>JAXIVJ010000109.1:100000-256186 GCA_036785665.1 Chirona hameri | reverse complement strand
ACTTCAATAACGATGTGATGATGGTGTAAAAATGGCTGGTGGCGCATCGCGAGTTGAGCAATGAGTCCGGCGTTCCGCTGTCAGCACCCCAGCACTATCTGTCAGACCGAGATAAAGGCAGCGTCAAAGGCCTCCGTTTATTGCAGGCGTGATCCCCCACTTCTTAGTGAGGATTTTGGCAGTCGAAGTTAACAGTTATAAATCACGCCTTGTGCGAAGGGCATCAGTATAGCACATATTATCGTAATTAACGCATATTCCCAACAATACCGGCGTTTCGCTCACAGGCAGTCTGATAGAGCGTTCATATCACGATAATAGTTATTGACCACGCAGCACGATATGCAATCACAACTGTAAATTAGAGGCAGGTCGGACTCAATTGAGAGGTTTTAACTAGAGGATTCCGAAATTCGTTCGGAGCAGAGACGTCGACCATCTATCGCCATCTGTCGGCGAAGCCTCGAAAGACCGTGAGGAGGGCGCCATTGTCGATCCTAGAATCAGAGGACGGAGGCGGGACAGTGCTGGGACAGTAGTTCTGCTGACCGCCTCCCTCGGAGTTGCATGTGTCGCAGACGTTCAAGCGGCTGTCACAGCGTGCAGAGGAGCATCAGGCTTGGAGACGAAGCCGCCTCATCAAGGCAGAGTCACAGCCTCGATCTGTGAAGTCAGACAGAGGACATGAGTTTACCTCTGGGAGGCAGAAATATTGCGAGATCAGGGCGTGGTTTACGTGAGGGATGCATAATTGAATCCACATTACTGTCCATCAGCCTTTGCTATTAATAGCCGAACCGGAGCGTGGATATATATAACCTATGTCAAGCTAATGC
Organism: Chirona hameri; assembly: GCA_036785665.1. Classification (NCBI taxonomy): domain Eukaryota; kingdom Metazoa; phylum Arthropoda; class Thecostraca; order Balanomorpha; family Balanidae; genus Chirona; species Chirona hameri. Next base: position 255,350 of record JAXIVJ010000109.1, on the reverse strand, counting down.
GGACCAAGACGGGCGACAAATGCCGCTGGGACGGTTTGATTATCCACGCTCTAGATGGCGCTGCGGGTAGCATCGCGTAACGTCGGACGGCAGACCGGTTCAGTGCGGTCACAGACGCAGACGGACACGGGCACAGATGCAGACAGACACAGACACACAGATGCCAGGGCAGCCAGTGACAACCAGCCGGGAGGCGGTGGACCAGAAACTAGTTTGATTCAAGTGCATTTGGGGAGGGATCCCATAAGAGCTTCTTATCCCAACACGTGGTGTTGCGACTGGTGTCTTAGCTTTTAAATTGTATACATTCAATTATCCTTATCAGATTCAAGTCAAGTACGAGCTAATCAATCCTGGTGAGTTAAGGAAATTAGCTGGGTGAATACCTCAAATCCTTTTGGGAGGTTACCCATAAGCAGTACTGGTGACTCACAATTCAGTGCAATGACTAGTGTATGCCGACAATTATAATTTATTCAGATATTAACAACATAGGAGTGAGGGCTCGAGATGCAAGAGGAAGTAGGACGGCAGTGGGCAGAACAAATAAATTACCAGCCCTCCTCAGCCACTTTACCCCAATCACGACACAATTGAGGGCCCCGTCATATTTGGGATAGAACATCATTGGATATAAGAATGACAGCAGAGGAGAATTCAGATCTCCAAGCAGCCCTCTGGAAGAATATGAAAAATAGGGTGAACAGAAGGGATCTCTTTAAAGGAAATAGTTCACCTTCAACATTAGTTTTAAACTGAGATAGCAGTTCTGGTAGCCAGTGTGGGAAACCCCTATCTGCAAGTTTTCTTGACTGAAAAGACTCCAGCCGAATATATTTGAGTTTTTGGCGAAGGAATGCGGTGCTGGCGAAAGAATGTTGTACTGGTTCTAGACCGGGCAGAGGCTATACCATCAGCCAATCAGCTTGCAGCTGGTGCTAGCAAGCGAACGCCGGCCGCCGGCTGGCACATCTCCAATGCGAGTCTATCTTTACGCGACTACTTTCGAATCTGATTGGCTGAACCATTTTTTACATTGGCGTGACGTCAGGACTCAGAGAGTATGCATATAGTTTTGATAAACAATACAAATGTACGGCCTTCTGTCCTGAATCGGCGCGATATAAGGCCATTTTTGACAATATAAAAATAAATTGTATTAAAAAATATAATCAAATCGTGTTGGGTAAAAAAATTTCCAAGGTGAACTATTTCCTTTAAGGGGAGGGTAATTGTTACCTCTTAGCAGAATCATAGCAGTACCGCTTCTCAGTAATTGATAGTAGCAACAGCTCATCTCTCCGTCCCAGGTCAATAGTGACATCTGGTATGAGGCGGGTATTAGTAGCAACTCTGTCCATATCTCGGCCTGAAACAAAAAACAAAACAAGAAAGGTGTCGACAAGATGAATATTACATCAAAGCAACCATAAATCCAAGGGTCTAATCATTAGGATAAATGCTAATCTACATCCATTTAAATGATAATAGCACTACAAATGAGAAGCGATAGGATCCAGCAACACATATATTCTTCGCACGCTGCCTAAATATCTAACAGAACCCAGTACTTTGGTTACAAAATGCCTTATCAATGGATTAAGAGACAATCAAGTTATGAACACGTTAGAAGGGTAGATAGACTGCAATATCTATCATATTCATGCAGTCTGAATATAATGGCCGGGGCATACAAACCATCTAATCGAGTTTACATAGCGGAATGCCTTCAGTGGAAAAGATACGATATCTAAATGGCGTCCTCAGGAAGTCTTGACCAGGTTCAAGTATACCTGGGGCAAACTGCCGGAGTGTGACGTCAGTGAAACCAGCCAATCGCGGCGCACCTAGCGGCTCGCACAAGACTACACATTGGCTAGCCATGATTGAACGCTAGGACAGCACTACATGACGTCACCAGACCGAGCTACCACTATGCGAGTTTCACGTTACTAAATGCATGAGAGGCTTCTAGAGAAATGTGTCAATGAGGAAAATTGGTATCTAGATGATTGCACGCTGGGTGACGGCCCTACATGACGTCATCAGACCGAGCAACCCACTATGCCAGTTATCGCTTCTACATGCGTGAGAAAGGTTTCTAGAGAGAATGAGAGAATTTGGCGGAAAAGATCCCCATAAAGCGAGTCATATTTGCGGCTCCGAATGATAAATCCTTGAGGAATATATCAAAATATCTTACCTGCACGGAGACAAAGTCCATCGGCATTCGAGCATGCCTAATGAGGAGGCATGAAATCTAGCCGTAAGAAGTTGAGACATGCCAGTGCGCACGTTGAGTGCGTGCGCACTGGCTTATTTATGTCAAGGTCAGTCCCGTCATCGTCGAACTTACGAGGGAATTGTGAGGGATCGATAGGTGATAACGTTGAAGATAACAACTATCCTAGCCGGGACGAGGCAGATATGAGCCGCGCCCCTGTGCGATATTATACACTGTTGACAACGATCTTTTCGCTGATGGAATTATGGGTTTGTCAAACAAGGGAGGTATGTGGTGGTATGGATTCGAGCGCCCGGAATGAGAATAAAAGAGGGAGTTTTTTTTTGCTAAAGGAAGCGGCTATCGTGTCATAACTAATAGCTGGATATTGTCGCTGTAAGACGCCTGGGGCTAGCGAGCGGGTAAGTCGGGTGATGCAGTGTCGCTGAGGTGCGTTGGGTGAGGGATTGTGCCGCCGGAGTGAGGTGGTTTGGGCGAGGGGTTATGCCGCCGGAGTGAGATCGGTGGTTGAGATGTGAGAGGCTGGCGATGAGGGGTGAGGGGGTGCCGCCCTAGAGGAGAAGATCTATGTCCATCGAGGGGACCTGTGATGTACGCCGAACGATCAGGCCGGCCATGGCGCTTTGTATCGCAACGTGCAGCTCTTGTTCTCCCGACTTTCGGACGAAATTATAGGTTTTAGGTCCATCGCGGAGCTACCCAGGTGGTGCCGGCCAACCGGGTGGCGCTAACTCGAACGAGATCGCGACGTGCTGATATGTTAGGATCAGTGGCGGCGCGGTGAGGGATGATATGCCTCCGTGCGACTAAATAAGTCCATCGCGCTCGAACAGGTGATTGCAATAAGTCGGCAGCGAATGCAGTCGCTACTTAGCCAAGTAGCTCTGAGCCGCGCGACCTCGGAGTTTCATTAGGCGGGGGTGCAGGTCGAGAGGAGGTGACTAAGGGGGCCAGGCAGGGCCGAGAGCGGGTGAGCTGAGCAAAGTTAAGTCCATCGAGGAGGGCTTGCGAGGTATGCCGGTTGACAGATCTTATGTTGTTTGTGCCGCAATATGCCACACTTGTCTTCCCGACCCTCGGGTAAAATTGGCAGGTCCATCATGGAATTCCCCAGGTCGTACCGGGCGACCGGGTAATGATGTCACGGAGGCACCATGACGTGCGGAAGGATTAGGATCAGTGGCGACGTGGCGAGGGGTAAAGGCCGCTGCGTGACTGAACAGGTCCATCGCGCTGGCTTAGGTGATTGCAATAAGTCGGCAGCTAATGCAGCCGCAACCTAGCCAAGTAGCTCTGAGCCGTGCGACCGCGGAATTTTAGTAGGCTGTGGAAACGGTTGAGAAGTGATTGTGGTGGCGCAGTAAGACGGAATATTCCGATATAACAAGGGAAAGGGAATTATATGTGTAGGAACGTTAAGCTTGGGGAGGTAATGAGGGGAGGAAATAGTATTTGTGGGGACGTAAAAATCAGAGAGATTAAAGGGAATTTTAGATGTTGGGCGGATTACGGGAGCCGACGTGGGGAAGGGACCCCGTGACGGATCATCTGTAAATAGGTACTCCGGTAGTCTACGTCGTGGGAGACCCTATCCTAATGTCCACCACAAACCGAACTCCAAAGACCATCATGACATACCTTTATCCGAGCAGCGAGAGACCTATATGTTGACTAACGACTGGCCAACCTCATCACAAATCAATTATGTGCGAGGTCGGAAGAAGCGCATTGCAATGTTAGAAAGTCACAAGAACCTCGAGACTTCTGAAAGAACTTCGGTACAATGAGATACCGAAACACAAGTGTCATAGAAATGGTGAAAATTAATTAAAAACCACCTGTGACTTCATGCAAAAAGATGCTTACCAATGCTGACAGCTGAAGTATTGTCTTTGCTAATGAGAGAAAAAAATGCAGCATCGAAGACACAACGAAACGAAACTCATGCTATCATCGCCCTTCTATACGTTGTGCTGTAATCTGTGAATTGTACACTGTTTCTTGTCATTTCCTTCTCTGTTTCAACCTGTCTGTTGAGCAGCACAGCGCCCAGCTGGCAGCAGCGCGCCACAGACATGCCATTGTTCTCTATCCGCATATACGCACTCATAACGACGGGCTCTGAAAAGCCATACTGTGGATGTTCCCGAATACAATCTACAATCTACAATCTACAAATGGTCGCGGGATTCCAAGAAAGTTGATAGTTCGGAAGCGACAAGAAATAGCGGATCGCCAATACCACAGATCGATTCGCCGGTTCAAGAAACCATGCATGCAAAATTGGTAAAATGTTTCAGATTGTTGCAGAATGTTGCAAGACGCTGTAATTGTTGCAAATGAAGTCGTAGAGCCCTAACTCCACCACCATTGAGATCAGCGGCCCACAATCAGTCCGAAGGAAAATCAGAAGAAAAGTGAACATTTTGATGTTTTTAATGATTCTTTTTTAAATGCAATGTTGCAAAGCCCGACTGCACGCTACCAGTACACCGGCGCGGTGGTGCCATTGGTTCAAGCGGCGCGGATTTTTTTGCTTTATTTTGGCGGTGCCCCTGGTGCCCCGGTGCGGTGGTGCCCCCACGGTCCGGTGGTGCCCACACGGCGCGGTGGTGCCTCCATGGCCCAAGGGGTCATGACCCCTGTGACCCCCCTGGATCCGCCACTGATCAGGTGTGCTGTTTTGTCTATCATTGAAAGCAAGGGATACATACAAACTTCAAATTCAATCACTTGAGAGAAGAAAAATTCTTCCTTTTTCATAAAGTTTTCTCCTAAGATCATTGTTTTTCACGTTCAGTGCAGGCAACGCGCAAGGAGGCATACTTGTATTGCATACCCCATACCCCAGATTCCTGGGGTGGGGGGGGGGCCCTTCCCCCCAAGTATTTACCCCTGATGTCCGCCCCCTGGATCCGCCAGTGGGGGCGGACACCCTTCCCCTTAGGTTTTTGGAAAAAGCGGTAAACGTCGACATTTCGCAACGCCATTTTTTGGTACAACTGCTTGCCTATCAATTGCCCAAATCCTGTTAATTTGTTTACCTCGGGTCTCCTCAGGTCACGTCACTAAGCCAAGTCTAGTGTACCCACCTCCAAAAAATGTAAGGTCATGCCGCAGCCACATTGTTTGACCGATCAGTTAGTTACTCACATGATTTAATCAGGTCATAACCTACAATTCTGTCATTTCGGATGATTTTATATCGGTGACCATAAAGTGAAGTCTATTTTATGACCTCCCAATTATAAGTCATTGGGGAAACATGAAAATGCATATAAATCCACAGGAAATGGCTAAATTTGTCCAATTTTCATCAGTGCCGCATCTTTTGCAAAATACAAAGATCCGGTGGCGGATCTACGGTTGGACAAAATGGGCAATTGCCCCCCCCCCCCCCAAACCGCCTGAAATCGGCGCAAGATTTACACATTTCCTGATATAGAACAAAATCTAAGCAACTTTTACTAAGGAAAGTTAGCTTTAAATCAGCTATCAATGCATAAGCAAGCCAAATCCGATGCGTTTTCAGAATTGTGTGAGACTTTTTTTTTTAATCCCCCACCCACCCGTTCCCCGGATCCGACAATGCAAATATCCATGCGGTATTTTATCCTGTGACCTCCACGAGGTAAAATCTATTCACCCTGAGGTCATTCGTCATTTTTCTTCCATAACTTTTTTACCGAACCAGTAAGGCGCCATAGTTGGCGATAAACGAGCGAACGAAAAGGAAATGTATGGTGAATTTCAACTCGATCAGGGAAGTAGTTTCTGAGATACAAATACGTGGTGCACACGTGCGCACGTGCAGAAGCACCCCACCCCTGGTTGTGGGAAAGTGGCGGCTGAGAGATCTCTAACCAGTAACCACACACCAAATTTGAACACAATCGGCTCAGCAGTTGCCCCCACCCACTCCAATTTGTATGGCAACGTCAATTTGTATGGCAACGCTCCTGATCCAACAACCCCCGTTCTCTCCCACTCTGCCGCTAATTTGAGCAATTGTTCAAAGGATATTGAAATTCAAGATACTCCGGCAATAATTTAAAGATGCTTATTTTGGCTGGGAAATACTAAAACTTAGGAATATCATGACATTTGCATTTAATTTGTATACATTTATCACCACTCACCAGGTAAGCATATTTGATTTTAATTTAATACCTATCAAGCGAAAAATGACATGGAAATACTGAAATCAAGGTGGACAACATTTCTTGACTGGGGGGGGGGGAGATTTGCCCCCCCCCCCCCCAGTTAACATGTTAAAATAGGCCCTGGTACGTGCGTCCATGTGACCCACACATCGTCTCACGTGGTCATACCAAGCACTGTCGCAGAGCAAGCTTAGCAACCACCCATGAAACATTGTGTGACCCGACTGGGATTCGAACCCAGGATCCTTCCATTGGTGAGTCTCTTTCTCAAAAGACTCCTATGTTACCTCAACCACACTTGACACTAAGATATCCGGTGGGATATGGCAGTCAGGAGCTAGAGAAGTTGGATTTTGCGAGATGTTCTGAAATTATAAAGAAACCCACAGAAATTTCCATAAAGGAGGACCCCGGGCAAAACAACTGTCACGTGCAGATTGCCCGTCGGCCACTTACTCGTGTTGCACAACGCCAATGACATCCCATTGTAACAACATGTCACTGTGGGCTGCACCTATCCGGCTATGGGCAAAATACATCATCCTTGAAAATATACCAAATGGCGGAGCCCTGGTTATACGAAACCAGCACGTGCGCGGCTGATCCCCTCCCACTACCCTCCTGGAGCTACCGATACCCGTTTCGGAGCACGGCAATGCACCAGGGCCACTGCAGGGCCGACCAAGTGGCCCAATGTCGAAAAATTGGGGTTGCAGGCAAGGCCCTATAAGAAGGTAGCGTCACCAGGCGATTTGTTTACATTCTGCACCGACCGCTGTGTGACGTCACTGGGTGTCTCTTCGCCCGCGTCCCGCTTGTGGAGCCAAGTATCGGTCGGCCGCCAAATCTAGTTCGTGGGATGTAATTTGGTGTGGTACATCCGTACTTCAACAAACTGTAGTCATTCGATATCTGTGATACATTTGTTTACGAATCATCAAGCTGCGGTTCATTTAATCAGCTGTCCATATTCCGACACAAGAAGAGCGAATATGTATTTTGCAACACTGCCCAAGGTGGCCAGCACGTCTCACATAGTTTCCCGACGGGTTGTGACACCCCTCCGAGTGCCATGACAGACCGGGATCCTTCTCAGACAGACTGGGTGTGTTTAGTTACGGTAAACAGAGCTTGTGTCAAGCCAGCAGCAGGGCAGAGTGCGGCTCTCGCCTCCGCCCTCAGTGGCACACAGCGGCAGACAGTCACACACAGAGGCAGACAGTCACGCAGTGGCACAAAGCAGTAGACAGAGGCAGGTCAGAGTGCCGCTCTCGCCCCCACTCCCACCCGACAGCGGCACAAAGCAACATACTGTGGCACACACAAGGCACGACATTGTCGTTCTCGCCCCCTACCTCGATGCCAACAGCGGCAGACCAGACAGGCGAGAGTGCCAATCTCGCTACATCCTTCGGCGGCGGACAGCGACATGCCAGAATACAACTCTAGTTCGTTCGTTCGTTCGTTACTCCCTCCGGCTCGCATCCCGGGTGTAGCCATTGCAGCTCAGTTGGGCGCGGAATCCGGCGGCCAAGGCCGCCACCACACCGTCATCGCGCAGGGTAGTCGGGTCCGGGTGGATGACGCCCAGGTGCCGGAGGCGAGCTCTGACCAGGGCGGGGCACCGCTGCAGCACGTGCCGCGGTGTGTCAGCCTCTTCTCTGCATAGCCGGCACAGAGCGGCGGGACCTCCCTCGGCGCTGCACTGCCCTCAGCCGAGCCTAGGTCGGCGGCCGATCCGGTGGAGGTACTGCTCCGAGCCGCTCCAGTGCCCGGCTCGGAGCTGCCGGATGTCCACCGTAGCGAGACGGTCGCCGTCGCCGACCGGGTCCCGCTGGCGGGTTTCATGATCCTTGTACCGCTCGCCAGGCCATGATCGCTGCCAGGTGGAGGTGGCGGATCGGGAGACGGCGGTGGTGGCGACGTCGATGGGCGTGTATTGTTGAAGGAGGGCGCTGGCCTCCTTTGCGAAGACGTCCGCTCACTCTCGCCAGCGGCGGCGACCGGGCTACGGAAGGACAGCGGCGGGGCGGCGGAAGACGACGCCATGGCAGCGACAGGGCAGCGGCAGGGCGGCGGAAGAAGACGCCAGGACAGCGGTCTGCATGCGGTCGCGTTGCGGTCGTTTAGCGACAGATGGTGACAGGTCAGCAATGACTTGGAGCTCCGCCAGATCACTCGGAGCTCCAGCTGTGCTGGCGAACCTAGTTCGCTGCTCTTTCCTGTGCCTTGATCATCTGCGCGAGCGGCAGTCAACTACCTGAGCCGCAGGTGGAGGCAACACTGCCACCCCAGTCCGGCACGCCTCCACTGCCACCAGAGTCCGGCACACATCCACTGCCACCAGAGTCCGGCACGCCTCCACTGCCTCCAGAGTCCGTCACGCCTCCACTGCCACCAGAGTCCGGCACGCCTCCACTGCCACCAGAGTCCGGCACGCCTCCACTGCCACCAGAGTCCGGCACGCATCCACTGCCACCAGAGTCCGGCACGCCTCCACTGCCTCCAGAGTCCGTCACGCCTCCACTGCCGACGGAGTCCAGCACGCCTCGACTGGCACCAGAGTCCGGTACGCCCCCACTGCCACCAGAGTCCGGCACGCCTCCACTGACGACGGAGTCCAGCACGCCTCTACTGACACGAGTCCGGCACGCCTCCACTGAGTTGTCTGTCTTCCTGTAGATATACAACACTTCGGTAAATAAATGCAGGGATGTAGCTATATGCACTAATTTCAATATGGTGCGACAAAACATATCACCTTTCTTTGACACCTCCAATTATAGGCTCTTAAACTGCATCAAACGTGTATTGTGTGTGACACACAAGCAAATATTTATTGAATTGGCAAACACCAATCTCATCCAAGACAATCAATACATATTACATACTATGTCAAAATTCATGTTAACCCTCGCCCTACTGGAGGGTTTTCACCTTCGCCCTACCGGGGGTCCTAAAAAGACCCCCGGTTAACACGCGCCCTGGAGGGCCTCTGATATTTACACGCCCTGGAGGGGGGGGGGGCGGATTTCGCCCCCCCCCTATGATCTCGAAAACCACGCAACGTAGCGACAAGCGGGAAACGACGTTAGATAAGCTCGAGACAAGCTCTTTCGAAAGTATTTCGTTATTTTTTTTTTCAGGTCAATATTGAGGTCACCAGAGGTCATCAAGGGTCAGATTTTCAAGTTTTCAAGACTTCGGTTCGAACACCCCCAAATATCTCGGGAACTATGATAGTTAGCAGCAAACGGAAAAAAGCAATCGAAAGTCATTGAAAAATGCAATCGACATAGGTGGCCTCAGATTTGGGCTCAGGTCAATAGTTTAGGCTCCAGAGGTCATCGAATGTCAAAAAGGTGATTTTGTTTTCAAAACTGTTTCCCCCAAATAACCTTTTTCCTAATAAAGATAAAGCAATAATGTTTACGCCATCGCGTGTGTCTTGTCAGGGCGCTTCGAATCATATTCATGGTGACCGGGTTAGGTCAACTGAGAAATTTGACCTCAGGTCAAGGTTAAGTGGTGACCCAAGTTGGTCATGTTGCATAATGGGAGACGTGTCTCGACGAGACAAACATATTGGTACCGTGTTCTCTTCTCTATCTGCATTATGTCGATAGTTATTGATACAACTGTGTTGGCGGTCACAAAATTGACCTGACCTTAGGTCACCGATATTAGAAATCCGAGATAAACAAATTGTTGGTATCTATGACCTTATGAAGTCCTGCAAGATTGAAACCGATCGGCGTAAAACTGTGGCTGTGGTACTACTGCAAACGTTTTGGAGTTGAGGTCATCACGTGACCTGGTCTGGTGACCTGACCTGAGATGAACTGAGGCCAAGAATTTTACATAATTCGGGAAGTTCATTTCTTAACAGTAACAGGTATACAAAAAACGGCGGCGCGCAGCGCCGCCGTTTTTTCGTTATCCTCGAAAAACCGGAGGGGTGGGCGGATTTCGCCCCCCCCCTCCAGGGCGCGTGTTAACTTCCAAACCAAGAAACATAGAGCAACGCGGTAAGAACCAACATGTTGCCCGTCATGTTTGGAATCTAACGGTATGCATTTTTTAGGTTTCGGGTCAACGAGTGACCTTCCAGGTCAAGTGAATGACCTCGATCGACCACGTCCAGAACAGTGATTTTGCTGTCAGAAAACCTCAAAATTAGAAATTGGTAAATGTAAATAAAAATGCATGTTCCTAGACCAGTTTTGTCTCAGAAATACAGAAAAGATAACAATTTGTTCGTATCTGGTAAAAAAGTCCAAAAAGTTATTACAAAAATGACGTCATGAGTTTCTTACACTTATGGAGCCATCACTCAGTCAAAAATAGAAATAATGCTTTGGTTTGGGTATTGTCCATACTCAGTTCTCTCACATGTATTCCGGTTTTTCTAACATCTTTGCAAATTTTGATTTGTGGTGATTTGAAGACTAAAATCATTAAATTTTTATTTTAGGGGTCAAAACACCAACAAATTCGGAAATCCGAGATTGCCATTTTAAAGAGAATTACATTTTATATCTTTAGTTTGGTGAATTGCGTTTGCAATTTGCTTCAAAACTCTGTTTTCTACGATTTTTCTAATATTTATCGTTTTTCCACCACCATGACGTCATCAAAACATGATTATCTCCCAATCTACTTAAAGGGACATTCCCACCTTAACACTAGTTTTGAGTTGAGATAGCTAAGTTAGTGGCCTTAGAGCGAAACTTAGGGGGGTAACATTGAAAACAAACACAGATATCTGGTCTAAGAGAAATTCAATTGTGATTTTAAAATGTGGGCCTTAGTAAGGCCCACCCTTATATGGAGTTTTGTACCGATGACGTCAGCTCTCGTTATGGCCGGGTGTACTTGTTTGGAATGAAACCTTGATTTTCTATGATCGCGAATCGTGATGTTTGATTGTTGATTGATGTGTTACGCCGTGCCATCAACATTTGACCAGTTTGAATCTTTTTAAGTCAATAATGTCAATTTAAGAGCAATCAGGTATGCCTCGAATACCCTGTGTTGTGTGTGGCGAATCAAAGATTTATACTACGGTGTACAGGTGAGTCGTCATGCAGGTGAGTCGTCATATTTCATTTACCAACAGCTAACGGCCCAACAGGTTCCTATTTTCCTATTAACGTATTCACTAATTATGCTGTGATTATCGTTTCAAATATCACAAGAGCATAAGCCAGACAAAAGGCAATTTGTTTGGCATTAGGAGACAAATATTTGGGTAATCAGACGCCTATGACGGATACTTTTGTTTAAAAAAATAAGTGGGAAAATGTGCCACGTGCCATTATTTTAAGATTGAAAAGAAGGTTTTGACACATTACAAAATTGAAAGAGGAAATTGTACTTTTACGTTACCCTGAGGAGGATTTCAAAACACATTTCACCAAATAAAAGTTGCTTATATTGTATATGAAATGCTGAAACATGCCAATTTTCTGCATTTTGTTCACATTTGGCAGGGGCTATGCCCACTGGTATTCCACTGCAACTGTATCCGCCAGTGGTGTTCTATCAATATGTTTGCTAGTGATGATGTGCATTGTTCAGTGAGCAAAATGATAAATTATGGAAATGTAAGATTATTTGACCAAAAGTGATACAGGTAGGTAATATTCGATTCAGGTAGGTACCTGTCAGTGCGCCGTGTAATTCCATTCACAGTATGGCAGCATATGGTAACATCAGAAAAGCAGCTGCAATGTGCACCACAGCAAAAATTCCATATTTCTTCTGACAAAGGCATTAAACCTAACCAGGGTGTGTCAGCAAGCAATTATAATAACATAATCAAACATGACCTAACCTTTACAGCAATTACGGTTACAGGGACCAACGACCCTGCTTTAGCCAAGCTAAGTAGCTGCTGGATAGCTCTGTTGTTTTGTGTATTTTTTGAGGAACCACATTATATTTAGATATAAGGATTAGATATTTAGTTTTGTGGATCGTTTAAGTATTATTTTTAAGCATTCATAGTTAGCTGTTACCTCTTACTTGCTTTTTAAAGGAGTTTTCATTCTAGCTTGTGTGCGCCAAAATTGTCTTAGTCTTATTTTTGTGTTATTAGTTGCAGGGTTGGATAAGTAGATATTTTAGAAAATTAGGGATAATTAAGGTGTATTTAGTATTCAGTTTATTTAAGGATTAGATATTTAGTCTAGTATTAGGTGCACTCATAGCTGATTTGTGTCACTAGCTTTACCTAGATCTAGTTAAGGTTTAGAAGAAGAAAAAACAAACAAAAAAACAAAAAAGTTAAGTTAAGTTAGTAAAGTATTGAAAAGTGCATAGTACCTAAGTTATATACCTAAGTTACTAGTGTATTCAAATGAGCATGACTAGGATGCAGGCGAAGGTAGCAGAGCTAGAGGCCCTCCAGGCTAGAGTAGCGGAGCTTGAGGCGCAGTTAAGTAAGTGTAGGTGTAGAGATGAGCCGCAGGAGGGTGTAGCTCCTGACCAAGGAACGTATGCGCAGATCGTGGTTAGGGGGTCAGAAAAGGAGCCTACAGGATCAGGGACCAGTGGTAGTTCTGATAGGGGCATAAGGGAGGAGGATAAGGCAAAGGTGGATAGTGCGGCTGGGGTTTGGAAGTGTGTTGGAGGGTCACGTTTCTGGAGACTCAACATTGTGGAAAGTAATGCTAGGGCCACAGACAGTAAGGATGAGGAGGGGTGCTGGGTAATGGAGGGTGGTAGCAGAATCTGGAGGAGGAAGAGGGAAGGGGATCAGGAGGGATGGACAAAAGTTCAGGGTAGAGTCAGGCAGTACAGCTCCAGGGAACATCAGCAGGTTACAATAGCAAATAGGTTCAGTGCGTTAGAGTCAGCAGCTGAAAGTGACAGGGAACAGATTCAGCATTTAGTGGTTGGGGACTCAAGGGTAAGGCCCTTAAGGCGAACATTCTGTGGGAAGAGGGACAAATGTATAGTCAAACCGGGGGCAAAAGTAGTTGATATGGGCCCTGTCATTGAGGCAGAACTTGGTAGGAGTAGCCCGGAGACAGTTATAATACAGGTGGGGGTGAACAACATAGGACCTAGGCAGAGTGTGAGAATAGTAGCGGAGTACCGGAGCCTGCTGCAGAGGTTGAAGGAGTCCAGGAAACCAGTCATTGTGACTGGCATCCTCCCTCGCTGTGGAGCCAGTGAGGAGTGGTACTCGAGAGCTCTGTCTGTGAACAGCTCAGTTCAGAACTTATGTTCAGCTATGGGGCTTAGTTATGTAGACTTATGGGATCAGTTCTATGAGTGGCATAGGTACTATATGAAGGATGGGCTTCACTTATCGGATGAGGGGGCAAGGGCTTTGGGAGATGCCTACAGAAGTGTCATTCAGGGAAACTAGGTAGGAGGGGGGGGGGGGGGGTTCAGGGACGCTAGTACTAGGGCATCAGGAAGTAAGCATTGGTAGAAGTTCATGTCAGAATAGGACAGTAGATCATAATTCCCTCAGAATTAGTAGAGTCAGCTCAAAGTATAAGATCACATGTGTGTTGCTGAATGCCCAAAGTATTAGGTCTAAATTTGATGAGTTTGAGTGTTATGTTGCCCTTGAAAAGCCTGATATCATTTGTGTAACCGAGACATGGGTTAGTGAGGGGTATAATAGGGATAGGCTACAGGATTTCGAGTTACAAGGGTATAACATGTTCTCATACTGCAGAGAATCACGGCAGGGGGGCGGAGTGTTTGTATATGTAAATAGCTTGTACTGCACTACTAGAGTTGATGATTCTAGTAAAGTAAAAGAAGTAGAATCAATCTGGCTTGACATTAAAATTGGTACAGGAAACAGAGGAAGGTTGAGGATAGGTGCATTTTACAGACCAGGGAATCTTCCAAGGAACTCCCAAGCTGAAACAGACCAAGATATTTGTGAGGAAATACGTAGGAACTTTCGGGCTCAGTGTCTTATTATGGGAGATTTTAACTTAAGAGGATACGAAAGTATAGCAGAGGAAACAAATGAGTGTAGGTTGTATAGGCAAATCTTTGAAGAGGAGCTTTTCATGCATCAGTTTGTAACAGAGCCAACCAGACATTGCTCCATTCTAGACCTTGTATTCTCAGACAACAGTGATCTAGTTAGTGACATAAGTATTTGTGCAGGTCTAGGAACCAGTGATCACAATATGGTTAAATTCAATATCTCATCAGAAATGAGGCCCAAAGATAACCTTATTATGGTTCCTAACTTCAGCCGGGCTGATTTTGATGGTATTAGAAATGACCTCGCACAGATAAAATGGAACGTTGAGTTGGCAGGTTTAGATGCATGTGAGGCCTGGAATGTTTTCAAAGCTAGATTAAGCCAAATTCAAAATCGGCATATACCCCTCAGGCACAAACGTAACAGAACCAAGGGCAATCCAGTTTGGCTTACCCCAGAAGTAAGGAGTGCTATACAAGCTAAAAGAAGTGCATTTGGCATTTTGAAGGGATCTTCACTAGATATAAATCAGAAGGCCTACCAGAATGCAAGAAATTCAGCTAAGAAAAAGGTCAGAGCAGCTAAAAGGGCAAAGGAACTTGATTTAGCTAGACATTGTAATGCAGATAGTAAGAAGTTCTTCAGTTTTTATAAGTTAAGTACAGTTTCCAAAAATATAGGTCCATTTAAGGTAGATGATGTGTTAGTTAGCAAGGACAGTGAAATGGTTGAAGTGCTTAATGATCAGTTTCAATCTGTCTTTACTATCGAGGACCAGAGTAGTATTGCAGCACTTCAGCCTGAGCTAGAGACAGAGGAGACTATAGGAGAGCTAGGTGGCATAAGTAGTGAACTTGTTCTAGAATATCTAAAGAAAGTAAGGCCTAACAAGGCAGAAGGACCTGATGAAATCCATGCTAGACTTTTAAGAGAATCTGAAAGGGAGTTGTCGGTTCCATTAGCCATAATATTTTCTAAATCACTTGCAGATAGTAAAATTCCACTTGATTGGAAAAGAGCAAATGTTGTTCCTATTCATAAAAAGGGAGATAGAAGTAAAGAGGAAAACTATAGACCAGTTAGTCTGACCTCATTAGTCTGCAAGGTGCTTGAATCAATCATCAAAGATAAGATTGTTGAATTCTTGGAGCAAAATGAACTCATCAAGGATACACAGCATGGCTTTAGGAAGGGCCGTTCTTGTTTAACTAATCTTCTGGAGTTTTTGGATGTTGCAACAGATAGCTTTGATCAGGGTAAACAGCTAGATGTAGCTTTTCTTGATTTCAGTAAAGCATTTGACAAAGTCCCCAATACAAGACTGGGGTTGCAACTTAAAATTCATGGGATCAGGGGCAAGATTCTGGATTGGATAGAAACGTGGCTTTCAGGACGCCAGCAAAGGGTTATATTGAATGGGTGCCAATCACAATGGAAGGAGGTTCTGAGTGGGGTTCCACAGGGCTCAGTCCTGGGCCCATTGCTTTTTATAATATTTGTGAATGCAATTGAGAACAGTATAGACAGCAAAGTCTTGAAATTTGCAGGCGATCTAAAAGTTGTCAGGATTATTAGAGGAAAACATGATCAGGATGTTTTTCAATCAGATCTGGACAAGCTAGTTGAGTGGTCTGAAGCATGGCAGATGAAATTCAATTTGAGTAAATGTAAGATTATGAACGCTGGACGGGTTAGCAGTAAACATAGGTATGAAATGGGTGGGCAGAAAATGGAGCAGATTGAAAAGGAAAGAGATTTAGGTGTCGTGGTAAACAATAGACTATCAGCGTCAGACCAGGTTGTAGAAGCTAGGAAAAAGGCACTTAGAATGCTAGGGGCCATTAACAGAAATGTTTCCTACAAGAGTGAAAAGGTAATAACAAAACTGTATTGTGCATACGTTAGACCACATTTGGAGTATTGTGTACAAGCCTGGTCTCCAACATATGAGAAAGATTGCTGGTTGTTAGAAAGAGTTCAAAAAAGGGCAACAAAAATGGTTATTTGTCTTGGTAGTTTACCTTATGAAGATAGATTAAAGAAATTGGGTATGTTTTCACTTAGATATAGAAGGCTAAGAGGAGATCTAATTGAAGTCTTCAAATTTGTAAATAGTCAGCATTCTGGATATTTAAAGGGTATGTTTAAGTTCAATAGGGAAAATCGAGGTAGAGGTCATCAGCATAAACTCATTATGAAACAAAGTAGGACTAGGCTACGACAGTCATTTTTCAGTAGAAGGGTTGTAGGACATTGGAATATGCTACCAGGGGATGTCGCTGTTGCAGTGACACTTGCTTCCTTCAAAATTAGATTAGATAAATACTTTACAGAGAAGGGATTAGTTCATAAATACTCGTGGGATTAGCCTTCTTTTATGCAGGTAGAGTAAGGTGATTTGAAGGGGCGAGACTGGTGGAGGGGGGGGGGGGGGGGTGTGGGTGGGGTGGGGTGCAACCTCGGATGGGCCCAAGAGGCTCTTTGTTGCACTTTTCTTTTATGTCTTTTATGTCTTTATGTTTAGAACAATCCGCTCACTGCGCTGCAGCCCTACTGGGAGCTGTTGTACCCCAGACCCCCAGACCATCTTGTAGACAAAACCTAACCCTAAAGCGTAAATAAGTTGTCCGATGTATTAATGCAACCTAACCTAATCTAACCTATTTATAATAATAACGGCTTCGTCAGAAGAAATATGGAAATGCTGCCCTGGTGCACAATGCCTCTGTTTTTCTGATGTTACCATATGATGCTGTGACGTCATACTGTACATAAGATGGTGCACTGACAGAAAGTGTTTTACCCTGTGTCTTACCCCATGTGACCTGCCACTGTGTCTGACCCTGTGTGACCTGCTACTGTGTCTGACCCTGTGTGACCTGTCACTGTGTCTGACCCCATGTGACCTGTCACTGTGTCTGACCCTGTGTGACCTGCCACTGTGTCTGACCCCGTGTGACCTGCCACTGTGTCTGACCCTGTGTGACCTGCTGCCTGTGTCTGACCCCATGTGACCTGCCACTGTGTCTGACCTGTGTGACCTGCCGCTGTGTCTGACGTGTGTGACCTGCTGTTGTGTCTGACCCATGTGACCTGCTGCTGTGTCTGACCTGTGTGACCTGCCGCTGTGTCTGATCCCATGTGACCTGCTGCTGTTTCTGACCCTGGTTGTTGTACGCTGGTTGTTGTACTGTATGTTGGTGTGGTCGTGCCATGACCTGAGCTCCCCCCTCCCCCCTTGAGTTGACCGCCCCTCTCTACCCACAGGCGGTAAAGAAGCGTCTGCCCCAGTCCGAGTCGGAGCCGAGCTCAGCGGCCAAGCGTCCCTCGAAGGAGGCAGGCAGGGCTGGCCAGCTGACCGAGCGCAGCAAGGTGGCCGCCCGCTTCCGGCCGGCCTATTTCCCTTCCCTTCACCTGCGTTTTTGCCTGAAGCAGATCGTTCTCATTTAAATAATCTGGATGGCTGTGTTGTACGGCACCTTTTTTATTTTGCTCGGTAAAGGCTGAATAGGGACACTGTCGTGTGGTTTGGGTAACCAAAGGATGCATTTTGTCGCATTATTCGTGAAGGAAGCACATTTCGGTTTGATAATAGTTGATCAGGTTGTTGCATCTGGCTAGTCAAGGGTGGGCACAATGTCGTGTATGATACTGTTAACTGTTCCCTGCACTGCGATACGAAAATAAATGTAGAAAGCATTACACTGTCTGCGAAATAAAATCATCAAGAATACAAATCGGAATATCAAACGGAAGATTTCGTGATCAGTGTCCTAAGTATGCTGTATGGTCTGTACTCTGTACACAAATTTTCAGCGAAATCGAGATACACGGCGGACCTTCGTATGTATGACCGTCCGTATTTCGTAAGATACGAAAATCCAAGACCAAAAACATTGGATTCGTGATCAGCGCATCGGATATGGTTTGTGGAACAATTTTCAGCGAAATCGAGATACCCGGCGGACCTACGTATGCATAGGCGTAGGAACAGGGGGGGGAGGGGCAGCCCCCCCAAACATTTTTGATTTTACCATTACGCCTATGGGCGTTGCATGGAAAGAATCGACTTCAGAATGCCTCCGCCCCCCCCCCCCCCCCCCCCCCAGCTTGAACATAGTTCCGACGTCCCTGTTCGTATGTATGTATGACCGTCCGTATTTCGTAAGGTACGAAACAATCCCAGATCAAAAACATTGGATTCGTGATCAGCGTATCGGATATGGTCAGTGTATCAATTTTCAGCGAAATCGAGATGCCTCAAATATCAAACTACATTTGGAATAAATCTGCTCCTAGTTTGACAGTGGTGTACGAAGAAGCATACGTTCAATGGTTGGTTTTGTATTCAAAGCGCCAGAATTGTCTAGAAAAAATGTGCCATATTTTGGCAGCGTAAAGGATTTATATATAGCTCTCTAGAGCTCAATATGACGTCATCATCCCAAATTTAAACAACTTAATTTTTATCAAGTTAAGTGTCGTGTTCGAGAAAAAACATATCACCATCGTTTTCAGCAGCACTTACTTCCTATTTTCGGGTACAACCGGCGTATATTTGACAACTTTCAGAAAGGTGGCAATGTCCCTTTAACCAATTTCAATTAAATTTTTACAGCATGCGTATAATTGTTGTAAACTCAGCTACTGAAAATTTCAGCAAGATGCGCCGCATGTGTAAACAGTTATTCAAAGAAAAACACCTCGGGGGGGGGGGCAGTCAGCAACCCCCCCCCCCCCCCCCTAGGGCGAGGGTTAAGATATGCATCAGAACCATATAGATATGCACCAGACAATCAGCTCATCCAGACAATCAGCTCAATCTTTCAATTATATAACTAAATTTGACATCTATGATCCTAGCATTCTGCTGCCTTGATGCTAAGTGATAGATGGTACACAGGAAACATTGAAAAACTTACAAGTACTAACTGTACATTAATTAATGCAAATGTCAATAAAAAGTAGTGTGTAAAATAAGCATGACAAACAATGGTAAAGGTACCTTATATATGCAGGCAATAATTAACCAAGCACCCAAGCAAGTACTTAAAAGAATGGAAGATGCAAACTATTTTACTGATGCTGATGCCACAATACCTTGAGATGGATGCTGGAAGATTTTTTAGAAGGGATTGCATCAATTCTGAGCTTCGGTTTGGTGTCAGGAACTAAAGTTATCTTTATTTTATGATGCATCATAATCTTCCTCCACAAAGTGCTCAGAGCAGACATAATAATTTTCGCCATTAAACAGGTCTGCCCTGGCACACTTGTGCACCCATGCTGGCCAGATCATCTTCTCTTTAGGAAAGCGAAAGAAAGTGAGATCCATTTCCTTGCGCTTATGCTTCTTGCCAGCCCACGATCCACAGGTTGACATAGCACAATGTGACAGCATGTTTAACTTGTAGACTGTGGTGTAATCTGAAAAGAGACAAAAAAATGCATCCACAATTACAATTTAGATACACTAAACACAACCATAATTATCAATATCTTAAGGGTAAACAACCTACTATCAAGTTTCCATTCAATGGTTTCCACTTTCCATCCATCACAGCTAGTAACCTACCTACCTATTGTCTTCATAAGACTGGGAAACCAATCTGGTAGATACCTATAGATTGTACAGAAATTGAACAGAAAGCATTGGCCAGGTATTATATATATAAACCAGTGAGTGCATCTTGTGAAAAGTTAAAGTATGGTCAAACATTAAAGGAAATAGTTCACCTTCAACATTAGTTTTAAACTGAGATAGCTGTTTTGTAGCCCATGTTGAGAAACCCCTATCTGCAAGTTTCCTTGACTGAAAAAGACTCCAGCCGAAGATATTTGACTTTTTGGCGAAGGAATTCGGCGCATATATGATATACCGTACCGTCTGAAAGTGCCAGCACAGCCAGGGCGCATGCGCAGACCAATAACGCACACCATAAAATTAATAATTTACGACCTTCTGTCCTGAATTGGCGCGATGTAGGACCATTTTTGAAAATAAAAAAAGAAACTGTATTAAAAAATAGAATAAAATCGTGTTCTTAAAAATTTCCCGAAGGTGAACTATTTCCTTTAAAGGGAAATAATGACCTTTTGATTTTGTTAGCAACAATTTCTTAGGCTACCGTTATGTTTTTAAAATTATTTTATTTAAATTTAAGAATTAAATAAAATTATTCCCAAATTCGAAGTTGTAAGTTTGGAAAAAATACAAAACAAGTACCTTGTGTACTTCATGAAGGTCATTGACAAATTCGTCCTTCCCTACCATTGTTAACATCGAGTGCGGCATTTGTGGAGGCTCTGTGACATTTCCGATCAAACTGAGCGCTGCTCGGACACCCGCTAGTAGCGCTTTCGTTCTCCATGGCAACCAGGCGTCAGCCAATCAAAAGCCAGAAAGGGAATACGTTCTGGCTTTTCATTGGCTCACGCCTGGTTGCCATGGAGAACGAAAGCGCTACTAGCGTGCGTTCGAGCAGCGCTCTGATCCGTGAAGCAATCCGTGAAGCATCCGTGATGCACGACTGACTATCAGTATAAGTCATGAATAACAACAACATGCAAACTATACCAACTCGAATAAAATAAGAGCGGAATGAATTGAACCCCAGGCAAGCTAGTATTCGCAAAGCACTCGGCACTGCGCCACAATAGCAAAAGGTGAGGGAAATGCATATTGGATACAATAGTATTACGTCACAAGTTTCTGAAGTGTCAACTACTATGAAATACAGTGATAAAATACCTTTAATAATGATTAAGAAGAAAATTCAAACTTAAAAACAATAATTTGAATAAGTCTTTAATTAGCTTTCAACTCGAAATCAGATATATTTTGCAATGCTACACAAGAATGGCACCAGTGACGTCATTAACAAAGCCTGCTACGGGACTTGGGTATACTAATCAGGAACAACTCGCCAAGTGCGCCGAGATGGTTAAGTGCGCCGAGAAGCATGACAATGACTTTGTAAACAAATCGCCGACGCTAAATAGGTCGCCGTCGATGTGCATCGATGAGCTTCTGATTTAATTGCCAGTTTTGTGTTATTGTTCGTTAGTTTTTTGGGGAAAAATTATTATTTTTCATGATAAAATAAAGCATAGTGTTATATACAGCCACAGACAAACTATACACAACTCCTAATGTTGAAAACAAATGAATCGATTTTCAAAAATTGAGGGTCGCAACCACTAACTATGCCGCGTTGATGTGCATCGATGAGCTTCCGATTTTATTACCAATTTGTCCAATCGCTGTTAGTTTTAGAAGATCGCCGAGCATATAATCACAACAAGCAGAACGCACAATATATTTTCCACTCCATTGCGTAAAAAAACAATACGGGAAAAGCCCGCAGTTTGATGAGGACCAAAAGTACTTGACAAAAGGTCAGAAATAGTGCAAGTACCGGTCGTTAAAAGTGTGGAACGCTTATCAACTTTAACTTGAAATATCTTTCGGTAGGAAAGTTTTCATGCAAAATGTGATGAATTTACAATATATTTTGATCTCGTCTGGCGATTTCAAGTGCTAACTCCATTTTAGTGGAAAAAGGTCATTATTTCCCTTTAAGATAAGTCGAACCATGGTGAGAAATGTACCAATCTCTTTCACATCCTGATCCACATCACATTACAATTAGTCTTCGGTTCGGGAGGCACCTAAACTAGTTTTGTCAAAAGGCACCATCAAAGTTAAGTTCCGGGAGCCAGGATCGTTAAATTACTGTTGAATCATTCCTATCAGATATAAGTAACTTTCAGGATCACATTAAAAAAACAGCACCTAAATAAAACATCGCCCAAAGTCCTAGCCAAACCCTACCCAGATTACCACAATCTTACGAATGGCCGCCGTTTTGTTTACGTTTTGAGACTCCCGGCGCTCGGTCCAAGTGACGCCCAGTGACGTCACTCAAGGGTCGCGGCTAGCAAATCGGGCTTCCCTATGGCCCACAACACAGGTGAAACCCCCCTGGTTGCAGGGACATGTTCAAGGTCACGTGGTATGTGCAAAACAATTTTCACAGAGTTGATACTTGGTCAGCAGGTAGTCCAGGAGGTGCTTCACCCCTACTGAACGTTTCGTTGTCTTAAAATCGTTCGTGCGCGAAAACGTGTCCGTTTTTTTTGTGTTGAAACTCCCTTTGACTTAACATGGGGAAATGCACGTGCACGTGGCACGTGCCACAGAGTTTTCACAGAGTGGCGCCTTTGCCAGAAGTTAGATCCCGGTGGCCAGTGGCGTATTTAGAAATCAGCCAAGGGGGGGCCACATGCTTTTGGAGCACTATTCATGTTTTGAGTCTTGTCTTACCAGGGGCGTCGCCACCGGGGGGGGGGGGGGGGGCAAGTTCGCTCGGAACTAGTGATGCCAAAAAAAAATCACCAAATGCAGGGACCGGCACCACCACCGCCACCGCACACAATTTGGTTGGCACCGCACAAAGCCCGGCCAACATCTGGCAGCACCGCACCAGGCCCGGCAGCCTGCCGGCATATCTGCTTTATTCTAGCCTTAAACTCTTAAAATAGGAATAGACAGAAAAGAAAAAGCATGCTTGATGGCATAGCACATGTCCAAATGAGAAGGTTATCTATGGATGATTTGTGGATTGCTAATGGATTGCTATAATTGAAAGTTCGGAGTGCTTCCCCAGTGACGTCACACCTAATGTTAAACCGCCGGGCGATCCACACATAGGAAATACCGGGACGACGCCCCCTGGTGGCACTGGTGCGCGGTTGCGTATCAGACAAAAATCGGGCCAGCTGATGATTGGCCATGATTGGTGCATTCAAACACCAAAAGAAATACAGGCCAGCTGATGCTCGTTCCTACGATTCCGGAGATACCAAATAACAAATTTGCCGGGACCGGAGCCGGGTCGGGAAAGTCGGGATATCGGATTGTTTTCTATTTCAGCGTTAAATCTGTTAGATGAAACCGGTTGTAACTTATTCATAATAAATTAGTGTATGATATTGATGTTCCTATTGTAATATTCAAAGAGATATAGGTAGACAATGCTTATTTTGTGCAAGAACCATATAGATAATACGTATAAAACCGCTTGAATTATCAGTAAAAAAAACTTTGTCCTGGTTATCTTGAAATTTACACACAAATGGAGTCCGTGCCGAATGGACACATCATATTCTGGAGTGTGACTTCGGCGCCAAGGGGGGGGGGGCATGGCCCCCATGGCCCCCCCTTAAATACGCCACTGCCGGTGGCCATCCCAAACCCAGAAAGTTTAGTCTAAATCAATCGAGGCGTTTTCGTGGGGCTCAACTTTTAACAATCTTCGGCCACTAATGTAAAATCGCCCCCTACATTGTGCGGGTGGTGGCGGTACTATGTTTAGTACCGCCGACACCAGTGTAGAGATGGCGCCAGTGTCGCACACGTCCGCCATTACCGTTACAAATACAGTCCTCTCTGAGACGTCGTCGTGTGCACAGCGGAGTGACACTGAGACTCGAACATGGCGCAGCCGGCAGGGTAGGGCGTGTCTGGTCGAAGAAGGCCAGCGTGCGAACGGAGCCCAGTGCTGCCCGCGCCTTCTCGAACGCCGCCTGGTGGCCGCTGTCCCAGACGAAGCTTCGTTTCGCGCTCAGTAGGTGGCGCAGCGGTTCCAGATGTGCGGCAGTGTCCTCCGAGAAGGGAGCCACCTGGTTCGCGAGGCCGAAGAAGCTGCGCAGCTCCGTCAGCGAACTCGGCGCCGGGAACGCAGCGATGGCCTTCGTCAGTGCCGGGTCTGGTGTGTACCCGCTGTCGGCCACGATGAAGCCGGCGAACTTGACGCTCTGCCTCTGGTGCTGAGTTTTCGCCGGGTTCAGCGCCACCCCGCGGTCCCGGCACCGGGTCAGGAACTCGCGAACTCGGGCGGCGTGCTCTGGTACTGCAGAGTGCCACGGACCCAGGCGTCGTGGTCCATCGTAGCGTCCCGTTCATTCCACACGCGGCGGATCAGTTTGGCCGCGTACTTCACGCCTGCCTCGGCGCGCCCGTTCGACTGCGGGTAGTGCGGCGACGAGGTTCTGTGTTGCACGCCCCACTCCTTGAGGAACACAGCGAGAGCGCGCGACGTGAACTGTGGCCTGCCGTCGGACCATAGCACCTCGGGGACACCAGCGATGCAAAAGATGCCCCGCAGCTCTCTCACGAGCAGGGCAGCGGTTGCGGTCTGACCAAGGGGGCGGACGAATTGCCACCCCGAGAATGGGTCGACCGCGAGCAAGTAGTGCCGGCCGGCGTGCTCGAAAAAATCGGCACACAGGTGCTGGAACGGCCGGTCCGGTGCCTCACGGGTCCGGTACGTCTCCTGCGGGTGGGACGGCAGCTCGCGTTGGCATGGCTGGCAGCTCTTCGTGACGTTGTCCACATCGTTACTTAGCCCCGGCCAGTACACGATCCGGCGGGCACGGCTCGTCGTTTTTTCGCGCCCCTGGTGGCTGGCGTGCAGCTCGGCGAGCACGGCCGCGCGCATCGGGCGGGGAATGACGAGCCGGCAGCCGCACACGACCAGTCCGTCCTCGACGGCGAGACGGTCGTGGACCGGCCAGTAGGGCCGCATGAGCGACGGCAGGTCGGACTTCTGGGACGGGAAGCCGTCCATCACGGTCTGTAGGAGCAGTCGGGCCTCCTCGTCTCGGTCCGCTGCTCGCCGTACCTCGTCCAGCCGGAGGTCGGTGCAGAGCTCGGCTGCCTCGCTGAGAACGACGGCGGAGACGGTGGCTGCTGACCTGTCCTCGGCCAGCTCGTCCTCTGCGGTGGGCGGGTCCACCGGAGACCGGGAGGGGCGTCCGCCGCCTGGTGCTCCGTCCCGCGCTGCCATCTGGCGGTGAAGTTCATCATGGACAGTTTCTGGCGGAGGCGCTGGAGGCGCGGGTTGGAGCACCAGGCGGCGGACGCCCTCTCCCGGTCTCCGGTGGACCCGCCCACCGCAGAGGACGAGCTGGCCGAGGACAGGTCAGCCTCGGCCAGCTCAGGAGGACCGCACACCCCCTGTACAGCCGGTGTTCGATGCTAGCCATCGGTCACCGACTGGTGAGGGGGTGTGCGGGTGGTGGCGGTACTATGTTTAGTACCGCCGACACCAGTGTAGAGATGGCGCCAGTGTCGCACACGTCCGCCATTACCGTTACAAATACAGTCCTCTCTGAGACGTCGTCGTGTGCACAGCGGAGTGACACTGAGACTCGAACATACATCAACAGCTCAGGTTGTTTTTCCATTGAAAAACACAATTCTAAAGAATTGTGTTGTTTCAGAATGGTGCAACCAACCTTCGGTTATAATGGCCAGTAGACGTTTGCTCCAGTGGCATGTCTACATCCTACACCTTCTATTGGCATAGTATGTACTACGTTCAGTTTGGAGCACATTTGGCTGGCTGCCCAACGTCCGAACGGCGGAAATTAGATACCCTTCAGGCCTTCACGGAGATTGCCACGCTTCGGTGAAGATATACGACATTCATCACTCAAGTTTTCCAACCGGACAATCCTTTGCCGCACGCCGTTTCCGTCTCCAAGGCTACGTTTCAGTTTAATTGCGTAGTATTCTACAACAGCACGCTTTGTTTTCTTCTAGGTTTGCAGGTCATGGACGAGAAATGACTACGTGAACTGGAATAACCGAAGGTTAGTTGCTCCATTCTGAAACAACACTATTATTTAGAATTGTGTTTTTCAATGGAAAAACAACCTGAGCTGTTGATGTAGGGGGTGATTTTACATTAGTGGCCGGAGATTGGTAAAAGTTGCGCCTCTCGAAAACGTCTCTATAAATTTGGACGAAACGTTCTGGGTTTGGGGCGCCCACAGGAATCTAGTTGCTGGCCATGTTTCAACTCTGTGAAAACTCTATTGCACGTGCCACGTGCACGTGCATTTTCCCATGTTAAGTGTATGGGAGTTTCGATAAAAAGTAATAAACGTCGATTATCTCGAAAACGAAATCGTGAACCTCATGCGAAACACACAGCAGGGGGTGGTCCACCCCATGGGCTACCAGGCAGTATGGTCGTCCACCCCAGGACAAATCAAATTCACGTGCCACGTAACCTTTAATATGTCTCTGTACCCCCAATTGTACGATATTGGGCCACTTGGGTAGCCCTGCAGTGGCCCTGGTGCATTGCAGTGCGCCGAAACGGGTATCGGCAGCTGAGCGTGAGTCACTGCGACGGGATCAGTCGCGCACGTGC
This sequence comes from Chirona hameri, assembly GCA_036785665.1. NCBI lineage: Eukaryota > Metazoa > Arthropoda > Thecostraca > Balanomorpha > Balanidae > Chirona > Chirona hameri. The sequence goes on along the minus strand of JAXIVJ010000109.1, from coordinate 228,755 downwards.
TGGTTCCCTATCACCGGAGCTCCTTCATTGGGGAGATTTTAGGGATAATGTATTTTGGCTATAGGCGAATAAGTGCACCCCATTGCGACCAGTAGATACAATGAGTGGCTATTTTCTTTGTGCAACATGGGTAAGTGGCCGACGGGCAACCAGCGCGTAATATCGTTGTTTTGTCCGGGGTCCTCCGTTACGAAGATTTTGGTGGATTTCTGAACAATTTCAGAAAATTAACCAAATCAAACTTCTCTAGCTCCTGGCTGCCACCAGAACGTGACCATTTTGACTGATCGGCGCATGACGATCATGAGTTGCATTGTGGTTCCTGTGCCACAAGTAGTTGTCCCACGAAAGGTACACTGCACATGCCACGTGACCTTTAATATGTCTCCGCAACCCGAATTTTACGACATTGGGCCACTTGGGCTGTCCTGCAGTGGCCCTGGTGCAATGCAACGGCTGGGCAGTTTATGTGCACATTTGGTGTGTGTAAAACCTGTAAAAACGTACAACCAACCTTCGGTCCGGCGATGCCCCATAGCATTGCCCCCGTGCATAACCGAAGGTTGTTCTATATTGAAAATAACACTATCCTTTATAATTGTGTTTTTCTATAGAAAAACAACCTGAGCCATTCTCCGGGCTTTGTTTTCCGATTCGTGTCCGAGATCGGGCAAAGTTGATGCCCTGGAAAACGGCTCGATAAATTTCGCCGAAATTTTCAGCATATCGCTCACTCACGGGGAGAGTGAGTGAAGCCATCATAGAGTGAGTGATGCCATCATATATCTAGATGATGGCACTTGGCAGGGTCCGCTAGTGTGGGAAAACTTCGAAGCGCGCGAGGCAAGCACGTGCCATTTCCCATAGACTTATAATGGGGCCAAACCAAGATGGCCCCTAGCGCAAAAATGGTTCGATAAATTTTCTCTAAATTTTCTGAGTGGCAGTTATTGGTGGATACCCACATGCCGGTGGTGGTGCCTACCCTTGGCAAATTCGAATTAACGTGCCACGTGACCTTGAATATGTCCCCAAACCCCGATTTTTCGACATTGGGCCACTTGGTCGGCCCTGCAGTGGCCCTGGTGCATTGCAGTGCTCCGAAACGGGTACCGGTAGCTCCAGGAGGGTAAGTGGGAGGGGATGAGCCGCGCACGTGCTGGTTTCGTATCACCAGGGCTTCTCCATTTGGAATATTTTCAAGGATGATGTATTTTGCCCATAGCTGGATAGGTGCACCTCACGGGACCTGTTGTTACAATGGGATGTCATTGCCGTTGTGCAACACGTGTTAGTGGCGGACGGGCAATCTGCACGTGACGTAGTTGTTTTGCCCGGGGTCCTCCTTATGGAGATTTCTGTGGGTTTCTTTAGAATTTCAGAACATTTAGAACAATCCAACTTATCGAGCTTCTGACTGCTATATCCCACCGGATACCTTAGTGTCAAGTGTGGTTGAGGTAACATAAGAGTCTTTTGAGAAAGATACTCACTAATGGAAGGATCGTGGGTTCGAATCCCAGTCGGATCACACAATGTTTCACGGGTGGTTGCTAAGCTTACTCTACGACAGTGCTTGGTATGGCCACATCAGACGATGTGTGGGCCACATTGACGCACGTGCTGTTGTTTTGAAAGGGTTCTCCACCTTCAAGTTCTCGAGAACACATTTTAAAAACAACCTTCGGTCCGCGACACCCCCAAAGGCGTCGCCCTTGGGTAAACAGAATATCAGTTGACATTAACTGTGACAGCCTGAGATGACCCGATGTGACCTGGTATGATCTGGGGTGATGTGAGATAACCCCATTGTTCCCGTCAGATGGTCCGGGCTGTGACCCGGGGTGACCTGATATGACCTGGGGTGACATGCGGTGACCTCACTGTTCCCATCAGGTGGTCCGGGCTGTGACCCGAGGTGACCTGCCAATCGAGGTCAGGAACGACCTCCCCAAGTCGCCGTCGGTCAGTGCCTACCTCGAGGTCACTGACCTCCCGGCCGAGACTGTCAAATATCTGCCGGTACACAGGTAAGGAGAGGTCAATATCTCGTAGTGTCTGGTATATCTAGCAACATCTCGTAATATAATTTTCGAATATGTGTGTGCAGTTGATAGCTGTCATTTTTAATAGTAAAGTTATACATGAAGCTGAAGAATAATGACAAACTTTAAGTTCAACAAAGACAAGATAAGTATGATAACTAATTTCAGGTGCAGGGAAAAGCTGAATGCGTCATAATGATAGAACTTCCGAAAATATCCGCCAAATGTGTCGTGTGAGTGACCTTTAGTATCACACGAAACTCTGGCTGGGACGGGCTGGGACGGGCTCGTCCGGTGGATTTTCTGCGGTGTGCCAGCCGTTGACCGGCCATACCCACACCACACCAGTCCAGTCACCATCACTGGCGGACAGGTGCCGCCACTAATCACCGCAATCGATCGGCCGACTACAACTGACGGCAGTCGGGGCCATTCCGACACTAATGCCGGATATCAGTGTGGGCTGATGGTCGCCATTTCGGCCGACACTGGAACACTGTCGGCCGGCGAACTGCACGTGTTTATGCGGGCCATTTTCTCTGGGCGCGGCCGGTAGACAGATTTATGTTATGACGGTGGCAGGACTGGTTATGACGGTGACAGGACTGGTTTTGACGGTGACAGGACTGGTTATGACGGTGACAAGACTGGTTTTGACGGTGACAGGACTGGTTATGACGGTGACAGGACTGGTTATGCCGGTGACAGGACTGGTTATGACGGTGATAGGACTGGTTTTGACGGTGACAGGACTGGTTACGACGGTGACAGGACTGGTTATGCCGGTGACAGGACTGATTATGACGGTGATAGGACTGGTTATGACGGTGACAGGACTGGTTATGACGGTGACAGGACTGGTTATGACGGTGACAGGACTGGTTATGACGGTGACAGGACTGGTTATGACGGTGACAGGACTGGTTATGACGGTGACTGGACTGGTTATGACGGTGACAGGACTGGTTATGACGGTGACAGGACTGGTTATGACGGTGACAGGACTGGTTATGACGGTGATAGGACTGGTTATGACGGTGACAGGACTGGTTATGACGGTGACAAGACTGGTTTTGACGGTGACAGGACTGGTTATGACGGTGATAGGACTGGTTATGACGGTGACAGGACTGGTTATGACGGTGACAGGACTGGTTATGACGGTGACAGGACTGGTTATGACGGTGACAGGACTGGTTATGACGGTGACAGGACTGGTTATGACGGTGATAGGACTGGTTATGACGGTGACAGGACTGGTTATGACGGTGACAATACTGGTTTTGATGGTGACATGACTGGTTATGACGGTGACAGGACTGGTTATGACGGTGTCAGGACTGGTTATGACGGTGACATGACTGGTTATGACGGTGTCAGGACTGGTTTTGACGGTGACAGGACTGGTTATGACGGTGACAAAACTGGTTTTGACGGTGACAGGACTGGTTATGACGGTGACAGGACAGGTTTTGACAGTGACTGGACTGGTTATGACGGTGACTGGACTGGTTATGACGGTGACAGGACTGGTTATGACGGTGCCATGACTGGTTATGACGGTGACAGCACTGGTTTTGACGGTGACTGGACTGGTTATGACGGTGACAGGACGGTGACAGGACGAACTGGACGTGTTTATGCGGGCCATTTTCTCTGGGCGCGGCCGGTAGACATATTTATGTTATGACGGTGACAGGACTGGATATGACGGTGACAGGACTGATTATGACGGTGACAAGACTGGTTATGACGGTGACATGACTGGTTATGACGGTGTCAGGACTGGATATGACGGTGACAGGACTGGTTATGACGGTGATTGGAATGGTTGAGGTGCTCCATGAGAAGCGTGATGTGGCCCCAAAGTCGCAGGCATTGCGCGGACATATTGAGATCTGAAGCCCAGAACTGTTTTTGTTTAAAGAAAATGACTAAGAAACCACTGGAATCCGATCTCTCAAGCGTTCCTTTGTATAGTGATCTACAGTATCCCGGGTTCGCTTACCTTATCTTGTCGAGATAGCCATCGGATCCAATATAGGTCATATAGATTTAGGTATACAGCTCTAAAGCTATAGCTTGAAAGATGTTTAATGATTTTCTATGTTGTAATATAACATATTTATTCCAATTAATTTTATTCCATTATTTAAATGATAATCGTCTGTTATTTAATTTCTTAATAAATATATTGATAATCGTCCATGTCATTTCAAACAAGAAATTGTCTGCTCTAAGACTGTGAACGAAAGAAATTGAATTAAATTTGAACGTTTAGCACGGGATCCAGTGGAACGTGTGATTTCCTGTTCAATTTCATCTGGAGAGCCACTTGGAACCAGGATCTACAGTTACACTTGTCGTGAGACGTGAGATTTGCTGTATCTCATATCAGTCATTTGATGTGGAGATCCTGAATCAGGGATCCATGCACAATGCATATGTCTAAACTCACTGTGGACTGTGGTCACTATATTATAACTGCTTTCGCCCCATACCAATCACCAAGTAAGCAAAACCAAGTAAGGAATGCAACTTTTCATAATGAACTATTATTTGCATAACATTTTACAATAATAACCTTGAGCGGGCGCGAAGCGCCCGCAGTGTAGGAAGGGAAGATAAATTCCGATCCAAAGGGGAACGTGGATGGCGCTGTAGACGGACATGCTGGCACCAAAGTGGACATTTTGGCGCCTATGGGAGACATGTGCCCCCAGGGCATGTCCGCCTCCAATTTGGCGCTCTTTTTGGCGCCGTATGAGGACAATGTTTTTATAATCCCTCAAACTCATCAGGGGTTGAATTTAAAGAGTGGAACACGCCACAAATGTAATGCTCAGGGCTTAGGAATAATTTGCATGGTACTTCCTTGTATGAGAAGTCATTTAGGCACGGAAAACTCATTTCTGCTTAATGCTCCATAAATGGCGCCCGAAGCGGACATTTGGCGCCGTACGTGGACAATGCAGCATTATGCCAGCGCAAAAAAATATTTCAAAATTAGACGATACTTTTTAACTTGCCAGAGCATTAATGAAAATCCAGCTGTAGAAATCATGCCTGTGGGTTATTCGACCGTTTATTATCCACCCGATCGTGATCTGTGCTTGCCAGTTTCTGCTGAGGCAAAAGCAGCATTTTGGATTTCCAAGGTTCTGCTCAACATCCACATGGCTACATACAATCTATCCACATGTTGCGGCTGCATCTGATCATATGGGAAATAATAGTTTAAACAACCATAATTGATGTGGGGCTACTCAAATCTGAATCGCCATCCTCTCAGCATGATTTTCCCGTTCCCCTCTTCCAAATTCGACCGATATTGTTGCCAAAATTTGATAATTTGCAATAGGTACAGGCTGTGACCGAGTCCGGAATAAGCGCCATTTCACGTCCCTCGTATAGCGCCAATTTGTCCTGATACGGCGCCAGCGGGTCCGCATACGGCGCCAATCGCGTGCCATGCTCCGTTGCAAATGAATATACATTTATGACCGAAATTTGAGAGGAGGAGGCTTTTCGGGTGGACATATTTTGACTTTTTTTTAGACATGAAGCATGATTTTGATACATATTATCAGGTATCTAATGTCGCAGGATGTGCAAACAGCCATGCTCAGGTGTCCGGCCAGAGCGCCAATTTAGAGTCCCCAGACAGCGCCAAGCGGATTTCACTGCGTCCTGGTACGGCGCCATTCACTACTGAAACGTTTTGAATAATTGATGGACATACGTACCTGTGATGTATTAATCCATTTGGAATATATTAACTCATCAAACGGAATAAGAGCGTCTCATTTCACAATAAAACGATTGAAACCGAAACTAGGCAGACTATTCTTGTATTTTAATAAATGAGTGCGTATAGTTTTTGCCGAGTGCCGCGGTACTTAGTGGCGTGATAACGCTGATAAGTGGCGTGCCCATCTCTAATATAAACAAACGATCGCCACTTGCAAAGTGATTTGCTTTCCTTGGAGAGTCGAGGTCGTTTTAAATTGGAAGAGGAAGACGGAGGAAGCAACCGACATTTGACGATAATACGGAAATACGATCTTCACGGTTTCTTCCCAACTACCTCAAGTATGAAGCAGTTACATGGGTTTACGGTGATTGAAACAAGTGGAAACTGGTTAATGTTAATGCAATATAAAATTGCATGGCAGAGGCGGTTTCAGGGACTTGAACAGGGGAGGTTTCCAGGAAGCATGCAACTCTTGGCGGGAAATCAATAGAGCGATGTTAGGGGCATTTATAGCTATTAAGATGTAAAATATAACTTATCCTTCCATTACTTGCATAATTTATTACATATAGGGTTGCAGGGGCGTGTTCAGGCACATGCAAAGGGTGGTGACTGGCATGGTGATGACGATATGCCAGCGATTATGGCGGAATAGACGGTTAGTTTATAATTATATATGCACATATGAGGCCAGGAGAGGGAATGGAGTCATTCTTTTTGCAGAGGCGTGCTCAGGAATGGAAGAAAGGGGGTTATATCATTGCAAGGAAACTAAGATGCATGGGCCTACAATGACATGACATACTGGAGTTTTTGGATGAAACACGCAAACGGTACTCTACCAACGATTATAAGATAATAGGTGAGTCCAGGTAGGGTAAAACGGGGGGCAACCAATGTGATTTTTAAAATTGTAAGTGAAATAGTCACTGTTGACTAGTCAGTATCATTATAGCGGAGAATATACCAATCAAAAGGTCTTGCACCTTCTCAGTTTGGATCCTGGATACGCCTATGATGAAGTTAAACATGGAAAAAGGAACTATCTACGATCAGTAACTTATTTATAGTGCTGGGTAGCAACTTGTCTACGGTTAATGCTTTCTCTATTTGACCCCCTTTTCGCTAACCTGGTACCGCTTATGGCAAAAAATCAGTTTAATTACTGTTTTGTCTAATGTCACAATAACACACCATTTCATTTATAAAAACGACATAAAAAACGGTTTTATTACGCATTTACTTCACCCCATATTGAGTGACCTGCACACGCCTATGATTTTTTAATTTTAAAAAGTCACCGTCATATATCAATCTATAATTCAAGTTCGATAGATCCCCATTTGTTGCGTTAAAATCGGTTAATAAAAACGACAGCTGTGTTAGATCACAAACACCTCTAATATTTGTAGTTTTTGCCCCCCTGTCAAAAATGTCGTATTTGTTTATTTTTTAGAAATGTACATCGTGTTGAGGGGAATCAAACGCCGTTGTATTTTTGCAAATCGGACGGGTAGATCTCGAGTTCTCCGGGGGGGGGGGGGCGGAATCCCTCCCCCCGCCACTAATAGGGGTAGCCAGGTGACTGTCACTAATAGGGTTAATATAAACGGAAGGTATCTTAACAATTAATTTGTTGCAAGTGCTTTCGATTATTTTTCCGTTCGTTTCTGAATATCAGAGTTCCCGAAATATCTAGGTTCCTTTGGGGCGACTTAACCCTTGTCAGTGCAAGGGGGGATGCCACCCCGCTCGGTCTTTCGGGAATAACTCGCGTAAATATCAACCGATTGCGATGCAATTTTAAGTACCCTACTTTTTAACAATTAGACAAATACTCTTAATATTTCGAACTTCTAACTCTCATGACCCGTGACTAATTATCTTTTTTCAAGGTCATGTCAGGCGCAACTGGCGTCCCGTAGTATCGATCCTGGTAACTTGTGCACAACCGACAGTCATTCCCAAAGACATTTCGGTTTCTGACTCGAATCATGATGCATACACGAAAACCAACAGGCCCGAATACGGTTCGTGCACACTCCCCGGTTCAACCAACGGGCCGAACAACTGCAATTTTAGAGATATTAGGGGCCAATCCGGCCTTCACCTTCAGAGATCCCTCTCCTTCATCCAGAGGGTCCACTCGGACCTCCATATGGCCCACCTTGACCTCCAGAATGCCCCTCTGGATACCATTGGACCCCCTCTGGCTTCATAGAGTGCACTATGGCCTCCTGAGGGCCCACTCCGGCTTCCAGATGACCCCTCTGGCTTCCAGGGGCCACTCTGGCATCCAGAGGGTCCCTATGGATACTAATTGACCCCATCTGGCTTCCAGTGGGCCCACTCTGACCTTTAAATGGTCCACTCTGGCCTCCAGGATGCCCACTCTGTCCTTCAGAGGGTCCCTCTGGTTTCACGACGGCCACTCTCGCTTTCAGAGGGCTCATTCTGACCTCCAGAGGGCCGCCTCCGGCTTCCAGAGGGCCCCATGTAGCCTCCAGATAGCATACTCTGACCTCCAGAGGGCCCACTCCGGCCTCCACCTTCAGAGGGCCCACCGCTGCCACCACCTCCAGAGGGCCCACTTCATCCTCCAGAGGGACAACTTTGACCTCTAGATGGCCCTCTCTGGCCTCTAATGTGCCACTCTGGCATTCATAGGGCCCTCTTCAGCCTCTATAGGGCCCCTCTGGATATCATTGGGCCCCTCTAGCGTCCAGAGGGCCCACTCTGACCTACAGGAGGATCACCACTCTGACCTCCAGATGCATCACACTCACCACCATACTGCCCCTCTGGATTCCAGGGGCCCACTCTGACCTCCACAGGGCCCGCTGTGGCTTCCAGAGGAAACCCTGACCTCCATAGGGCCCACTCCGACCTCTAGAGGGCCCACTCTGACCTCTAGAGGGCCCACTCCGGCTTCCAGGGTGTCCACTCTGACCCCCCCCCCCCCCCCCAGAGGGCCCTCTCCGACCTTCAGAGGGCCCATTTTGGCCTCGAGAGGGCTCGTTTTGGCATCCGGGGGGACATTCTGGCTCCCAGTGGGCCTTATCTGGCTCCTTTAGCGGGGGACAAAAGATATATTGGCCCCTTCATGGGCCTTTGGGGGAGGGGGGGGGGGGGGGCTTGCCCTGCATGCCCCCACCCCCTTACGACCGCCACTGGTCTCAGGGGCGCTATGTCGGTCTGAGAGGCTCTCTGTCGGTCTGAGGGGGCACTGTGTCGGTCTGGGGGCCCTTGGTCGGCCTGATGGGTCCTCTACCGGCCTAAGGAATCCTCTATCGGCCTAAAAGGTCCTCTGGCCGCCTGATGTGACCCTTGGCCAGCTTGAGGGGGCCCTTGGTCGGCCTAAAGGGCCCTCTGTCAGCCTGAGAAGCCCTCTGTCGGTCTGAGGAGGAGACCCTCTGACTGCCTGAGGGGACCTCTGTCAGCATGAGGGAGCCCTCTGTCCGTCTGTCGGCCTGAGGGGCCTTCTGTCGGCCTGATGGGCCTTCTGTCGGTCTGAAGGGCCCTCTATCGGCCTGTGAGGGCTCTCGGTCGGCTTGAGGGAGCATTTGGTCGACTAGAGGGGTTTTGGTCAGCTTGAAGGGCCTCGGTCGGCTTTGGGAGTCATTTGACGGCCCGGGTGCCCTCTGTCGGCATGAAGGGGCCCCTCTGTGGACCCGTGGGGCCTTCGGTCAGCTTGAGGGGGCATTCGTTTGGCAGACCTCAGTCGGCCTAAGGGGCTCTAGGTCGGTTTAAGGCGCCCTAAGTGTGCATCTGCATATTCATATTCAGTGCGCAATCTACCCATCATCGGCGCTTGCTGGTCCGTTGAACGGCAACCGAGTGTCCTAAGGACCAAATATGTTTTCAAAAAGTGGATTTAAGGTAGTCAGAAATTAATTTGATCGAAAAACCGTAAATAACAAAAAGTTGTTCAGAATTGTTTACTGATTGTTACTGATCCACCCTCGCAATTTTTAAAATCCGAAATTAATTTTGACGACCATGCCTATTGTGCAGTTTCCGAGTGTTTGTTGTCCAGGAGCATATGCACAGGTGTTTCCAGGTGACAGTTGTGCTTGTGGTTTCCACTGAGATTGTGACCTACGATGACCTCAGATGACTTTTTTGGATTCAGCTAGTTTCTATGACATTTTGTGACGCTAATTTCAAATCTGGGACCCATTTTACATAATGATATGTTCCATTAGGGTTATGCACTTTCACAGGTCAGCAGAGGTCACTGACCTCAGATGACCTGACATGATCATTTTGGGAATTTGCCAGTTTCTACAACATTTTGTGACGCTGATTTCAAATTTGGCACCCATTAAGCGTAATTATATCCTCATTCACGATTCTAGCTCGATTAAATTCAATTTTTACGCATTTACAATTTGGATGACCTTTGGGGTCATTGACATGACTTCAGAGGTCACCTAACCCAGGACCTTAACATCTGGTGGCGATGGCTTCCTCTCGACACAAGCAACACGCTCGTTTTTAATCGAAGCACTAGCTCAATTATGGGCGAAACGCAAGGGGGTCGGACCCCCCCCCCCCGCAAGGTCACGCAGTGATCGGACGCTGCACGGGCGAGGGTTAAAGAAGGAAAGTTGAACTTCGATGACCTCTGGTGACCTCAATATTGATCTGAGCCACAAAAAAAAACAGACTAACTTCGATTCGATTCATTCAGAGCCGTTGAATGTATCTTGCCTGCGTCTTTCTATTATTTTTCGAGTTACGGAGCGAAGTTGTCTCAGAGAACCACCCAGGCGCCATGAGCGGATCTAGGGGGACGGGGCTGGCAGTTCCCCCAATGGAAATTGGCGCCCCTGCGCGGCGCAATATGGGCGCCTCAGGCGCCCCCAAACCCATGGAAGGCGCCCCCAAACCCATGGAAGGCGCCCCCAAACCCATGGAGGGCGCCCCAAACCCATGGAGGGTGACCCAAACCCATTTAGGGCGCCCTCCATGGCCACAATATGGGCGCCTGAGGCACCCATATTGTGCCGCGCAGGGAGGACCCATGGAGGGCGCTCCTCATTCCGGGGAGTGCGCCCAGATGCCCAAAAAGCACCCGGACTTCAGAACTTCGGGAGGGCGCCCTCGAAACTCGAAAGCGCGCCCTCGAACGAGATTAGGCATGCCCACCGAATATGAGGAGGGCACCCCAAATCTGAGGGCGCCCCACAATCCATAGAGGGCGCCCCCAATCCCATGGCGGGCGCCCCAAACGCATGGAGGTCGCCCCCCCCCCACAACAACAAAAACACGGAGGGCGCACCCAATTCCGGGGATGGAGCCCCGATGCGATGCCCGGAAAGCACCCCAAGCTTCGGAAGGGCGTCCCCAAACTCGGAAGTGCGCCCTCCAGCGCGATGAGGTGCACCCCGAATCTGAGAGGAGGGCACCCCCAAACTCATGGAGGGCGCCTCCAAGCCCATGGAAAGTGCCCTCAAACCCATGTAGGGCGCCCCCCAAATCATAGCACTGTCAAAAATGGTTTGGGTGTGTTACATTGTTACAATAATTAGTTATTTTGGCGCAACACTGCAATTTTTCCACGACAACCTTTCCTCACCACATGACCATGGTCTCTGGCAGATCCAGGGGGGGGCATTAAGAGCAAATCCCCCCTCCACACACACACACACACACACACACACACACACACACACACACACACACACACACACACACACACACACACACACACACACACACACACACACACACACACACACACACACACACACACACACACACACACACACACACACACACACACACACACACACACACACACACACACACACACACACACACACACACACACACACACACACACACACACACACACACACACACACACACACACACACACACACACACACACACACACACACACACACACACACACACACACACACACACACACACACACACACACACACACACACACACACACACACACACACACACACACACACACACACACACACACACACACACACACACACACACACACACACACACACACACACACACACACACACACACACACACACACACACACACACACACACACACACACACACACACACACACACACACACACACACACACACACACACACACACACACACACACACACACACACACACACACACACACACACACACACACACACACACACACACACACACACACACACACACACACACACACACACACACACACACACACACACACACACACACACACACACACACACACACACACACACACACACACACACACACACACACACACACACACACACACACACACACACACACACACACACACACACACACACACACACACACACACACACACACACACACACACACACACACACACACACACACACACACACACACACACACACACACACACACACACACACACACACACACACACACACACACACACACACACACACACACACACACACACACACACACACACACACACACACACACACACACACACACACACACACACACACACACACACACACACACACACACACACACACACACACACACACACACACACACACACACACACACACACACGCACACGCACACGCACACGCACACGCACACGCAGGAACAGGGGGATTTAATACAAGTATCACCCCGCGCGTTCCTGCATTGGCTGGGGGGGGGGGGGGGGCGGCGGCGGGACAAAATCAGCTCCTCCTGGGTTTTCTCAATAACTTGAACACTATGGAGTACTATATCGAAGTGAAACTTTAATTATGAAACTTTCATTACCTTATGCTGCATCAATGTTACGTATTTTTACCTAATTTCAATTAAATCGATGTAGTACTCCGGGAAATAATGACGTTTTATTGACGTCATGGCTTGCCATTTTTGGTGGAAAACGATAAATGTTTGAAAAATCGTAGAGCATCACGTTTTGATGCAAATTACAAATACAAAAAAATGAAGAAAGGAAATGTCATTCTCTTCAAAATAGCTATCTCGAATTTGCGTTTTGGGGGTTTTTGATCCCAAAAATTAAAAATAAACTTTTTTAGAAGCAAAATCCACAAAATCAATTGTTGATAATATTTAAACCATGGAATTAACATATTGGAGCACAAGGTACGGGTGATACCCACACCAAATTCCAAAGAAATATCTTTATCTTTGACTGACTTATGGCTCCCAAGTTTAGGTAACTCATAACGTCATCTTTTTAAGTTACGTTTTTTTGGCTTCTAGTCACCAGATACAGACAAGTCAATTACCAGCGCTATATTTCTAAGACAAAACTGGTCTAGAAGCATGCATTTTTATTTAGATAAATCAATTTCAAGTTTTGAGCTTATGTGAACTGACCTTGACCTGAGGGCCATTATATGGGGTCAGGTTGTGAAAATAGCTGCTACTATCGAATTATGCTTGTAAATTAACCGATAGAACATGTGTAGCATGGCTTTCGTAGACCTCTTGCCCAGGGCTGCGAGTCGACTGCGACTCCGGCCTGGAAAAAATTGACTCCGACTCCGACTCCAACTCTGACTCCGGTCTATATCCGTTATCCAACCGCATGCTAGAAAGCAATATCTGCAATTTTTTCCTGTTTGTCTTTATTCTAAACAGTATGGAGAACAATAATACGCCGCCCCAGCACGGTCGCAGCGTGCCGGCCGCGCGGCCAGCCCCGTCGCACTCGCCTGCAGGCGACGCAACCCGCGAAACAGGCACCGAGCGGCGAGCGCAGCCAGCCGCCGCCGGCCCAGCTCGCAGCAGCTGCAGGCTTCAGCCCAGCTCGTTCCAGCTCGTCTTCTCTGGAGCCGCTGCTGCTCCCGGATCCTGCGCAGTCTTACAGCTGGCCAGTCCGTGCGCCGCTCTCCGCAGCCTCGCCTCCGGCGATTAAGTCTACCAGTCAGGGGGTGTGGATTTCCAAAAAGCATTGTGGGTGCTCAAGGGCGGAAGTAAGGGGGAGGGCATCGTCCCAAGCCCCTAAAAGACTGAAATCGACCGAATTGTTAAGTAAATCTAAACAACCTATACAAAGTCAAGTTTGTTTTAAACATAGTTAAGTGCACAAGCGAGCTAGATCTTTTGTGGTCGTGCCACAGCCACTGGTCACAGTGTTTGGCTGTGCACTTCAAAACTCACAGGACGTAATCAAGCAAGCCGTAATCAATCCATAGCCATAAACTACGATTCCTGCCATACCTGCGACTCTGCTAGCTATCTCGGATTTTTCTTCTTCTATATCGGTGAACTAAGATCATGTAAATGTGGTGGCCTTTCCATTATAAGTCAACTAAAAAATATACAAACGTTTTCGTATCAGAGGATACGCATTATATAGGAATAATTATTTTGAGATTATGTTATTATGGCTCATTCTTGATGACCCAAGCACAATTATTGCTCAGTGACCCCTACACGATCGAGTGAGGTCATCTGAGGTGACCAGCACTTATTAGCCAATAACTATTTATAGCATAACATGAAGATAAGAACGTGAGACCTGCACCACTTGTATACCTCGTCGAGACGCGTCTGATATTGCGCAGCACGACACACCTAGTTCACCACATGACCTAAAATTGCTTTGACCTGAGGTTAAATTTTGAAGTTGACTTAGGTAACCTGGTCACCATGGTATGATTCGAATCTCCTTGCCGAAACGAGCACAATGACGTCAAAATGGGCGTCGTGTGACCATAAGAGTCGGTGCGTCCAAAACCGCAATTATCATCAGATGACGTTAAAAGTATTGCCCTATCAGGCAGAAATCTACCGGTAAATCTAATCTATGAGTAAACTATAGGTTATATTTTCCACTCATTTTTCCGGAAGGGGTGTACAGTTAATGTCCCCAGGTCGACGATTATTCTACCGACCAAAGTAATCGCCAATTGCCAAAAAGTCGACTCTGACTCCGACTCCGACTCCGGCCAAAACTGCCGACTCCGAGCGACTCCGAGTCCGACTTCGACTCCAACTCCACAGCCCTGCTGAGTCTTGCCAATAGTGACCTTTTGTGACCTGACCTTGACCTTGATCATTGCTTACAATTTCACTTTTGCTTATGCAGGATATGCATTATACCTTTGAGAGCACTTTGTGCGATAATAGTTGCAATCTAAGGCTTTGGATGGAGAATATGGGCCATCAACTCAAATATATTAGTTTTGACCTTTGACCTAACCGTGACCTAAAATGTGACCTTAATTTTACAATTTCGCGTAAGCGTTAGATGCGACTCATTGAGAGCTTTCGAATGCCGTCTTGCGCGTCTCGCTGCGGTTATTGGTTCGGAAGATAACGAGGAGGGCAGAATCTTCCCCCAGTGTTCGGCCCCAGTGGGGAACGGGTTAAGTGATAATTAACAACTCCTCTCCCTTGTCAACGACTTTTTTCGCATTGAGCACCCCGCGCCCCCTCCCCCCCCCCCCCCCCCCGGTCAACAACTTTTCGCTTTGACGATCCGACACTACCCCCCCGCTCAACGACTCATCGCGCTGACGACGAGGGGGGCAAAAAATTCGCCCCCGGGCCTGCAGCCCCCCTCAATGAAAGTTCTGGATCCGCCCCTGCCAGGCGTGGACTAATTTTGGAGATGGGCACGTCCCCCGTCCCCTCTGTGGCGAAACCCTTGCGCTAGTTAGGTGTCCTCGTACGGCGCCTGGCGCTGTACGAGGACATCCGCCAGTCCCCATACAGCGCCATGGTGCCAATGTCCTCGGGTTTCCGTGGATTAGAAATTCATGCAAAAGATGGACATGATGTTTTTCCTAAGAGACGTTCATGGCACACCGATGAATATAAATCATGCTTGAACATTTGTCTTTCAATAAATATATGTTTTATTCAGATTTGAGCCACATAACCACCTAAAATGGCCCCGCAAACACAGCACCAATTTGTTCATAATGGGCGCAAAATGTCCGCTCCATTTTTTGATACTGTGCCGCAGAACACAATTGGCACCCAAAGAGTACATCCACGGTCTAGGTAGGGTGCGCTGATCTAAGCGCCGGCACTCACGACTCGGGGGGGGGGGGCACACCTGCACTCGCAGGGTCGCCAACCCCCCCCCCCCCCCCCCCCGAGAGGCATGCAGGGGTGCCGACTGCGCAGTCACAACGCATTATGTCGCCCTCGGAAGGCATCATGCCGCCCTCGGAAGATATCTTGCCGCCCTCGAAAAGCATCATGCCGCCCTCGGAAGTCATCTTTCCGCCCTCACAGCGCATTATGCCCCCTCGGAAAGCATCATGGCGCCCTCGGAAGACATCTTACCGCCCTCGGAAGACATCTTACCGCCCTCGGAAGGCACTTTGCTGCCCTCAGAGCGTATTATGCCGCCCTCAGAGCGCATTATGCCGCCCTCAGAAGGCCTCGGAAGACATCTTGCCTCCCTCGGAAGACATCTTGCCGTCTTTCGAAGGCATCTTGCCGTCCTTCGAAGGCATCTTGCCGTCCTTCGAAGGCATCTTGCCGCCCTCAGAGTGCATTATACCGCCCTAAGAAGCAGACTTGTATACGATTATTTTTTCTTCTTCTCGAACGATTCAATCACGACTCAAAATCAACATTAGTCGATTGAATCACGACTCAATCAGACCTTCATGTTTTCTCTCATTCGATTCAATCAAAAACTTTGAGCCAGAGCTTTTGACTCAATCGATTCAAAATGACCTTGAGCCATATCAGTCCCGACTCAATCATTTTGAATCATATAACGACTCAATCACAACTCAAACTATGACTAAATTTGCAACTTGGAATTAAGAAGCGATTTGATAGTGCTGCATCTGTATTTATATGTTGCAATTGTTGATGGATATATTACCTACATGGTTGAAAACTTCAAGTTTTGGAGGTTTCTTTTGAGCTTAAAGTGTTTGTTGATTGAGTCGCGAACCCGACTCGGTCTGCTCTCTAAATATTTGTTGTCGACTCAATCAGGGGCGGACCCAGGATTTTCTAAGGCAGGGGCTTCAGGCCCGATGGCGGCATATATCCTCGGTGACAGGGGCGGCATGGTCCAGAGGGGCGCCAATATGTAAATTAAACGGGTCAAATATGTATCTTCCGTAAAGGGACACTCCCACCTTCTCAAAAGTTGTCAAAGGTACACCGCTTGTGGTGCAAAATATGAAGTAATTGCTGCCGAACACGATTATGACATTTGTTTCTCGCAAACAGTGCTCAATTTCATAACAAGTTAAGTTTTCATATTTGGGTTGATGACGTCATATTGAACTCTAGAGAGCTATACAGAAATCCTTTACGCTGCCAAAGTATGGCACAATTATTTCAAGACAATTCTGGCGCTTTGAATATAAAACAAACCAATTACCAAACCATTCGAAACACGCAAATACCTCCAAGTCTAACCTTAAAACAAGTCGACTATCATCACCATTTGGTAAAGAGAGGTGACGTCATCGGCTTTAGACCCTTATTCAAATACACGTGGGGTTTATTCGTTACAATTGTCAAGACCAAGCTCGAATTTCTTTTTGATTAGACCTATGCGGTTGTTTTAACTGCTACCCTAATAATTTCAATGCAAATCCAACAACATGGCTATCTCAACTCAAAGCTAATGTTAAAGGGAAATAATAACCTTTTCCCACAAAAATGGAGTTCGCACTTGAAATCGCCAGACGAGACCAAAATATATTGTAAATTCATCACATTTTGCATGAAAACTTTCCTACCGAAAGATATTGCAAGCTATAGTTGATAAGCGTTCCACACTTTTAACGACCGGTACTTGCAAGTACTTTTGGTCCTCATCAAACTGCGGGCTTTTCCCGTATTGCTTTTTTACGCAATGGAGTGGAAAATATATTGTGCGTTCTGCTTGTTGGGATTATATGCCCGGCGATCCTCTAAAACTAACAGCGATTGGAAAAAGTGGCAACAAATCTCATCATCGATGCACATCAACGGCGGCATAGTTAGTGGTTGCGACCCTCAATTTTTGAAAATCGATTCATTTGTTTTCAACATTAGGAGTTTTGTATAATTTGTATGTGGCTGTATATGCTATGCTTTATATTATCATGAAAAAAAAAACTAACAAACAATAACACAAAACTGGCAATTAAATCGGAAGCTCATCGATGCACATCGACGGCGACCTATTTAGCGTCGGCGATTTGTTTACAAAGTCATTGTCATGCTTCTCGGCGCACTTAACCATTTGCGGCGAGTTGTTTCTGATTACATGCTGAGAAGCGGGTATTGTCAAAGGCTATCATCCCATATTCTCGTTTAGTATACCCAAGTCCCGTAGCAAGCTTCGTTAATGACGTCACTGGTGCCATTCTTGTGTAGCATTGCAAAATATATCTGAGTTTGAGTTGAAAGCTATTTAAAGACTTATTCAAATGATTTTTTTAAGTTTGAATTTTCTTGTTAATCATTATTAAAGGTATTTTATCACTGTGTTTCATAGTAGTTGACACTTCAGAAACTTTGACGTAATAATATTGTATCCAATATGCATTTCCCTCGCCTTTTGCTATTGTGGCGCAGTGCCGAGTTCTTTGCGAATACTTGCTTGCCTGGGGTTCAAATCATTCCGCCCTTATGTCATTCGAGTTGGTATAGTTTGCATGTTGTTGTTATTCTTGACTTATACTGATAGTCAGTCATGCATCACTGATGCTTCACGGATTGCTTCACGGATCAGTTTGATCGGAAACGTCACGGAGCCTCCACAAATGCCGCACTCGATGTAAACAATGGTAGGGAAGGACGAATTTGTCAATGACCTTCATGAAGTACACAAAGTACTTGTTTTGTATTTTTTCCAAACTTACAACTTTGAATTTCGGAATAATTTTATTTAATTCTTAAATTTAAATAAAATAATTTTAAAACCATAACGATAGCCTAAGAAATTGTTGCTAACAAAATCAAAAGGTCATTATTTCCCTTTAAGGTGGGAGTGTCCCTTTAATCCACCATTGGCTGGGTGGGGGGCGTTTTTCGCCCCCTTGACGAACTTTTGCAATAGCTAAAAAACGAAGAGCGCTATCAACGTGAAACTTCAGGTACCTTCTCTTACATCAATTATACATCTTCTTTGGAAAAATGAAGAAATTTCGTCGACATTTTTCGAAATATAGCGAATTTAGTGACGTCATTACACACGAGTTTGACACAAAAATCAGCTAAACTTTAGCAGGCCGTACAAATGTCATATTTGAAGCAAACTGCAATACAATAACGCCAAAAGATAGCAAATGGCAAGCGCTACAAATTGCTATCTCGGATTTTTGAACATTTTGTTGTTAACCCCCAAATACAAAATAAAACGATTAAAACAAAAATGCCCTCAAAATCAACATTTTCAAACTATCGGAAGATACGTTGAAGAACCACATGCGGACAATATACACCCAATTTTAAAAGCAATATCTTTATTTTTGACTGACTTATCGCTCCCTAAGTATAAGTAACTCATGACGTCATATTTTGAATTTTCGTGTTTTGGATTTTAGTGACCAGATACAAAAATAATCCATGCACATGTGGCGCATGGCTTTCGTAGACCTGTGACCTTTTGTGACCTGACATTGACCTTGACCTTTGCTTACAATTTCACTTTTGCTTCGTGCGATAAATAGTTGCAATCTAAGGCTTTGGATGGAAAACATGACCCAAAAACTCATATCTCAATTTTTACCTTTGACCTGACCGTGACCTGACATGTGACCTTATTTGAAGAATAATAATCGTGTATGCTTTGGATGCGTCTCATTGCGACTTTCGATTGCCGCCTGGTTCGGAAGATAATCAGGGGGGGGGCGACCCCCCAGTCAATGGCGTTCGACAGAGACCCCAGCCAATGCCGGGTTAGCCCGCGCCCCGGGGGGGGGGGGAGGGGGAGGGGGAGGGGGGAGGGGAGGGTGGGGGGGGGAGGGAGGGGGGGGGGGGGGCAGAATCTGCCTCCTCCCGGATTTTCTCAATAATTTGAAAACTATGATAGATATCGACGTGAAACGTTCCGTACCTTATTTTGCATCCATTCTACGTCTTCTCTCAACATGTCATTAACATTGGTGAAGTAGTTTGGAGATAATGACGTTTTAGTGACGTCAGGTCATGCCATTTTTGGTGGAAAAACGATACATGTTTGACAACCGTAGAAAATCGAGTTTGTAAAGCAATTGCAAATACAAACGTCAAATGAAAGAAATTGGCATTCTCTTCAAAATGGCTATCTCGATTTGCATTTTGTATTATAGTTTTTGACCCAAAAAAATAAAAACAACGGATTTGTTTAGAAAAATCCACAAAATCTAATTTTCCAAAGATACAAAAAACTAAATGTATATTAGATAACGAAGCATGAACGATGCCCACACGAAATTGCAAAGTAAAATATTTATTTTTGACTGACTTATGCTCCCAAGTATGATTAACCCGCGCACTGCGGGGGCTTTGCGCGAACACGAACTGCAGGGGGGGGGGGGGTAGATTTCCGCCCCCCCCCCCCCTGAGATATAAAAAACTACGTTACGTAGCGAGAAGCAGAAAACGGCATTTGATAGCTTGATACATGTTCTATCGAAAGTATTTCAGTATTGTTTTAGGTCAGGTCAAAATTGAGGTCACCAGAGGTCAAATTTCCCAGTTTTTTTCCTGTTTTAGGACATCGCTCCAGAAATTCCATGTATCTCAGAAACTATGCTAGTTAGAAACAACGGAAAAACGAACCGCCAGACAGTGAAATTTCCAATAGCTCAGGTGTCCTACCTTCAAAAAGTGGGTTTGTTCTGGGTTTTGAGAAGGGGGCGCCGAGGCGCCCTCTAAAAAAAAACTCCCCAAAAATACAACCAAGGAAAAAAATGCCCGCCAGCCAGTGGTGTACCGGAGTATACGGTCATTCAGGGCATGACCTGGTTCTTTGGACCCGAGCCGCCCATGCAAAGCTGGCAACCCTCCGATCAGTGACAGCGCCCCTCCGTCCAGCGGCGCGCCCCTTCGGCCAGCAGCGGCGCCCCTCCGGCCATTGGTGGCGCCCCTCCGGCCAGTGACGGCGACCCTCGGCCCAGTGACGGCGCCCCTCCGGCCAGTGACGGCGCCCCTCCGGCCAGTGACGGCGCCCCTCCGGCGAGTGACGGCGCCCCTCCGACCAGTGACGGCGCCCCTCCGGTCAGTGACGGCGCCCCTGGCCAGTGACGGCGCCCCTGGGCCAGTTGACGGTGCCCCTCTGACCAGTGACAGCGCCCCTTCGGCCAGTGGCGGCGCCCCTCCGGTCAGTGAATGCGCCCCTCTGGCCAGTGACGGCGCCCCTCCGTGCGAGTGACGGCGCCCCTCCGACTAATGACTGCCCCTCTCCGGCGAGTGACGGCGCCCCTGGCCAGTGACGGCGCCCCTGGTCAGTGACGGCGCCCCTGGCCAGTGACGGCGCCCCTCCGACCAGTGACGGCGCTTCTTCGGCCAGTGGCGGCGCCCTTCAGGTCAGTGAATGCGCCCCTCTGGCCAGTGACGGCGCCCCTCCGGTCAGCGACCGCGCCCCTCCAGCGAGTGACGGCACCCCTCCTTCCGCACGGTGTGGAAGGAGAGGCGCCCCCACCCTTTGCAAAATTTTCGTCAATATTGTTGGCGCCCCCATCGACCGGGGTGGCGCCCTTCAAGGCAATGACCTGGTCCTTTGTGAATGTCTGCGCACGCCACTGCCGCCAGCATATGTGTGTGCGTCCCTATGCCAGTGAGGGCCCAAGCTCATGTGCGCCCCTGTCCCAAATGTGGCGCCCCCTTCATAACAGGTGCGATGGCGGTAAGATACCTTCCGAGGGCGGCATAAAGCGCTATGAGGGCGGCAAGATGCCTTCCTGGGTGGCGGCAAGATGTCTTCCGAGGGCGTCATGTTGCCTTCAAGGGCGCATAATTACGTTCTGAGGCGGCAGAATACCTTCCGAGGGCGGCAAGACGTCTTCCTTCTGAGGGCGGCATAATGCGCTCTGAGGGCGGGAAAATGCCCCTGCGAGTGCAGGCGTCGCCCCTGGAGTCGTGCACCATTTGTAAAGGAAATGAGGCCCCTTTTTGACTGGAGATGACAATCCCAACAGCTGTGCCCCCTCCCGAAATGTGCTTTCTGGTTGTGCGCCTGGCCGATCCCTTTGATTAGTCACCACTGTATCTGTCATGATGCACCGAAGTGATCTGTACCATTCTTATGTCTTTGCGATTTACCGTTTACATGCTATTGGCTGATGTTTCCTTCCTTCCTTGACAAGGGCGGATCCAGCCGGCCGTTTTTTTTTTGGGGGGGGGGGGGGACAACCGTTTTTAGCGGACCTTACCTACCACCAATTTCGGATTTCTTCCGGATTTGGGCCACTTTATTTTGCAACTGCACTATTTTTTTAAAAAGCTTTTCGACCTTTTGGGATATCGAAAAAGGTCAGCTTGTCAGCTTGCAGTTTGTATTGTTCCGACATTGCCGTACACTGAGAAAAACTATGTTAATTGTCAGCTGTACCCAGGGGCGTCGCCTATAATTTTTGAGTGGGGAGGGGGGTCGGCTGAAATGACTAAAGAAATTATTACCCATTTTTATGCGTGTATTCAAGCCTTGCAGCATTTTTAATGTGGACTTTCATGTTATAGTAGGTACTTGTTATTTAGCGCCGCGAAGCGGCGCGACATTTTTTAACGTGTTTGCCTGATAAAACCCAGAAACGTAGGCGGTGGGCATTGTAGAGAATAAGAAGCTAAACATTGCTATTCATTCAATTCACCGTTACAACGGTCCGAAGGACAATGGCGATAGTTTCGTTACGACGATGGCACACTGATGTGACACCGCGAAGCGGCGTGAAAATGTTAATTTAGGTCGTGGAAAATGTAATATTGGAACCAGACTCAGGTAACCCCTATTCCTGGTTGCACACCTCGGTATGGTTACAAATATTGAAATTAAGGTGGTTTTTAATATACATATTCTTCGGATAGTAAATCACGATGACCGGTGGCAGTCAGCGCTCAATATAATATTAACTGTATACATGTGTACCGAACTGTAACAAACAACTGGTAACAGTGAAAATAGTTTGAAAGCAGCAAGACTTTTCCGCACATAATTAATAATAACACGTCATTATATATCCCGCACATAATTCGCACACATTTTCTTTCCGCATTTTCGGAAAGCAGAACGTCTTTTCCGCACATAAATGGTCCCTGCGGATCTGGAGGAGCCTGGGGCAAGATGGCTTGGGGAGATCAAGATGGTCCTGGCCTGGTCTCACTAATAGCTCTTCGGTCCAGCAAGTTGGGCACCGCTGGAGCAGCTTCCGGGTGCCGATGTCCGTGTCTTTGCGTTCGCGTCGCCGCGTTCGCGTCGCATGGCGGCCCCCTGGATCCGCCCCTGTTCCTTGATAAGCTTTCCTTTAATTATTTTCTTCATTGTTATTGTTGTTACTACCCATACCTTCAGTGCTGTATATGTGGAGTGAAAGGCATCGAGTGGTAGTCGATATGATCCGTTAAACTAGTTGCTCATTAGTCAGTGATATGTCCCATGTTGATGTGCAATGCGCAGTATTTGCATGAGCGTGCCGCTGTGCGTGTGTGTGTGTGTGTGTGTGTGTGTGTGTGTGTGTGTGTGTGTGTGTGTGTGTGTGTGTGTGTGTGTGTGTGTGTGTGTGTGCGCGTGCGTGCGTGCGTGCGTGCGTGCGTGCGTGCGTGCGTGCGTGCGTGCGTGCGTGCGTGCGTGCGTGCGTGCGTGCGTGCGTGCGTGCGTGCGCGTGCGTGCGTGCGTGCGTGCGTGCGTGCGTGCGTGCGTGCGTGCGTGCGTGCGTGTGTGTGTGTGTGTGTGTGTGTGTGTGTGTGTGTGTGTGTGTGTTTGTTTGTTTGTTTGTTTGTTTGAAGTTGTCGAAGCTGTATTTTTTTCCGAATTAATACCAACACAAAATTGAGTTGCCCGCTGTGTAACGTCGACATTTATCTTGGACATTTATGTCTTGATTCGTCGATATCTATATGCATGGTTCACCACCGTTGACCGGGCATTGCCAAATGCCTTCCCATCAGCAATAACGCTGTTTCGCGACGCTTTTAAATTGTTCTGGCATAAAACCCATCCTCCCGATATGGAAGGATTGGTAGTAAGTTCAATTGCTCTTTTTATGTGAAAGCTGGGGCCGGAAAATTAAGCACGTGAAATCCAGGAAGTTAATGGGATTTGCGCCCCTCTAGGCCGGGCGCCCCCTCCTCTGGGTATGGCGCCCCCTGGCAGTGGACCCCTCCCCCCTCCCCACTTTTTAGAAGGTAGCGACGCCTCTGCTTACGGCTGTTGTCAAAACACACAACACACGCATCCTCATACATTCACGCATTCATACCTAAGACATGATGACAATGACAATAAATAAGTGAACCAATATCCCGCTACCCTACGCAAAAGTAGGGCAAGTGACTAAAAGTCACTTGAGCTGAACTGACTTTGAGCTGAACTTCACTTAAGGGTCATTATATCGGTTTCAGTGTGTGACTACTACCATCAAATTATACTTTTAAAATAGCCCATAAAACATGTGTCGCATGACTTTCGTAAACCTTTTGCCAATAGTGATATTTTCTGACCTGCCCTTGACCTTTGCTTACAATCTCAATTTCCTTGATGCGGAAGATGTAGTATGCCTCTGAGAGCACTTCGTGCCATAATAGTCTCAATATAAGGCTTTACATGGAAAGTATAGCAAATCAACCCAAATACCTCGATTTTGACATTTCACCTGACCTTGACCTGACATGTGACCTTATTTTGAACATTTCACGTATGTTTTACATGCGTCTCATTGAGAGATTTCGATTCCCTCCTTTGCGCGTCTCGCTGGGGTTATTGGTTCGGAAGATAACCAGGGAGCAGAATACCCCCCCCCCCCCCCCTGCGGGGCGCGTTCGGCTGAATACCCCAGCGGGCCTTTTGAAATTCTGGTGGCATGATCGAAAGGTCCGACTGCGGATGTATGTATACGTAGGTTCACATGATTCACAAGATTCACATTATTTTTGTTTTCTCCAGGCACTACATGTAGCCCGGATAAGCAAAACAAAAAATATTGTCGCAACATCAGGGAACTAAGTTGCATACGTGGATAAACAAGGAGCAAAATCTTGTGTTACGCCAGTTGAGTCGTTCTTATTGGGTCGCGCCAATCGAAGGGAATTATAGAACGTTTTCAGCATCGGGCACCGATTTTTACGACATTTGGTCTCAAGTCAACACAAATGGTCTCAAACGATGCCCCGTGCCCATTTCCAGGATGACAAGCATTCTTAGTGTTGTTCCCGTGACCTTCAAGGTCAAAGGACGGGGAACGCTGTAGCGCCCAAGTTTGGGCGCTAACTTGAAGGTCACGGGACACAACTCTGAGAATGCTTGTCATTCTGGAAATGGGCCCGGGGAATCGTTTGCGACCATTTTTTTGTCGCGATTGGTCGGTAACTTTGGGTGCTACAGCGTTACCCGTCCTTTGACCCTGAATTTGACACTAAAGGTCACGGGGCTTAACCTTGAAGGTCATGGAGCACAACTCTGAACATTATTGTCATCTTGGAACTGGGCACAAGGAATCGTTTGAGACCATTTTGTCGCGATCGGGCGGTAACTTTGGTCGCGTTCCCCGTCGTTCGACCTTGAATTTGATCTTAAAGGAGACCAGTAAGGTCAAAATGGACCTGATTTTTGAACGCAGGAGGTTCGATTTGACCTTAGGATCAAATCGCGTACAAATCGTGACCGACGCTGAAAACGTTTGTGGAGCTGTGGACATCATGGACATTGGACATTCATCCAAGCTATTTTTAGGTGCCCCGAGTGTGAAAGGTATAATACGTCGGCACCTTCAACGCCTCGCCAGGCATATTCAAAAAAAGTATCATGGTTATTTCATGGGGCCAGGCCTCTTCATAGGCGCCATCCAGGGCGCTATATGAGGTGGCGGAAGGCGTGTTATTAGTTTCGAAGGTCACGGGTGCTCGGTCGCCGTCGGAGGGAAGCTGAAGGCGCCAGAGTGCCATTATTCTGAGTGCGCCGGGACACCGCATCGCTTTCGAGCCGGCAAGGTGCCATTCCAATTCAGGGGCGGTATGATACCTTCCGAGGGCAGCAAGATGCCTTCCGAGGGTGGCAAGACGTCTTCCGAACTCCAAAGACGGGATAGTGCACTCTGATGGCGGCAAAATGTCTTCCGAGGGCGGCAAGATGTTTTCGAGGGCGACATGATGCTTTCCAAGGGCGGCATAATGCGCTTTGAGGGCGGTATGCTGCCTTCCGAGGGTGCCATAATGCGCTCTGAGGGCGGCAAGATCCCTTCCGAGGGCGTCAATATGTCTCCGATGGCGGCATGATGCCTTCCAAGAAAGAGCGGCATAATGCAGTTTGATGGCAGCAGGATACCTTCCGAGAGTCACAATACATCTTCCGAGGGCGGCATAATGCACTTCGAGGGCGCCAAAATGTCTTCCGAGGGCGGCGTGATGCTTTTCGACGGCAGCATAATGCTCTCTGGACTCTTGAGAACGGCATGATGCCTTCCGAGGGCGGCATAATGCGCTCTGAGGGCGGCAAAATGCCTTCCGAGGGCGGCATGATGCCTTCCACGAGTGGCATAATGCGCTCTGAGGGCGGTTAGATGCCTTCCGAGGACGGCATATTGCGCTCTGCGGGCGGCATAATGTGCTCTGAGGGCGGCAAGATGCCTTCAGAGGGCGACAATACATCTTCCAAGGGCGGCATAATGCACTCCCAGGACGGCAAAATGTCTTCCGAGGGAGACACGATGTTTTCCGAGGGCGACACGATGTTTTCCGAGGGCGGCATGATGCTTTCCGAGGGCGGCATAATGCGCTCTGAGGGCTGCATAATGCCTTCCGAGGGCGATGATGTACCTTCTGAGGACGGTATAATGCGTTGTGAGGGCGACAAGTTGTCTTCTGAGGGTGCCAGGGTGCCTTTCAAGAGTACTACGACGCTGTCGGTAGACACAAGGGCGCCCTGGCGTCCTCCTGAGAACGCTACGGCGCCTTTGGCGCCGGCAAATCCTTTGCAAGAATGGCGTCGCGGTGCCTTCGGCGCCGCGGTGTCCGAGGGCGCCGTTTTCTAAGGCAGGGGGCTTCAGCCCCTACGCCCCCTGGATCCGCCCCTGGACTCAATCATAGTTTCTACCCGAGCTCTTCGATTCAATCACGACTCAAAGCCAAGTCATTAAAAAATGTAGCGACTCATCAGTTTGAGTTGCAAAAACTGATCGATTCTTGAGTCGCGACTCAATCAGAGTTTAATATAGGGCACATTAATGCCATAATATGGCCGTTTTTCTGCTACCGAAATTCTATTTAAATTCCTGTCAACTTCCCTCCAGAAAAGTAAAATATCGTCCTGATCCCTTCCATTCTTCCATTGCACTGCTACTTTTTCCAAATGATTTTATGATATTGAAACCTGCAATATTTCCGAACAAAGTATGGTTTTGTCTCCAAAACGGGTGGCGGGAGGACAATCCCCCCAGCCTGACGATTGGGTGACGGTGTCCCCCCCCCCCCTACAGCGACGCCCTTGGTTTTCAGCAATTTGATGGGGGCACCAGGGCATTGTTAACCCGCCTTCCCTCCTGGATTCAAGGGGGCACGGTGCCCGGTGCCCCCCCCCCCCCCTGTTCCACCGCCTATGGAAGCGGATCCCGACTCCCGAGGGACCTCAGGGCCCCTCGAGTCCGATACGTTGTTGTCTCTGGTTTAAAGGCGCGTTGGTGCCCCTTCATAGCTCAAGGGACGGGAGTCATGAAGGGGCATTTTGTTGTATAATTTAGCAATTCTAATTAATAAGTTGAAGGAATATGATCATAATATGGCAGAAATATCTTTATTATATACGAAATATACTAAAGGAAAAGATCCGAGCTTTCGTGGCTAGCACATTATCAAGGATGAGTTTTGTACGTGCTTTTGAAAAATCTAACACACAACTAGCACACGTTCCAAATTGCGGTGGGGTACTCATATCAATCTCGCATAATACACGTACAGACACACATACATATACACTTCACACTTCTCGGTGTTTCGAATAGCGGTAGGGGTTCTCATATTCAAATATGAGAACCCCACCGCTATTCGAAACACCGAGAAGTGTGAAGTGTATATGTATGTGTGTCTGTACGTGTATTATGCGAGATTGATATGAGTACCCCACCGCAATTTGGAACGTGTGCTAGTTGTGTGTTAGATTTTTCAAAAGCACGTACAAAACTCATCCTTGATAATGTGCTAGCCACGAAAGCTCGGATCTTTTCCTTTAGTATATTTCGTATATAATAAAGATATTTCTGCCATATTATGATCATATTCCTTCAACTTATTATTCTCACAATGGCATCAGCTATCATCTCACACATCAAAAAAATTATAATTAATCATCATTTCGCGAAATAGAAGAAAAAACTTTCCAGCTACCAATGCTTGTGATTTCATGGCGGCACCAAGCCATTGCCCCCCCCCCCCCCGGATTCAAGGAGGCACGGTGCCCCGATGCCTCCCCCCGCCCCACAGTGCCGCCTACCGGCACGGTGCGTCGGTGATGCCCCTGGTACACCGGCGCCGTCGTGGCCCTGGTGCACCGGCGCCGTCGTGGCACTAGTACGCCGGCGCGGTGGTGCCCCTGGTACACCGGCGTGGTAGTGAGTCCTGGCTTATTTCCGCTGAAACTACCAGCTCAGTGATATACAATGACCATCCTGGTATGTAATTATATTTCTCAGCGACGGTCTGTGGATACAAATAGTTTTTTTAGGGCTTTATTTCTCAGATGACCACCTGAGCTGCTCGCCGGTGCTGGCTAATGTTGATATTTTTCTTCTGGAATGCGTTTCATCTCACGTCGACAAAGAGGGCATTCGTATAAACTGTGCGCATGTGTGTCTGAATGAACGTCATTCTGCCCGGAATACATGGATGTGACAATGTTTCATAGGATATATGCGTCTGATACATAGACGTATCCAAGATTTCGCCAAGGTAGTACCCGCGGCCAGTTTTATGGGCCCCCGGAGCGTAAATTTTACCACCCATCCCGGATTTTCTCAATAACATGAAAACTATGACAGATAGCGACGTCAAGTTTCGAGTACCTTATGCTGCATCAATTATACGTTTTCTTACGAAATTTCACTGAAAATTATGCAGTACTTTGGGAGATAATGACGTTTTAATGACGTCATGTCATGCCATTTTTGGTGGGAAAACGATAAATGTTGGAAAAATCGTAGAAAATCGAGTTTTGAAGCAAATTGCAAAAGAAAAACTTCAAAAGAAAGGAAATGACATTCTCTTTAACATGGCTATCGGCTTTTCACACTTTCGTTTTTTTACCCCTATTTTTTCTCCTTCAGAAATTTCCCCACAAAATATATTTTTTTCTCTCAAGATATTCCAAAAACCGGAATATTTATGTGAGCACCAAGTATGGACGATACCCAGACCAAATTTCAGAGCAATATCTTTATTTGTGACTGACGTATGGTTCCCTAAAGCCCAGTTCACACCGGGCACGCCATACGTCAAAACGTATACGTAACGTCAATTTGGCGGAACGTCGTACGTCATTTGCCTGTTTTTGGTGTGAACTCGACGTACGCCAACAGCTGACTGCGACCGGCGTACGCCAGTTTTGACGTACGTCAAATGTTGAACCGTGTTCAACATTTGGCGTTGACGTATGCGTCAACGCCATGGCGTTGACGTATGCGTCGGGAAGCGACATGGATAAGTATTTGTGATTTTTCCAAAGAAATATGCTTGCGTTTTGGTAATAAATGTTTCTAGAAATGTTACATTTATATTACAGCTTTGGGAGAATGCTGGTCGTAGCTCAAATATATTTATAGGCGATAACTGATAGGAGGTAAGTAGAGAGAGAAAAATAAGTTGGAATTTGATTGATATTGGATCTAGTAATGTATCTTTGGCCTGCTTGGGTGGAAATTGTTGAGTTTGTTGATAATCTTGATTCTTGAATGGTTTTTAACACTGTTTTGAGACATAATGCTACTAATAAGTGTATATTAGTGTAACAACTGGATCATGAAGGCGCAAGCCGAAAGCTTCTATATATCTTGTTTTTATTTTCTAAAATCATCTTTATCGGCACAATGAGAGTAAGGTTAACACTTATTATTATCATTATGTCTCAAAACAGTGCTAAAACCATTCAAGATAAGTCGCATAGTGACAAAAAAAGATGATTTAGTAATTAGAAACAAGATATATAGAAACTTTCGGTTTACGGCTTCAATAGCCATTCTTTGTATATGTACCTACAAAAACTTTGACCGAATATACCTACAAACAAATATTGTGTCAGACAAAAGTAAAAATATTGGCTGATGAAGGCGCAAGCCGAAAGCTGCTGTATATTTGTTTTTTATTTACTAAATCATCGTTTTTTTCTTCTTCTAGCAGACCGTACAAATGCCATATTTTGAGAAAAATGCATACAAAAACGTCAAAAGATAGCAAATGACAAGGGGTACAACATGGCTATCACTGTTTTTCGAAAATCTTGTTTTTTGACCACTCATTTTTTTTTAAAGCCCAAAATTAAATTTGTCAAAGATATAAACAAATTATGGAACGGCAAATCCCTATAAAAATAAAGGGGATCACCGTTGGCACGAATGTGACAGTCACCCACTCAATACACCCTTCCACTGGTCATCCAGGACATTGTACTAATTAGCTGGTATCTCCTGGATGGTGGTACCCACACCAAAAGAAGAGTATGTGCCGTGCCCCCCCCCCCCCCCCCAAAAACACCCATCCCCCACCATGCATCCATGCTTAGCTATGTTGGTCAGCATATCTCACTATGTCCCACATGGGTGGAGCTTTTCAGACAAAGTTGGTGGGGCAAAATGTCATAACTCATAGGCTGGTTGTTTTCAATGGTTCAGGTGAAAAATGGTCATTTCAACGCCAGGAAATCTTCAAATCTGACAAAAAAATTGGTGGGGCAAACACAAAGTTGGTGGGGCAGTCGCCCCACCATTTGAATAGGAAACTCCACCTGTGATGTCCCAATGATCTGGAGTCTCCTGGATGCAGGTACCCACATCAATACACGTGCCCGTGCCCCCCCCCCCTGCATCTACAGACATACATAGCTATGTCGCACCATGCAAAGAGGTTCACCGTTCACCCAGGGGTGGAGAATTAGGGGTTTTGGGGTGCTCAAGCACCCCCTGAGCTAAGAAGTGCACCCCCTCACTGTAAAAGCACCCCCTCAAATAAACAGGTCCGTTTAACTAACGGCTGCTCAGTCTTACTTCGGCGAAGTAAGACTGAGTGGTGTAAAAGTGTGTGTATGTGTGTCTGTCTGTGTGTAAATAGGCGGTTTTGTTCGGTCAGGTAGGGTCAGGTCAGTTCACACGGTGAGTCTTACCGTCCCTCAGCATGTTTGTGCGGGCGGTCGCCCGGCCTGGGGCGCGGATTGCCCGACCCGGCACCGTAGCCGGCGCCTAAGAATCGCCGTTTTGCTGATAGTGCAATTTGCGCCCCCCGCCGGTGGACAGGGGCAGACCTCCCGCACCTCCGCGCATAAATCCTGGCGCCACACCTCCACTGGCAGATCCAGCCTCCCAATATGGGAGGGGGGCTAATTTCACTGGGGGCCTTCCGGGCCCCAGGGGCCTCCATATGACCTAAAATGTGCCCCCCCCCCATTTTTCCCTTTGCGGACATGGGTTATTTTTGTTCGCTATGCTATTATTACGTGTAATGACCTAGGTGACCTAGGACGTGTCAATTAAGTGCAAACATAAAATTGATGGATATTTGCGGCCCTCCAAATATATAAAATATTCCATTTTATATGCTATTTTATATATAAATTAGTTATTCGCTAATACCTTTTGACTGCATAAAGTTAGAAGGGCACGGTAAACGTCATTTTGTTGGTATCATCAAGACACGTTGATAGATGTGCAGCATGACTTCTGTATGACATTTGATGACCTTGACCTAAGGTCAAGGTCACGGCGCAAAGTCACCTTTCCAAATTTGATCTACACGGCAATGTTATATATCTTTGAACTTGTCTTGAAGATAGGAATTCATTGGTATTAAAATAATTGCGCAATCGTTGATGATTATAAAGCAAACTGAGACATTTTCGGGCTTTCTTTACACCGAGAAGGAAGTTATGAAGTTACTATTCGACATTCAAATTAAAATGAATTTAAATGTTGTCATTGACAATCAGGCGTTATTTAAGCTCAATCGAATTCCTCGCAACAAGACAAGTTTTAAGATATATAACATCGCCACAAATGCGGCCACAATTGGCAACCTAACCTTGAACCTTGACATTGACCTTAGGTGAAGGTCACCAAATGTTAGAAAGAGGTCATACTGCATATCATTCAACGCGTCTTAACGAAAATAACCAAATGGTGTCCATTTGACCTTTTTATCTTTATTCAGTAAAAAGGTATTGGAGAATACCTAATATCTTTCACAAAAAGAACACAAGAAATGACCAAATTTAGCATATTTGAAGACAAATAACCATCATTTTGTTCTGTTTGAACGACACTTCTTTACTCTTAACAATAATACAGTCAAAATAGGAAATACATTTGGCTTGGGTATTACAAAAGATTCAAAATTCTAAAAACAAATACTAACTTTGAAATTTAAGGTCAAGGTCATAAAATGTCAGACAGAGATCATGCTGCAGAGCATTCAATTCTTCTTGATAAGAACAGCAAAATGACGTCTATCGTACCAATCTAGTTTTATTCAGTCAAAAGTTATTAGCGAATAACATATTTTTTATATATAAAATAGCAAGTAAAATGACAAAATTTGTGATATTTGGAAGCAAATATTCCTCAATTTCATTTTTTTCTCTCACTTAATCACGTCCTTACACGTAAGAATATCATAGCCAAAAAATAGAAACACGTTTGAGAAAAGGTATCCAAAAAGTTGTACAATTTCGAGAACGTACTAAATTGTGAAATTTTTTAGGAAAAAAAATCAACATCACCATGTTATAAAACAGCTCATTGCCATTATAATGACATAATACATCTATATTGCTTCATAAATTCCCCGCCATATAGGCCGACAAAGATTGACCTGCACCGTGACCTTATAAAAATGTCCGAGGCGATATCTCCTGAACCACTGCTTGCATTGCAATACACCTTTCACAACTCACTTAAACGCCCCAGGTTACCCCATATACCAATTTTGGCCATAATCGGTGACATGACGGTGTCATTTTGCACTTTGTTTTTGTCGATTTGTCGTGGAATACAACAGCTACAAAAATAAGACCATTAGGTTTTTTAACTGAACCTAATTACCCTACTTAATACTAGTAGACGTATTCCACACAACATAGGTACCTATGCAAGGAAATTCATTCCCGCGCTCCTCTGCCACCCACCAGGCAGCAGGAGACCAAAGGCTGCGACGCTGCGTGTACAATTATAACTTACGTTGGTTGTGAATCACTCCAAAATAGCGTCAGACGCGCCACTTTCCCTAACCCTACTGTTACCAAAATGCTACCAAATAGAGCAAACACGAACGAGGCAAAAACAAAATTTATTTCTTTCGCAACAAGTTATTTTTTTTGCAGGCAGTACCCATTTTCATAGCCAGTTTCAGCGATTTTTTGTTGGGGGATAATTTCTATTGCCGCCCCTGTCGAGCTGGGGGGGGGGGGTTGCCCCTGCCGCGCCCCTCCCCCCTGGATCCGCCAGTGCACACCTCTCGCTGCGGCATGTCCGCCCGTCGCCGCTGTGATATCCGAGGCCGCGCCGCGCAACTGCCAGGACTGCTGCCGACCGGACCGTGGCTTTTTCTGCGTTGCGTTGCTTGTATGTGGTTGTTCGAAATATCGAGATACATTGAATAAATAAATGAAAAAAAAGGAAAAAAGTTCACACGGTTAGGTCAGCATTGCCGACTTCGTCATTTCGGTGCCGATATTATGTGACTTGAGGGTTTACATGTTCGCACCGTTACTTTTTGTTCTCTTCCCATCGTTTACAAGTTAACATACATTACGATTCTTGATATGACTCGACGCGTTTTTTTTTGGGGGGGGGGGGGCAGCCGTAGTGCAAACAAAACTCGCTTCCAGCGACCATGACATGAAACTCCATATTGAGTTTTCGATGCATCTTGTCACTGATGTTTGGATCCATTTTCGTGCCGCTTGCTTCCTTTTATTTTACGATCCGTCGCGTTTAACCCGCGCGGCGCTGGGGTCTCCATCCGAACGTCCGGTGCTGGGGGGGTAAATTTTACCCCCCCTCTCGTATCTTCCGAACCAATAACCGCAGCGAGACGCGCAAGGCGGCGATCGAAAGCTCTCAGTGAGTAGAATCTAACGCATACCCGAAATTATTAACATAAGGTCACATGTCAGGTCACGGTCAGGTCAAGTGTCAAAATTTAAGTATTTGGGTTTTTGGGCTATACTTTCCATCCAAAGCCTTGTATTGCAACTATTATATCACAAAGTGCTCCCAAATGTATAATGCATCTCCCGCATAAGTAAAAGTGAAATTTTAAGCAAAGGTCAAGATCATGTCACAAAAGGTCACAGGTCTACGAAAGCCATGCGACACATGTTGTATG
Organism: Chirona hameri; assembly: GCA_036785665.1. NCBI lineage: Eukaryota > Metazoa > Arthropoda > Thecostraca > Balanomorpha > Balanidae > Chirona > Chirona hameri. The sequence goes on along the minus strand of JAXIVJ010000109.1, from coordinate 194,250 downwards.
GGTTATTTGACACGTATAATTCGATAGAAGCAGCCATTTTCACAGCCTGACACCATATAATCGCCCTCAGGACAAGGTCAGGTCACAATAAGGTCAAAATTTGAAATTGATTAATCTAAATAAACATTGCATGTTTCTAGACTAGTTTTGTCTTCGAAATACAGTGGTGGCATTTATTTGTCTGTATCTCGTCAGTAAAAGCCAAAAAAAAACTCAATAAAAAAATGACGTCATGAGTTACTTATTCTTAGAGAGCCATAAGTCAGTCAAAAATATAGAAATTGCTTTGAAATTTGGTTTGAACATCGTTCATACTCGGTTCTCTAATACGTCTTCCGGTCTTTGAAAATCTTTAAACAAAAAACTTCTGTGGAAATTCTTCCCCAAAAATCAGTTTTTTGCATTTTTTTTGGTCAAAACCCCAAAATTTTGAACATCCGAGATAGCTATTTTAAAGACAATGTTATTTCCTTTCTTTTGACGCCTTTTATTTGCGATTTGCATCAACACGCTATTTTCTACGATTTTGTCAAACATTTAACGTTTTTTTCACCAAAAAATGACATGACATGACGTCACTAAAACGTCATTATCTCCTCCAAATTCTCACGTATTTCAACAAAATTGTTACACAAGATGTAGAATTGATGCACCATAAGGTACCGTAAGTTTCACTTCGATATCTGTCATGGTTTTCAAGTTATGGAGAAAATCCGAGAGGGGGTAAAATTTACCCCCCAGCGCCGCGCGGGTTAAGCGGCCATAACGGCCGCCACCTCTCCTCGTCCTCTCGCTACAACTTGGATTTGAGAGCCGCCGGTGAAAAGCACCCCCTGGCATTTCGACAATTCTCCACCTCTGCGTTCACCCCATTTCTATTTTTTTTTCTGGAAAGGCAGCTCTCGGAAACGGATTAATGCCGATCCCCTGAAAGAAGCGCCCTGTTTAAATGTGCACGTGCATAGTGCATATTAACTGGGATAACTGGGACAAAGGATACGCCAGGCTGCCAATGTTCAACTCTCTCCTCGACGTATCGGCGTACGTCAGATTGACGTTGACGTATACGTTTTGACGTACGGCGTGTCCGGTGTGAACTCTGCTTAAGTATAAGTAACTCATGACGTCATTTTTTAAGTTACGTTTTTTGCTTTTATTGACCAGATACAGACAAATAAATGCCATTGCTGTATTTCTGAGACAAAACTGGTCTAGACACATGCCTTGTTTATTTATATTGATCAATTTCAAATTTTGGCCTTATATGACTCGACCTTGACCTTTTATGCTGCCAGGTTGTGAAAATGGCTGCTACTATCGAATTTTACGTGCAAAATAACCCATACAACATGTGTCGCATGACTTTCGTAGACCTTTTTCCAACAGTGACCTATTGTAACCTGACTGAGGGCCGACCAAGACCGATATAATGTTTTTTCAGGTACATCGAAGGCCCCTCAGGCCGACCTTGAGCTTTGCTTACAATTTCACTTTTACTTGATGCGGGAGATGCAGTATATCTTTTGAGAGCATTTTGTGCGATAATAGTCTCAGTCTAAGGCTTTGGAAGGAAAGTATGGCCCAAAAACTCAAATATCACAGTGTTGACCTTTGACCTGACCGTGACCTGACATGTGACCTTATTTTACGAATTTAGAGTATACGTTAGATTTGTCTCATTTAGAGCTTTCGATCGCCGCCTTGCGCGTCTCGCTGCGGTTATTGGTTCGGAAGATACGGGGGGGTAAATTTATCCCCCCCCCCCCCCAGTGCCGCGCCTTTGGCTGGAGACCCCTGCGCCGCGCGGGTTAAAAGAGACCTCTGTGGGTCTGTTGGGCCCACCGATGCCTCGGAAGATCGGTCTTGAAGGTAGCAGGGATCCTTCACAGACCGGCCAAGGGCGATCTAAGGCCGACCGAGGACGCCACAGTTTGAACGAGGGTCCCTCACGCTGACCGAATGTCCTTTCAGGCCGGTGCAGAACCCCTTAGGCCGACTGAGGGCCTTTCAGACCGACCGAAAGCACCCTCAGGCCGACTGAGGTCCACTCAGGCCTACCAATCGCCCCCTCAGGTCGATTGAAGGCCCCTAGGGGCGGCTGAGTGCACCCTCGGGCAGTGTCAGAAAAGTGGTTCCACGATCCAAGTTCGCGGAGCACATTTTTCGCCAGCGGTGGAACAAATTTTGTAATACGTATGCCGCTAATTTTTACGTATTTTTTATACGCGTTTCTACACAATTTATTTTCATATATGCCAATATGTGCATATATTGTGACGTGGAAAGTTGATGATTCGTCAGACGTATTTCCTGTAAATATATATGGTCTTGGCGTTAGTCGGGGACCGAGACTCCCGGGTCGTATGTTAAAAAGGTACCTTGTATCGTTGCGTATGCGTATATGGGAAACTGGGCTCAAGTTTCAGTCTAAAGTACTGCCGTCTTTTCCATAACGTGTTTTTAGTGTCCCAGGGTTATCCATGACGATGACGATGGTATCGTTGGCGAGGTTGTAACCTGAATACGCAAAAACTTTTTTAGGGGAGGTTCTAAAAAGTTTTTGGTTTAATTTTTGGAAAAGTGCCTGTTTTCCTTCCTACCTGGGTCGACTGACCGATTGCAGACATTTCGGATGTTGGGAATTTGGAGGTTCCGACTTACGAAATTGTTTGACAATTTGTGTCGCATCACTGTCACGTTCCGGCCATTGTTCGGAAAGTCAAGTTTCAGTCTGTCGTTTATGCTTGTCAGCCATTTGCACCCGCAGCCAAACAAAAACAAAAAAAAAATTATTTACAGTCAAAGCTTCACGGAACAAAACTTCCAAGTTCAGACAAATGGAGAAACGGGCCACTTTTCTGACACTGCCCTCGGGCCGATCCAAGGCCCCTTCAGCCGACCGAAGGGCACTGGCCGACCAAGGGCCCCTCAGACCGATATAATGTTTTTCAGGTACATCGAAGGCCCCTCAGGCCGACCGAGGGCCCTCAGCCGGTCAAGCAAGCCGACCGAGGGCTCCCTCAGGACGACCGAGGGCCATTTGTACTGTCCAAGGTTCATCTCAGGCCGGCCAAGGTCTATCTCCGGCCGACTGTGGGCCCTTCAGGCAGACCGAGGGCAACCTCATGCCGACTAAGGGCCCTCTCAAGCCGGCTGAGGGCCATCTCAGGCCAACCGAGGGTCCCTCAGGCCATCCGAGGGCTATCCTAGGACGGCTAAGCCCCCCCCCCCCCCCCCCCCAGACCGACTGAGTGCCTCTCAGACTGACTGGGCCCCTCAGGCCTTCTGAGGGCCCCTGCGGCCGACTGAGGGCCCCCTCAGGCCGACTGAGGGCCCCCTCAATCCGACTGAGGGCCCCCTCAGGCCGACTGAGGGGCCCTTATACAAAAATAAAATGGGCCCCTCAGCTCAAGGGGGTACCGCGGGTGTCCAGGGTACTTCGTTGGATACGCCCTTGGCCTGCTACCACTCATGTGCTGCTGGCTAAGTTTTGCGGCTAATGCTATTTCCGCCCAGTGTACGGTCAAGCACAGCTAATGCACAAATACGGCGTCCGGTGGTTTGAGTTCTGTAGGCTAACCGGCCAGCTGGTCAGTTCTGAAGCCTACGCTGTCTGCGTCTGACAGTCCTGCGTCGTACCTCACGCATTACCGCTCGTGGACGCTGGGGTGGTCCCCTGGTCCACTGGCCACTGCCCGGTGTACAGCCTGTGACCTCTCTACGCCCGGCAGTCCGGCATCGCACACGCACTACTACTCGTGGGCGTCCACCATGAACAGCACGCCGCTGTTCGTGGCCGGCCACGGCGCCGGCGGTGTGGCGACGGTCGACACGCGCGGCGTGGTCCGGCTCTGGGAGACGGCCAGCGAGCAGCTGACCCGCTCCGCCGCCCGCTGGGCCCGGCTCGTCGGAGACGGTGAGTGACGTCGAGTCTGAGGAAGGCGGCAGGACCGCGGGTGTGGGTGAGAACGGCGGCAGAACTAGAGGGTTGTGGCTAAATATAAAACGTGTCGTAAAGTCATCAAAAGACGTCACAAATTCATATAAATTTACCTTAGTTCAAGTAAAACTTATTAGAATATAAGTTTCTTGGTAAAGTTGTTCGGTTTTCTATAAGTGAAACCAGTGCATTTATTGATTAATTATTATGCTACAAGACTGTTGGTATTCTACAAGCAATCTGAAGACTGAAGCAACTGTCTTGGGAATTCAAATAAGTACAACTTCCATTTTTTTTGTGTAACATTTTACTATAGCCCGTGTTATTTGTCTTGAGTTTAACCGTCCCTGTGGGGGTAGACTGTCCCGCAGTGCTTTACTGTATGGCGGGACAGTCTACACTCTACACTCTGCAGCGGCGGCAGCCAGAAGCCCGACGGCGTAACACAGCACTAACATTCATGCTATTCGCTTGAAGGGTGACATGCTCGGTATGCCTCGTTATGACTTAATTACATAGGCGTAGCCAGCGGGGTGCAAATGGTGCTCCTGCACCCTGAAGATTTTGCCGGGCCCCTTATGCCCGGCTGCAACCACACGGCCTGGCGGCCGTCATTTTATGTTGTTGTAAAATACCATGAGAGAAGCAGATCCAAAGCCCTCTCACACAATACAAGGACCTTCCTAGTCTGTCAGAGAGCCCTATGATAACAAGGAAGAACCCTTTTGTGGTGAGCCCTCTCAACAGTCACGTAGCTAAGGGTGCCTGGAGGGCAGGAGGGCCCTTTTCGGCGCAGCGCGCCGAAAAGGGCCGACGAGACCGCGCGAAGCGCGGTATCATGTGCTTTTTACTACACGAAGCGTGGTCTTTAAAGAGTTTAGAGCACTTCAGAGGTCCTTTAGGGCCACCAGGACCCTCTCTCAAAGACCAGAGCCCTTGGACGTTCACAAGAGCCCTGTGCATGTCAGAGGGGCCCCTGACCAGACCGAAAGGGCCCCTGAGTGGGTCAGAGGGCCCCCTAAATATGTCGAATGGGCCCCTAGCCAGCACAGAGGTGCCCCTGGGCAGGTCGAGAGGCCCCTGAGCATGTCGGCAGAGCGACACAGTAGCCCACACAGTCCCTTGACAGGTCAAAAGGGCCCCTGGGCAGGTTGGAGGGCCCTTGGACAGACCCCAGAGGGCCCCTAGGAAGTTCAAAGGGCCCTTAGCAGGTCAGAGGGGCTCCCGACCAGACCGAAAGGGCCCCTAGGTGGGTCAGGACGGCCACTGACCATGCCGAATGGGCCCCTAGTCAGCACGGAGGGGCCCCAGGGCAGGTCGGAGGGACCTCGGAGCATGTCGCAAGGCGACAAAGCAGCCAGCGCAGTCCCTCGGCAGGTGGGAAGGGCCCCTTAGAAGGCTGGTGGCCCCTGGACAGACCAGAGGGGCCCTGGAAGGTTCGAAATGCCCCTGTGCAGATCGGGGGGGGGGGGGGGCTGACCAGACCGAAAGGGCCCCTGGGCGGGTAAGAAGGGCACCCGAACATGCCGAATTGACCCCTAGCCAGCACGGAGGGCCCCAGGGCAGGTCTGAGGGCCCATTGAGCATGTCGGCAGGGCGACAAAGCAGCCAACGCAGTCCGACCAGAAGAGTCGCTGGGCAGATAGGAGGGGCTCCTGGGCAAGTCAAATGGGCCCCTAGCTAGACCGGAACGGTCCCTGGGCCAGTCGGAAGGGCCCTTGAACATGCTGGATGAGTTCCTAGCCAGACTGGAGGGGCCCCTGGGCAGGTCGGAGGGGCCCCTGAGCATGCCCGAAGGGTGACAAAGCAGCCAGTTCAGTCTTTGGTCAGGTCGGAAGGACCTCTGAACAGGCCGAATGGCCCCTTGGCACATAAGAGGGGCTTCTTGGAAGGTCAGAGGAGTCCCTGGTGGGACCGGAAGGGCCCAAAGCACGTATAGCTCCCAGATGAAGATTAATTACAAAGAGGACTTACTCCACAAGAAAAAGATTAAAATCGGAGCTTTCGGGTATATTGTAACACCCTTCGTCAGCGATTAACCCGGCAGTCACTGGGGTATATTCTGTAACACGACTCACTGGGGGTCTGTCTTTTTAGCCCCCCCCCCCCCCTGGTATCTTCAGAACCAATGATCGCAGCGGGACGCGCAAGGCGGCATTCGAAAGCGCTCAATGAGATAACCCTAATGCACACTTACAAATTTCAAATTAAGGTCACATGTCAGGTCACGGTCAAGTCAAACGTCCAAATAGAGGTATTTGAGTTTATGGACAATAGTTGCCATCCATGGCCTTTGATTGCGCCCATGATCACCCAATGTGCTGTCAAACGTATGATACATATCCCACATGAGCTAAAGTGAGATTGTTGGAAAAGATCAAGGTCAAGGTCAGGTCACAAAAGGTCACTACACACAAAATATCTACGAAAGTCATGCAGCACATGTTTTATGGATGCTTTTACGCGTATAATTCGATGGTGATAGTCATTTTACCACCTGACTTCATTTACGTGAAGTTGGTGTCAAGTTCAGGTCAAGTGCAGGTCACTGAAGGTCAAAATTAAAAAAATTGATAAATCGGAATGAAAAAGCATGTGTCTATATCAGTTTTATCGAAGCAATACAGTGCTGGCATTTATTTGTCTATCTGGTCAATAAAGACCAAACAACGCAATTTCAAAATATGACGTCATGATTTACCCATACTTTATATGCCATGTCAGTAAAAAAATATATCATTTTGAAAGTTGGTATGGTAGTTGCCCATATGTCGTTATCTGACATATGTTCCGTTTTTTTTAATATCTTTGAAAAATGTGATTTTGTGGGCATTTTTCCAAAACATTTTTTTTTGGGTCACAAACCATTTTTTTATTATTTCGAGATAGCTGGTTTGTAGCGCTTGCACTTTTCTACCTTTTAGCGTTTTTCGATTGCATTTTGCGTCAAATGTGGCATTTGTACGGCCTGGCAAAGTTTAGCTGATTTTTGTGTCAAAATCGTGTTTAGTGATGTCACTAAATTCCCTATATCTCGAACAATTTCTGACGAAATTGCTTCATTTTTGCACAAAAGGTGTAACAATGATGCCCATAAAGGTACTGCAAGTTTGGCGTCGATATCTGCATCAGTTGTTGAGATATTCCCAATATTCCTAAGGGGGAGGGGGGGGGGGGCTAAAAAAAACCACCCCCAGTGACTCGCGGGTTAAGAAGCATTCGGTAACAGGTCATTGCTCGTCTTTAAGACGAGCAATGGCATGTTACCGAATGCCCCTTAATCGCTAACGAAGGGTGTTACAATATGCCCGCAAGCTCCGATTTTAATTTTTCTTGTAGAGTAAGCCCTCTTTGTATTTAATATATCATATCACCCGCTCCACATCATGTCTTTCGCGGATCCCAGATGAGTCTCTGAACAGGTCAGAAGGGCGGTGAAAAGGTCGGAGGGGCCCCTAGACGATCTGAAGGGACCCTGGGTCTTTCAACAGTAACAATGCAGTTGTCCAGGGAATACAACTCAAATTTTTGCACCGCTCCGCGGCACAAATTAACTTCAAATTCAATTATATGCGGGTAATACAAAATAACGGTCTGTTTCTTGGTGCATTTATGTGTTATGCTGCTACTTTCCTATATAATTTGGCAAAATAGTTCATTTTAACACTTTTTTACCCACTTTTAAACGCACAATAACATGTTTAGAGGTCCGCACCATACGCAATGCGACGCATTGATGAGAATGATGAGAAATATCTAGGGCATAAGACTAAAAAATTTCGCGATGCTCCGCTGCGCAATTTGTTTAAGAGTTCCAGGTATTGAGCTTAACAAATATCTTAAGTTCGTATAGCTCATTCCAAATTTGTGTCGCTGGTTCCAAAGTTGATATGGCAGTTGCTAACTCCAGCTCTTAAAGGGAATAGGTCACCTTGAAAGTTGTCTTGAAATTCACCCATACGGTGCATCTTGAGCTCAAAACTACGAATATGGCTTTGGTTTGGACAACTGATGGATATATGTGGAGAAAGAAGTAAGTTTCTCTTTCTATTTCACGAGAAATCGTACGATGACAGCTGGCGTTCTGGCTCCGCCCCGCTCCGCCTGACGCCAAGTACAGTCTCTGACAAGAGGCCGCCCGGGCGGCTGAGCGAATATTAACGAGGCGTCGTGACCAGATACTACGTGCCAGAGAGTGTACCTGCCTCCGGCGGCGAGCCGGCGGCGGCGAGCCGGCGAGCGAAAGGAACTGATCGTGGCCCGGAACAGCGGAATTGAAACCGGGCCCACTAGTCCTGTGTCGAAATTACTTAACGTAGGGAGGTAATTATGTCACCACAACCCATTTTTAGATCTGCTCTACACATCTGCTATCTCAGTCCAAAACTCCATGTTAAAGGTGAACTATTCCCTTTAAAAGTAGGCTGGAGTTAGCAACTGCTATATCATATTTATCGTATTCCAACGCATAGGCTGCCGTTGTCCTATGAGACTGGCGTGCTGTCCGGCGGCGCCTGCCACTGGTGGCGGCGGCGGAGGCGGGATTGGTCTGTGTGTTGGTCCGTCCGGAGGCGGGATTGGTCTGTGTGTTGGTCCGTCCGGAGGCGGGATTGGTCTGTGTGTTGGTCCGTCCGGAGGCGGGATTGGTCTGTGTGTTGGTCCGTCCGGAGGCGGGATTGGTCTGTGTGTTGGTCCGTCCGGAGGCGGGATTGGTCTGTGTGTTGGTCCGTCCGGAGGCGGGATTGGTCTGTGTGTTGGTCCGTCCGGAGGCGGGATTGGTCTGTGTGTTGGTCCGTCCGGAGGCGGGATTGGTCTGTGTGTTGGTCCGTCCGGAGGCGGGATTGGTTGTGTGTTGGTCTGTCCGGAGGCGGGATTGGTCTGTGTGTTGGTCTGTCCGGAGGCGGGATTGGTCTGTGTGTTGGTCCGTCCGGAGGCGGGATTGGTCTGTGTGTTGGTCCGTCCGGAGGCGGGATTGGTTGTGTGTTGGTCTGTCCGGAGGCGGGATTGGTCTGTGTGTTGGTCCGTCCGGAGGCGGGATTGGTTGTGTGTTGGTCCGTCCGGAGGCGGGATTGGTCTGTGTGTTGGTCCGTCCGGAGGCGGGATTGGTCTGTGTGTTGGTCTGTCCGGAGGCGGGATTGGTCTGTGTGTTGGTCCGTCCGGAGGCGGGATTGGTTGTGTGTTGGTCTGTCCGGAGGCGGGATTGGTCTGTGTGTTGGTCCGTCCGGAGGCGGGATTGGTCTGTGTGTTGGTCCGTCCGGAGGCGGGATTGGTCTGTGTGTTGGTCCGTCCGGAGTCCGTCCACTGCTGACGGATGCCGTCGCAGCGCCATGATGGCCATCCCGCCGCGCCGCCGTATTTACATGTAAATGACGTCTCGTGTGGTGCCCTGTCGACAGACTCGCAGCCCGTCCAGGTCACGTACGAGCGTGAGAGCGGTAAAGACGTGGAGGCGCCCAAGCACGGCAAGGAGGACTCGACCAACGCACCGCACGTGGGCGGCAACACGTGGGCCGGCGGCACCGGAGGCCGCGACACGGCCGGCCTCGGCGGCAAGGGCGGTCCGTACCGGCTGGACGCCGGCCATGACGTCACCCAGGTCAGTCTGCCGGAACATGACGTCACCCAGGTCAGTCTGCCGGAACATGACGTCACCCAGGTCAGTCTGCCGGAACATGACGTCACCCAGGTCAGTCTGCCGGAACATGACATCACCCAGGTCAGTCTGCCGGAACATGACGTCACCCAGGTCAGTCTGCCGGAACATGACGTCACCCAGGTCAGTCTGCCGGAACATGACGTCACCCAGGCCAGTCTGCCGGAACATGACGTCACCCAGGCCAGTCTGCCGGAACATGACGTCACCCAGGTCAGTCTGCCGGAACATGACGTCACCCAGGTCAGTCTGCCGGAACATGACGTCACCCAGGTCAGTCTGCCGGAACATGACGTCACCCAGGCCAGTCTGCCGGAACATGACGTCACCCAGGTCAGTCTGCCGGAACATGACGTCACCCAGGTCAGTCTGCCGGAACATGACGTCACCCAGGTCAGTCTGCCGGAACATGACGTCACCCAGGCCAGTCTGCCGGAACATGACGTCACACATGTCAGTCTGCCGGAACATGACGTCACACAGGTCAGTCTGCCGGAACATGACGTCACACAGGTCAGTCCACCGGAACATTACGTCATACCTACATGACGTCATCCAGGTCAGTCTGCTCGGTCATGACGTCATCCAGGTATGTCAACCGGGACATGACGTCACCCAGATCAGTCTGCCTGGACGTGACGTCACACAGGTCAATCTATCGGGCCACAGCACTCCTGTCTAACGCAAACCCCTCCAAGGTTGCCAGTTTTGATACGCTGTAGAACAAGGTCGTAATCGTAAACTGATGGTCGTAAATGGATCGAAGTTGTTGGTAGTGTAGTGCGGTGTTGCGGCGGCCGGCGGCCGGCGGTGACCGGGACTGGGGGCGGAGGTCACCGGGTCAGACCCGGCGGCGATGGCCGGCCGAGCGGGCAGGGCGGTCTGGGTGGAGCTCGGGATCGCGCAGCTGGGTGCTGCGGCCGCTCCACCTACAAATATAGTTACCGAGCGGACGCGAGGTCTTTTTTTCAGTTAGGGGAAAAGTCTACGCATGAGCGCCCCGACCATGGCCATGGTTTTCAAAGGCGCATTTCTTCGCAAACACTTGTTTGTTGTGGCTGACAATTTACGCACAGAAACGTTCATGTTGTAAAATATATTTTAAATTTATTAAATTATGCGTTGTCGGGTTTAAGAGCAGCGCGCACCGACGCCCCCTGTCTTACCTATGGTGGTGGCTGCGGCCACGACCCGCCGGCCTCACGGTTCGTTGGAAAGTTTCGGAGGGCTCAAAAGATGAGTCATGCCATTCGAAAGCTTACCTCATGAGGATCTCAGATATATAATATTTTTGAAATCTGTCCGAGGGCTTTTTTTGCAAATGTCATTTTTGTCGAAATCTTGGAACTTTTCGGATGACCGATGCTACCGCTTACGTTAGGGCAAAGAGGCTGGCAAATGGCATATGTGCAAACTAGTTACAGCCTATAGAACAACCTCCAACTGATAACTGAACCTCATGCTGCTGATATAAGCAACAATCACCAGCGATAGTAAATCGCCTCCAATAGCTGCCGTACGGCTCACCTCCCCCGCTCCCGTGAACGCCTGATCGACCATCGCGACCCGCCCGCGCAGCGCCGGCCGCCGCCGACCCCGCTACGGAACTGTGTTTTTGCAAATTTTGGCCGAACTTTGCGTTGAAATGTGAAATTTCGAGTTCAGATGGTCGGTCCAGTCCTCCACAAAGACATGATGCGAGGCCCAGTAGAAACTAAGCCCAGGAAAGGGTATACATTCTCATGAGTTTTCAGGTATTTTGCATTATTTAGCCTCTAACCAGCGTGGTGTATCGCTCCCGTTCGGGGCGCGCTGCCAGAGACTGTACCGATCCAGGTCAGCTGCCAGTCGGCTCGTGGCCGGGCGGCGGTGGCGTGTCAATCGCCGCGCCAACTGGTAGCCCCGCCCAGCACGCCGAGTGCGTCTGGCCTCTGGCGGCGCGCCCCGAACGGGAGCGTTACACCACGCTGGTTAGAGGCTAAATAATGCAAAGACCCGGAAACTCATGAGAATTTATACCCTTTCCTGGGCTTGGTCTCTACTGTGCCTCGCTCCATGTCTTTGTGGAGGACTGGGCCGACCATGTGAACTCGAAATTTCACATTCCAACGCAAGGTTCGCCCACATTTTGCCAACACACAGTTCACAGTTCATTATAACACACAGTTCATTATAAGCATCTACAACAAATCAAAGCGGCAACAATATTATAGCGACATCTTTAGATACTCCCCTTTGAAATTGCCTGAGGACGCCAAAGTTTGGGTTAATTTCCCCAAACTTTAAAAAGGAGTATATGTGAGAGCATACAATTAGGTGGCGAAATCCAACAACATGAAAAATTGCGTTCAAACAACGTCCCAGGGCAAATAATCTAAAAATGCATGTTTTCCACCATTTTGTTTTGCTACCTGTATCCGCCCATGACAAAATTGTGCATATTTATGAATATAGCAATGTAGTTCATGCTCCAAGAAATCGAATGCCGCTTTCCCGGAGAGAATCGGTCCAGCGGTTTCCGAGATACGAAGGTGGGGTGGGGGGGGGGGGGGGGGAGGGGCGAATAGCCCCCCCCGACAGATTCGCATTTGTTTTAGCCCGACAGTAATAGGGCTAAAACCAGCTTGTTCTGTCCTTTCTGGCTCTGTCAGTGTCGTGCTATACCGTCGGCCGCCTCTCCGGTCCTGCCGCGGTGTTCTCGGCCTGACGCAGCGCCGCGTGTCCGGCTCTGTATTGCCGTCCCGTGTTGTCCTTTGCGTCATACACCGTGCCGCGGTGTTCTCGGCATGACGCAGCGCCGCGTGTCCGGCTCTGTATTGCCGTCCCGTGTTGTCCTTTGCGTCATACACCGTGCCGCGGTGTTCTCGGCCTGACTCAGCGCCGCGTGTCCGGCTCTGTATTGCCGTCCCGTGTTGTCCCTTGCGTCATACACCGTGCCGCGGTGTTCTCGGCCTGACTCAGCGCCGCGTGTCCGGCTCTGTATTGCCGTCCCGTGTTGTCCTTTGCGTCATACACCGTGCCGCGGTGTTCTCGGCCTGACGCAGCGCCGCGTGTCCGGCTCTGTATTGCCGTCCCGTGTTGTCCTTTGCGTCATACACCGTGCCGCGGTGTTCTCGGCCTGACGCAGCGCCGCGTGTCCGGCTCTGTATTGCCGTCCCGTGTTGTCCTTTGCGTCATACACCGTGCCGCGGTGTTCTCGGCCTGACGCAGCGCCGCGTGTCCGGCTCTGTATTGCCGTCCCGTGTTGTCCTGTGCGTCATACACCGTGCCGCGGTGTTCTCGGCCTGACTCAGCGCCGCGGGTCCGGCTCTGTATTGCCGTCCCGTGTTGTCCTTTGCGTCATACACCGTGCCGCGGTGTTCTCGGCCTGACTCAGCGCCGCGTGTCCGGCTCTGTATTGCCGTCCCGTGTTGTCCTTTGCGTCATACACCGTGCCGCGGTGTTCTCGGCCTGACGCAGCGCCGCGTGTCCGGCTCTGTATTGCCGTCCCGTGTTGTCCTTTGCGTCATACACTGTGCCGCGGTGTTCTCGGCCTGACGCAGCGCCGCGTGTCCGGCTCTGTATTGCCGTCCCGTGTTGTCCTTTGCGTCATACACCGTGCCGCGGTGTTCTCGGCCTGACGCAGCGCCGCGTGTCCGGCTCTGTATTGCCGTCCCGTGTTGTCCTTTGCGTCATACACCGTGCCGCGGTGTTCTCGGCCTGACTCAGCGCCGCGTGTCCGGCTCTGTATTGCCGTCCCGTGTTGTCCTTTGCGTCATACACCGTGCCGCGGTGTTCTCGGCCTGACGCAGCGCCGCGTGTCCGGCTCTGTATTGCCGTCCCGTGTTGTCCTTTGCGTCATACACCGTGCCGCGGTGTTCTCGGCCTGACGCAGCGCCGCGTGTCCGGCTCTGTATTGCCGTCCCGTGTTGTCCTTTGCGTCATACACCGTGCCGCGGTGTTCTCGGCCTGACGCAGCGCCGCGTGTCCGGCTCTGTATTGCCGTCCCGTGTTGTCCTGTGCGTCATACACCGTGCCGCGGTGTTCTCGGCCTGACTCAGCGCCGCGTGTCCGGCTCTATATTGCCGTCCCGTGTTGTCCTTTGCGTCATACACCGTGCCGCAGTGTTCTCGGCCTGACGCAGCGCCGCGTGTCCGGCTCTGTATTGCCGTCCCGTGTTGTCCTTTGCGTCATACACCGTGCCGCGGTGTTCTCGGCCTGACGCAGCGCCGCGTGTCCGGCTCTGTATTGCCGTCCCGTGTTGTCCTTTGCGCCATACACCGTGCCGCGGTGTTCTCGGCCTGACTCAGCGCCGCGTGTCCGGCTCTGTATTGCCGTCCCGTGTTGTCCTTTGCGTCATACACCGTGCCGCGGTGTTCTCGGCCTGACGCAGCGCCGCGTGTCCGGCTCTGTATTGCCGTCCCGTGTTGTCCTTTGCGCCATACACCGTGCCGCGGTGTTCTCGGCCTGACTCAGCGCCGCGTGTCCGGCTCTGTATTGCCGTCCCGTGTTGTCCTTTGCGCCATACACCGTGCCGCGGTGTTCTCGGCCTGACGCAGCGCCGCGTGTCCGGCTCTGTATTGCCGTCCCGTGTTGTCCTTTGCGTCATACACCGTGCCGCGGTGTTCTCGGCCTGACTCAGCGCCGCGTGTCCGGCTCTGTATTGCCGTCCCGTGTTGTCCTTTGCGTCATACACCGTGCCGCGGTGTTCTCGGCCTGACTCAGCGCCGCGTGTCCGGCTCTGTATTGCCGTCCCGTGTTGTCCTGTGTGTGTGCGTCATACACCATCTGCTAAGTGGCCGCCTGGGTCGCCGTCGGCCTGGGCGCGGTGAGCGACGGCGGCGGAGGCGGCTGATCTGCTACCCGGACCTACCTAACCTCCAGTCGGCACGGGTTCGCGTCGCAGATGTCAAACGGTAGCCGGTAGCGCACTCGGGGCTCAGTTTCTGCTCAGCTGGGGAATCCGCTGAACTGTTAAAGGGAGTGTGCCTACTGTTTTGGAATGTCAAAAATATTTTTAATACGATAATTAGCTGTTGGTTTGATTGTTGTATATGATGAAATTCACATCTGGAGCCCCTTTAGTTGAATTTTCACTTATATTGTTTTATTTTATTTTTGTTTCGATATCTATAAAAAGATCGCCACTATGGTGATGTTATGCAAAACGGCGCACATAAGACAATAAAATTACGGTCACATCATGCAAGATAGAAAGACGAGTTTGGCACAGCACGTTCTTGCCACTGTTAACTTTATTATGTACAAGTTGCGTAGCTCTAAATTGATATCTTCAACAACAAAAAATGGCCATCGGCCATCATCGAAACGGCCATCATCGAAAAACATGATGGCCGTCCAGTTTCTGTTCGGCTGCTGCTATCAGCGTGCACGAGCTGTTTTGTTGAATTGCTATTGGCCGGCGCTAACAATATGCTAGCAGTTTAATCGATAGCAGCAGTGCTTCTAGTAGCGGAAGCCCTCTGGAGTCTACCCGATAACTTTTTGCTCCCAAGCAAATTCCTGGAGTCTTCGAATATCTCAGCAACTAGGGTGAATCTGGAGAAATGAAGTAATGGTTCAATTCATAAAATTTTGTTCTATAGACCAGTGTCAATAACCCCAACTAAGCGATGTGAATAGGCACACTCCCTTTAAAGGCCGGATACGGAGCTTTTTATTTATCTGCGTAGAACAGTTACCGAAACTGACATCGCCCTTGCCTGTCAGTTCTGAGCCTGTGAGCCACTGTGGTGCGTGCCGGTATAGTCGTGATAAGAGGCTATCACCAAGTAAAGGTGTTTACTTGGTGAATGGGAAGGGAGGTCTGAACGATGCTCATGTATGTGCCTGTTTTAGTTACGGGCGCACTATGATATTGTCCGTCGTCGCGCCCATAAGCCGCCCCAATATCATCAGCAGCATGCGCCTCGTTTATCCGATTTACACAGACCATTCTGACCTGGTTTAGACGGACATGTTGGCGGTTGGACGTCAAATGCCCTCGCTGGGCTTCGAATGCCATCGGTTTGGTCGTAGGTCGATTGGTGGTTTTCGTTAACTTCATATTTATTCTGACAGAGCCAACTTGTTTTGACGTGTTCAAATATCAAAAGCAAAAACAAACGGCAAATAGGACATTAATTTGGACTAAGCAGTGATTAATTAATTTGTGGACTGAGTGACGAAATGGTGAGATATAACATCTGCTGCTGCTGCTGCTGCTGCTGCTGCTGCTGCTGCTGCTGCTGCTGCTGCTGCTGCTGCTGCTGCTGCTGCTGCTGCTGCTGCTGCTGCTGCTGCTGCTGCTGCTGCTGCTGCTGCTGCTGCTGCTGCTGCTGCTGCTGCTTCTGCTGCTGCTGCTGCTGCTGCTGCTGCTGCTGCTGCTGCTGCTGCTGCTGCTGCTGCTGCTGCTGCTGCTGCTGCTGCTGCTGCTGCTGCTGCTGCTGCTGCTGCTGCTGCTGCTGCTGCTGCTGCTGCTGCTGCTGCTGCTGCTGCTGCTGCTGCTGCTGCTGCTGCTGCTGCTGCTGCTGCTGCTGCTGCTGCTGCTGCTGCTGCTGCTGCTGCTGCTGCTGCTGCTGCTGCTGCTGCTGCTGCTGCTGCTGCTGCTGCTGCTGCTGCTGCTGCTGCTGCTGCTGCTGCTGCTGCTGCTGCTGCTGCTGCTGCTGCTGCTGCTGCTGCTGCTGCTGCTGCTGCTGCTGCTGCTGCTGCTGCTGCTGCTGCTGCTGCTGCTGCTGCTGCTGCTGCTGCTGCTGCTGCTGCTGCTGCTGCTGCTGCTGCTGCTGCTGCTGCTGCTGCTGCTGCTGCTGCTGCTGCTGCTGCTGCTGCTGCTGCTGCTGCTGCTGCTGCTGCTGCTGCTGCTGCTGCTGCTGCTGCTGCTGCTGCTGCTGCTGCTGCTGCTGCTGCTGCTGCTGCTGCTGCTGCTGCTGCTGCTGCTGCTGCTGCTGCTGCTGCTGCTGCTGCTGCTGCTGCTGCTGCTGCTGCTGCTGCTGCTGCTGCTGCTGCTGCTGCTGCTGCTGCTGCTGCTGCTGCTGCTGCTGCTGCTGCTGCTGCTGCTGCTGCTGCTGCTGCTGCTGCTGCTGCTGCTGCTGCTGCTGCTGCTGCTGCTGCTGCTGCTGCTGCTGCTGCTGCTGCTGCTGCTGCTGCTGCTGCTGCTGCTGCTGCTGCTGCTGCTGCTGCTGCTGCTGCTGCTGCTGCTGCTGCTGCTGCTGCTGCTGCTGCTGCTGCTGCTGCTGCTGCTGCTGCTGCTGCTGCTGCTGCTGCTGCTGCTGCTGCTGCTGCTGCTGCTGCTGCTGCTGCTGCTGCTGCTGCTGCTGCTGCTGCTGCTGCTGCTGCTGCTGCTGCTGCTGCTGCTGCTGCTGCTGCTGCTGCTGCTGCTGCTGCTGCTGCTGCTGCTGCTGCTGCTGCTGCTGCTGCTGCTGGTGTGCTGGTGTGCTGGTGTGCTGGTGTGCTGGTGTGCTGGTGTGCTGGTGTGCTGGTGTGCTGGTGTGCTGGTGTGCTGGTGTGCTGGTGTGCTGGTGTGCTGGTGTGCTGGTGTGCTGGTGTGCTGGTGTGCTGGTGTGCTGGTGTGCTGGTGTGCTGGTGTGCTGGTGTGCTGGTGTGCTGGTGTGCTGGTGTGCTGGTGTGCTGGTGTGCTGGTGTGCTGGTGTGCTGGTGTGCTGGTGTGCTGGTGTGCTGGTGTGCTGGTGTGCTGGTGTGCTGGTGTGCTGGTGTGCTGGTGTGCTGGTGTGCTGGTGTGCTGGTGTGCTGGTGTGCTGGTGTGCTGGTGTGCTGGTGTGCTGGTGTGCTGGTGTGCTGGTGTGCTGGTGTGCTGGTGTGCTGGTGTGCTGGTGTGCTGGTGTGCTGGTGTGCTGGTGTGCTGGTGTGCTGGTGTGCTGGTGTGCTGGTGTGCTGGTGTGCTGGTGTGCTGGTGTGCTGGTGTGCTGGTGTGCTGGTGTGCTGGTGTGCTGGTGTGCTGGTGTGCTGGTGTGCTGGTGTGCTGGTGTGCTGGTGTGCTGGTGTGCTGGTGTGCTGGTGTGCTGGTGTGCTGGTGTGCTGGTGTGCTGGTGTGCTGGTGTGCTGGTGTGCTGGTGTGCTGGTGTGCTGGTGTGCTGGTGTGCTGGTGTGCTGGTGTGCTGGTGTGCTGGTGTGCTGGTGTGCTGGTGTGCTGGTGTGCTGGTGTGCTGGTGTGCTGGTGTGCTGGTGTGCTGGTGTGCTGGTGTGCTGGTGTGCTGGTGTGCTGGTGTGCTGGTGTGCTGGTGTGCTGGTGTGCTGGTGTGCTGGTGTGCTGGTGTGCTGGTGTGCTGGTGTGCTGGTGTGCTGGTGTGCTGGTGTGCTGGTGTGCTGGTGTGCTGGTGTGCTGGTGTGCTGGTGTGCTGGTGTGCTGGTGTGCTGGTGTGCTGGTGTGCTGGTGTGCTGGTGTGCTGGTGTGCTGGTGTGCTGGTGTGCTGGTGTGCTGGTGTGCTGGTGTGCTGGTGTGCTGGTGTGCTGGTGTGCTGGTGTGCTGGTGTGCTGGTGTGCTGGTGTGCTGGTGTGCTGGTGTGCTGGTGTGCTGGTGTGCTGGTGTGCTGGTGTGCTGGTGTGCTGGTGTGCTGGTGTGCTGGTGACGTTAGTGATGTCGGTGGTGTGCGCCAGGTGCCGGACTGGGAGAAGGAGGCGGTGCCGGAGCACGTGCTGAAGGCGGCCCGCGAGATGAACCGCTCCGCCTACCAGCAGCGCCTGAAACAGATCCACATGTCCGAACACGACGCCACCATGTATGACGTCATGAGCGGCAACGTCCGAAAACAGGTAAACAACTACACACCCGGCTCACACACAGACCAGGTATATAACTACACACCCGGCTCACACACAGACCAGGTATACACCGGCTCACACATACCAGGTATATAACTACACACCCGGCTCACACACAGACCAAGTATATAACTACACACCCGGCTCACACACAGACCAGGTATATAACTACACACCCGGCTCACACACAGACCAGGTATACACCGGCTCACACACAGACCAGGTATACACCGGCTCACACACATACCAGGTATATAACTACACACCCCGTTCACACACAGACCAGGTATATAACTACACACCCCGCTCACACACAGACCAGGTATATAACTACACACCTGGCTCACACACAGACCAGGTATATAACTACACACCTGGCTCACACACAGACTAGGTGTACACGGGCTCACACCCAGACCAGGTATATAACTACACACCCGGCTCACACACAGACCAGGTATATAACTGCACACCCGGCTCACACACAGGCCAGGTATATAACTACACACCCGGCTCACACACAGACCAGGTATATAACTACACACCCGGCTCACACACAGACTAGGTATACACCAGCTCACACACATACCAGGTATATAACTACACACCTGGCTCACACACAGACCAGGTGTACACCGGCTCACACACATACCAGGTATATAACTGTGGTGTCGTCAGACCGGTGTACCCTGCCTGTCTCTCACGGGACCTCTCGTCCCTCTAGCGGACCCTATGTAGCTGGGTGTTGGTGAGCTGGCCGAGAGATGGCGCGCGGGTATCCAGCCGCCGCCACCCCGATCGGCCTGCGCGCGGGAGCCGTGTTGAGCGGGAGACGGAGTTGGACAGCGACCGACGGCGGACCTGTGTGTGTGCGCGCAGTAAATACAGTCACTTGGGACCGGAGCACGTTGTGTACCGCGGGACGGACTGGGACCCAGCAGTAACCCAGGCGCGGGTACACAATACCTGGCGACGAGGAAAATTCGGACTGGAAAGTGGGAAGGGGTTTGCGCGCCGCACGTGGTCGGGAGTGCCGGGATTCGGTCGGAGGATCGAGTTCGCTGGATCGCGAGGGTGGAGGACACTCGTGGGGACTCGTGCGATGTGGGTGGCAGTTTCGTGGCATCGAGTCGGGGCCAGCGGGCCGGTTGTGAGTTCCACGTGGTCGGTGAGAGCGGCTTTTCGGCGCCATCTTGGCGGAAACGCGTCGCCAGCGCCGTGGTGCGGAGCGGCGAGGAAGCTGTCGGTGAATGTGGGTCACGTGATCGTCAGCTGGTGGCGCGGCAGGGACAATCAGTGACGAGTGACAACAAACATGGCGGCGGCCATGCTTCCGTGTGTCGAACGCTTCGTGATGGGTGAAGATTTCAACCGGTGGCTAACTAGCGTGGACTTGTAAATGGACGCTATAGAGGTCAGCAGTGGGGTGCGGAAAAAGGTGATCCTGTTGCATCTCATTGGCCCGGACCTCCAGCAAGTGTACAGCACTCTATCTGAGCCGGTAGAAGTCGGCAGCGAATATGAGTTGTGTAAGGCGAAACTCAAGGCCTACTTCGCTCCGGCTCGGAATACCATCGCAGAAAGATTGGCCTTCCAGGTTGTGAAGATGGAGGCCGGCGAGAAGTTTGATAAGTATCTGGCACGTCTGCGGATAGCAGCCAACCGCTGCGGTTTCCCAGCGCAGTCAGTGGACCAGGACATCCGCAACCAGTGCCTGACAGGCACGAGGGGTAAGATGCAGGAGAGGCTTCTGCAGCGGGCTGCAGAGAAGGGAGACACCCTCACCCTGCAAGATGTGGTGGCTGTAGCGACAGGTATGGAGCGAACGCAGGCCCTCATTGACCAAATGAGAGGCCCTGAAGCGGGAGAGGTGCAGTTGGTGCAGGGAAGCACTAGGCAGTTCACCTGTTTCAAGTGTGGCAAACCCGGGCACATCAAGGCCGAATGTCGCTCAGAGACAAAGCCTAAGACCAGCGGAAAACTGAGGCGGGAGCCTGTGTGCTTCAGGTGCAGACAGCCAGGGCACCTGAAGAGGGACTGCCATAAGCAGCTCTCGCTCGGTGCAGGAGGTCACTGACCTGGAGACGCGCCAGGAAATGTGGCACCTGCCGATCGGCAAAGTGGCGGAGGCGGCAGAGCAGATCAATGCACCGGAGGTCCAGGCACAGGTGAATGGCTGTGAGATGAAGTTTGTGATAGATACAGGAAGCCCAGTGAGCATCATCGGCTCTGGGACTCCTGTCCCAGGCCTGAAGCTCAACAAGTCCAAGCTAGTGCTGACCTCCTTCACCGGACACACAATCCCAATCAAGGGGGAAGGTGAAGTGAAGGTGCAGCATGGGGCAGTCACCAAGTCCCTGAAGATTGTGGTGGCAGACCTGCCAAAGTCTGTCAACCTGTTGGGCCGCATGTGGATTGCAGCTCTCGGCCTGACCTCGCACGCAGTGCTACAGGTGAAGGGTGGCCGGAAGCTGGAAGAGGTGCTGTTGAAACACCAGGAGGTGTTCAGTGAAAAACTGGGGAAGGTGCCCATCAAGATCAGCCTGAAACTGAAGGAAGGAGCCCAGCCTGTGTACAGGAAGGACCTGTCCCGTTCGCACTGCAGCCCCAGGTGACAAAGAGCTGGACCGTTGGGTCAGAGAGGGTGTGGCCGAGAAGATGGAACCTGGTACCTTCTCTGGCTGGGGAACACCTCTAGTGCCCATGCCGAAGCAGGACGGGGTGCGGCTGTGTGCAGACTACCGGATCACTGTCAACCAGCAGCTGGAGCCGGTAAAACATCCTCTGAGGTCCCCTGAAGAGCTCTTCGCCAGCATCAGGGGCAAGAGGTTCGCGAAACTTGACTGCAAGAGCGCATACCAGCAGTGTGAGCTGACTGAGGAGTCCAAGGACCTGACAACTGTGACGACACAGCGAGGCTCCTACAGGATGAACCGCCTGCCCTTCGGCATCGCCACCTGTGGGGCACTGTTCCAATCCGTCATTGACCAGGTGACTGACGGACTGGAAGGCACAAGTGTGCTACCTGGACGACCTGTTGGTGACAGCAGAGTCAGCGGATCAGCTGGTGGAACGGCTGGATCATGTACTGGAGCGACTGGAGACCAATGGAATGCGTCTGAACAGGTCGAAGTGCGTGTTTGACGCCCAGGAGGTCACGTACCTGGGGTGGACAATCACGCTGACGGAGCTGAGGCCGCTGGAAGAGAAAACCAAGGCGGTGAAGGAGGCGCCAGAACCGAACAATGTCACCGAGCTGAAATCGTTCATCGGGGCAGTCAGCTACTACCAGAGGCTGCTGCCAGGTCTGGCAACTGTCCTGGCACCGCTGTACGCGTTGCTGAAGAAGGGCATGCCGTGGCGCTGGACAGCAGAATGCTCGGCGGCGGTGATCAGGGTGAAGCAGATGCTGTCGTCTTCGCCGGTCCTGATGAGGTACGACCCCTCGCTACCTCTGAAGCTGATCACCGACGCGAGCTCAACTGGGCTAGGTGCAGCCCTGTTCCAGGGGACGCCGGACGGGCTGGAGCGGCCCGTGAGCTACGCGTCCAGGACCCTGACTCCAACGGAGCGGAAGTACGCTCAGGTGGAGAAGGAGGCAGCTGGAGTCTCCTTCGGCATCCGCCGCTTCCATCAGTTCCTGTTCGGGAGGCCGTTCACCCTGGTGGTGGACAACAGGGCGCTGTCCAGGATCCTGAGTCCGGACAGAGAGCTGCCATCGCTCGCCGCGGCTCGGATGCAGAGGTACGCTCTGCAGCTGGCGACGTACCAGTACCGGGTGGAGCTCCGCAGGACGGAGGAGATGCGTGTGGCCGACACGCTCTCGCGGATGCCGGTGGCGAGCCTGGCGGACGAGCGTGTAGCAGCTGAGGAGGAGGCCGCCAACCGCCAAGGGAGCGTGCTGTTCCTGACAGACAGTGGACCGGCACTGACAGCGAGGGACATCGCAGCCGCCACGCGACGTGACGCAGTACTGTCGAGAGTACTGGTGGCTGTCCGGTCCGGCTGGGAAGCGGTCGTCGATCCGGACCTCGTGCCCTACAAAACGAAGCAGGAGGAGCTGTCCACAGACACAGACTGCGTGCTGTGGGGAGGTCGTGTGGTGATACCACGGTCGCTCCGCACCCAGGTGAAGAACGAACTGCACGGGGGTCACTTCGGGTGCGTGAGAATGAAGCAGGTGGCCCGACGGTTCGTGTGGTGGCCGGGTCTCGATGCCGAGTTGGAGGCCCTGGCCAGGGACTGTTCGGCGTGCGCGGCCAAGAGGGCGGAGCCGCGCCACGCTGTCCGTCATCCATGGGAGCCGGCAGGAGGACCGTGGCAGAGAGTCCACGTGGACTTCGCCGGACCGCTCTTCGGACACAGCTATCTGGTGATGATGGACAGTTACAGCAAGTGGCTGGAGGTGGCGGCGATGAAGTCCACTACCGCTGGGCGGACAGTGGCAGTGATGCGCGACATCTTCGCTCGACTAGGCCTGCCCACGCAGATCGTCAGCGACAACGGACCCCAGTTCGCTTGCGAGGAATTCGCCACCTTCATGGCGGCGAATGGTATCAGGCACACGAGGGTGGCACCGTATCACCCGTCATCCAACGGGCTGGCGGAGCGAACCGTGGGCACGTTGAAGAACGGCCTGAAGACGGCAGTGGAGGCAGGAGTCTCCGCGGAGCGGGCGCTGGCGAGGTTCCTGCTGGCGTACCGATCATCGCCACACGCCGTGACGGGGCGGACGCCAGCCGAGCTGCTGTACGGCAGAAACCTGCGGACCCGCCTGAACCTGCTGGTTCCCTGCGCCGACGCCACTCTGCAACGGGCGCGGGAGCACCAGCATCTGTCGGCCGGAGGCCACGTACGAGAGTTCCAGCTGGGAACAGCAGTGTGGGCTCGCTCTTACGGGGACCGACAGAAGTGGATTCGCGGCAAGGTGGTCGCACGACCGGGACCAGTCTCCTACGAGGTGGACATTGGGGACGCTGTGTGGTCGCGGCACGTGGACCAGTTGTTGGCGGCGGAAGACAATTCAAGCGCGGAGAGAGACGGCTCGGGAAGATGAGCATCGGCGCCCGCGAGCGCCGCGCCTACAACCAGAGGCAGCGGCGCCGTGCCAGTGGTCGGCGGCCGCGCCGTGCCGGTGCGCGGGGGCAACGCTTTGTCGGGGGGCGACGGCGGCGGTGCCGTGGCAGTGGGCGGCGGCGGCAGCGCCGTGGCAGTGGGCGGCACCGGGCCGGTGTGCGATGGCGGCAGCGCTGTGCCGGTGTGCGGGGGCGGCAGCGCTGTGCCGGTGTGCGGGGGCGGTAGCGCCGTGCCGGTGTGCGGGGGCGGCAGCGCCGCGTTCGGGGGCGACGATGACGACGCTCCTGAGGCTGAGCACGGCAGTTTGGGTGATTCCACGCTGGTGGATGGTGGCGACGCGTTGCGGGACGCTGGTGACGGCGATGCAGCGACTCCTGAGCCGGCGGCCGGAACCCCGGAGACTGGCGGCAGCAGCGGCAGTGCGGTACTCTCCGGGGAGCGTGCCAACGACACGCCGATACGACGTTCGCAACGGGTCACGACGAGACCAGAACGCTTCATCGAACGTTATTGAAGTGAACTCGTGGTGTATGTGCGTGTGTAATGTCTGTGCGTGTGCGTACGAATGGTGTATCTGAACCGGGTGGCGGCATAGTTCAGCGCTATAGGGAGCGTCCCTTTTAAGGAGGGCAGGGTGTGGTGTCGCCAGACCGGTGTACCCTGCCTGTCTCTCACGGTACCTCTCGTCCCCCTAGCGGACCCTATGTAGCTGGGAGTTGGTGAGCTGGCCGAGAGATGGCGCGCGGGTACCCAGCTGGCGCCACCCCGATCGGCCTGCGCGCGGGAGCGGTGTTGAGCGAGAGACGGAGTTGGACAGCGACCGACGGCGGACCTGTGTGTGTGTGTGTGCGCAGTAAATACAGTCACTTGGGACCGGAGCACGTTGTGTACCGCGGGACGGACTGGGACCCAGCAGTAACCCAGGCGCGGGTACACAATATGTCCCTCGTAAAGCCTGGGGGCGAAAGCTCCGTAGGATCACGACCTCGGAGGATTTAGGATATGTCCCTTGTGACGCCCTGGGAGCTGAAAGTCTTAAGTCGCTGGTCGCGGAGTGCTTCGCAGGATCACGACCTCGGAGGGTTTAGGTATGTCCCTCGTGAAGCCTGGGGGCGAAAGCTCCGTAGGATCACGACCTCGGAGGATAGTAGGCCCCGTGGCAGCCCGGATGCATCACTGGCAGGGCGACGGGAAACATTATGTCCATCTCATTTTGTCGGGTGACTGCAGTTAGACGGGATTTATTCCGCAGTGAGCCAGGTAGCTCCGGCAGTGAGACTTCGGTTTTTAGTAGGCGGCTGTGGCAGTATCAGAAGACGCCTCGGGAATACGCAATAAGACGTGAGCGCTCGTTATTAGACAACCACAGTAAAGGCTACCACAGCGGGTTTTCTAGTGGACGACACGAGAGAAGTGTCCCGGGGGAACCATAAATTAATTTACAATGTTCGTTATTCTGTCTTTTGCTTAGTTAAGCACGGAGTGTCTAGGGAGCCCTAACCACGCCACAGGACTGACGAAGCTTCCCGCACAGCGGAGTGCTACGCGTCACTGGAGAGAATAGGAAAAAGGGAGGGTTCAGGGAGGCGCCGCCCTGCTGTTTGTTAGCTAGTCGAGTGTAAGTGTAAGGAATACTTCAGAGAATAATGAATGAGTGAATGGAAGATGACTATGCAGCTAGGTTAAATCCAGAGACAAATAAAGCATGGTGTCGCCGTGTTGCAAACTTCGCTGGCCGTGTTGCAAACTTCGCTGGCCGTGTCGCCAATGGACCACACCCAGGGCAAACCCAGGATAGATCAGACAGTGCAACAATAGTGGCTCATGGACGGAAAATTAGACCCTGTCACGTTGATTAAGTCTCCAAATCACTCGTATGTCCCCTCCCGGCACCCGAGCAGTAGGGCGGCCTATGTGTTCGCCAAAGACTGACCTGCCTTCGAAAATATGTTATGTGCGGGCTGGGTTGTTCTGCCCGGGTAGCTGAGCCTCACGTCTCACCTCGAAAGGGGTCGAAATCGACCCAGAAACCCCAACCGGGTCCCGGCCGGTAACCCCCACCACCACTACCCGCCGGAACGGGCGGACAACCGCGGTGAAACCCCGCTACAACAGTACCTTCAGTAGCCGAGCTCCGCCGACGCTGCCAACCTGTGCCGCTGCCCTCATCACGTACTGCGCCTGGATCGGAAGGCGGCTGTTCATCAACAACTGAACGGCGGCACGCAGGATGCCTGCGGCGGCGGCGGGGGCGACGGCCTCACCACCACCGAGGCGCTGCTGCGTCTGCAGGCTGACATCAACTCGGAGCTGGCCGGGCGGCGGTGGCGGCAGCATTGGCGCGGCTGTCTGGCGGACGCCGCCTTCCAGCGGCGCGTCTGGTTCTCGTGGCTGGTGGTGCTGCTCTTCGCTCTGGTGGCCGCCGCGCTGCTGGTGAGCGCCGCGCTCGCCCCGGACGGCGGCGCCGAGAAGGCGGTGGCAGCGGTGCTGGTGCTGGCGCTGGTCGCGGCCAACGCTGCGCTCTCCGTCTGGCAGCGGGCGCTGTCCGACGGCGAGCTGGCCGCTAAGGCGGGGCCCGGCTGGCCGAACGGCTGGGAAGCGCGGCGGCGACAGCAGCCGACTCCGGCGGCTGGGCAGAGGCTGAGTACCGGCACCTGCACGCGCCGCCCTCGCCCTGCATCGGCCTGCAGTGGACGTACTGCGACGGCAGGCTGGTCAACTTGCCGGCCCCGCTGCTGCCTCGCGGAGACTGAACCCGCCGTTCTGAGGCGGCGGGCGATGTTCGGTAGCACGGCGAGCGGTGGACAGTGGTGGCGGCGGGTAGCGGTGGATGGTGTCAAAGCGGTGGTGCTGGCGGGACTGACACTGAGATGTGTGTTCGGTACGGTTTTCGGCAGGGTGCTGTGGGAAGCCCATTGATGCGGTGTTGAGGGAAGCTGCGAGCTGTTGGTGGTCCTCCCTGTATGCCGTGTACTGTCACTGAGTGAAACGGTGGATACCGGCGTTGGCAGGCCGGCGAGAAGAAATACTCAGGTGCGTGCTGTTGTAGCGTAGGCTCGACCCTGGCTGGACCCATTACATGTTGGAATTAGATGCCTCCAGGTTTTATGCTAGACTAGCGAAGCCGTCCTCCAACATTTAAACATACAGGCATAGTGTCATTTGCTGCTCGTAGAAGCATTTCACTTCCGTAATACATATATTGTGCGCAGTTTTTTCTTCTTCTTGTGGCCAGACTAAAAGCTTGATTTTAGTCGCTTTAGCTTGTAATTGCTTACGATGTGTATCTTATGTGTTCTATCTCGTTTCTCAGACCGCGTAGATAACGCGCTTCTTCGTTATTTTGTAGTGTATTCTGTTGGCGCGACGTGCAGTCAGTATCTTTGCCAGTTTCTGATTTCTGCTGCCTGTTGTCTCTGGGTATGTGCCATGATTTCGAAGGAATGTGTTGCAGGATGTGCTCAAGTAATGCAATGGAATGTGATACGTGTGTGGGGAAGTTCGACACTAATTGCGTGCTACATGTGCTCGAATATATGTAGTAAACAGTCACAATGTCTGATGCTGGTCATGAATTTTCGAGATTGCGGAAAGCGAAGAGGTTGTAACCAGTGCAGTGGCGGCTCGTGGTCCTCAAGTACCGGAGGCCCAACTTCCAAGTCGTATGCCCTATGCCCGATACGTCCGTATGCCCGTATGCAATACTGCAATTTTCAAATATCTCTGACAAATACTGTGGCTTTGGGACGACCTCAAACATGTGACCTGGTAACCTGACTTGAGAAAACGTGAGGTAATTGTGTTGTCTTGTAAATTGTGTAAAATGTAACACAAGGTGGGTAATTGATGCCAGAAAGCTGTGCCAAATTTTGCGGTGCTACGCGTCGCAGTTTTCCTGTTATTCCCGAAAGACTTAAAGGAAATAGTTCACCTTCGGGAAAAATTTCAGAACACGATTTTATTATATTTTGTAATACAGTTTCTTTTTTTCTTTTTAAAAATGGTCCTACATCGCGCCAATTCAGGACAAAAGGTTGTAAAGTATTAATTGTATCGTGTGCGTTATTGGTCTGCGCATGCTCCCTGCAGTGCTGGCACAATTCAGACGGTACGGTATATCATATATGCGCCGCATTCCTTCGCCAAAAAGTCAAATATCTTCGGCTGGAGAGTCTTTTCAGTCAAGAAAACAGTCAAGATAAGGATTTCTCAACACGGGCTACAAAACTGCTATCTCAGTTTAAACTAATGTTGAAGGTGGACTATTTCCTTTAAAGGAAATAGTTCACCTTCGGGAATTTTTTTCAGGACACAATTTTATTATATTTTATTTAATACACTTTCTTTTTTGTTTGTTTTCAAAAATGGTCCTACATCGCGCCAATGCAGGACAGAAGGTCGTAAATTGTTAATGTTATGGTGTGCGTTTTTGGTCTGCGCATGCTCCATACAGTGCTGGCACTCTCAGACGGTACGGTATATCATATATGCACCGCATTCCTTCGCCAAAAAGTCAAATATCTTCGGCTGGAGAGTCTTTTCAGCCAAGAAAAGTTGCATATAAGGATTTCTCAACACGGGCTACAAAACTGCTATTTCAGTTCAAAACCCATGTTGAAGGTGAACTATTTCCTTTAAGGATGGGGTCGGAATGACCCCCTCCCAACCAGGGCGAGGATTAATCTATTCGTCGAATTCAAATAATCTTTTGTTAAAGGAAATAGTTCACCTTCGGAAAATTTATCAGAACAGGATTTTATTATATTTTTTAATAGTTTCTTTTTTTCTTTTCAAAAATGGTCCTACATCGCGCCAACTCAGGACAGAAGGTCGTACATTATTAAGTTTATGGTGTGCGTTATTGGTCTGCGCATGCTCCATGCAGTGCTGGCACTTTCAGATGGTACGATATATCATATATGCGCCGCATTTCTTCGCCAAAAAGTCAAATATCTTCGGCTGAAGAGTCTTTTCAGACAAGAACAGTTGCAGATAGGGATTTCTCAGCACGGGCTACACAACTGCTATTTCAGTTAAAACCCCATGTTGAAGGTGAACTATTTCCTTTAACCTAAACAAAACTCTACCCTACATAATTATCTTATCTATATCAACTCTGTAATTCATCTATCCATCGAGTTTAAACTAAACCGTACTCCAAACCGTACATTCCAAAGTGGCTCATGACATTTGGGGTGATAATCGTACTACATGGTACCAAAAGTCGCCCTTAGTGGCTGGCTCACATGATGCTGGTAAACGTCTTGCTATTGAAGTAGATGACCCGTTATGTATATATCGACCCCGGATCTGGATAGAAGAAGCAGTAGCGAACATGGCAAGATGCATTTTTCAAATAAATAGTATTTAGAAGTGTTCGAAACTCAATATGGAAAACACCTCGACCTCCCTAGCCTTAACATGTAAATGCCCTCGGGCGTCCTCGCGGTGACGTAACGGAGGGATTGTCAGGCCTAGTCGGAACTAAACTTCACCCGTTATGGTCCCGTGAGTTATTAATTTACCTTGGATCCCGTGGCACACGGTACTTAGAATACTAGGTAGCGCCGAGTGCCGGCCTTCAACACATGTGTATCACTTTTTTTCAGCTGGTATTTGCAAGCTAAACAAATAAGTAAATTATGGATATCAAAGCAACTTAAGTGTGTATCACTTTTTTCAGCTGGTATTTGCAAGCTAAACAAATAAGTAAATTATGGATATCAAAGCAACTTAAGTGTTACATTCATATTGTAAAATAATATACACAAAATAAAGCGATTGGAATTTGAATTCTTATTAAAAAAAAGCAGCTTGGTGGCTCTTTCAAATGACTGCAATGTGAAAATTAAAAAAGTTTTGGGCAGAAATTTGAATGTATATATGCAATGGTAAATGAAGAATGAATCTAAAAACGTTAATTATTTGCTAACATAACAAGTAAAAAGACATAAAATCGATTTCCCAAGGGGCAACACAAACCTAAAGAAAAACTTATTGTGATTAAAGCATTGTTTGTTCAAAAACGAAGAGGTGTCGTGGCTGGAAAAAAAACACATCTGACTTAGAATTTAACTGGCTCTTAATTGATATATACATTATTCGAAAAATTACTAAGCAGTTTTATCTATTGGCTTGCAAAGCCAAGGGTGCTATGTGTAAGTTTGCTGGGTTGCAGAGCTTTTGGTAAAACCAGGGAGTGTCGTGGCTGGAAAAAAATAGTAAAAGTGTAAAATTTCATAAGCTTTAATATGTAGTGCAAAAATTTGAAAACATTAGTAAGCGTTTTTCTCAAATTAACTTAAAAGATAGACGATTTTTCAGTTTGCCGTATTGAGACCTACGGCGATGTTTCTGAGCAGTGCACACAGCGTGATCTGGACCATTGACCAATCAGCGCCGGGTTAAGTCATTGCTGATTGGTTGACAGTGCCGATAACACTGCACGCGTATCGTAGAGATCATTGCCAGTGGTTACACCCGAGTTATTTTTTGCCATGGTTGTTTTTTGACCGAGTAGGTAGGAGATGTGAGGCTCAGATGTGAGAGGTTACTGTGATTTAATATGCGTTTACGAAACATTGTCGTGGCTTGAAAATGTTACAATGAAATACAAATTTAACGGGCTTTTAAATGATGCATGATTTATTCGACAACTTTGAGGTACTATCTTTTATGTGGCTTCAAAGTCCGTGTTGTGATGGTCAATTTTGAGTTCACAATTCACTGAATGCTCAGTTAAAGTTTGTTAATAGGTATTGTCAGATTGAGAAATAATAGACTATAGGTATGGAAAACAACCATTACTGTCATATTTTACATACTTTGGAGTTTGGCACCATATGAAACTGCCAGTGGCGGGGCAAGAAGTTTGCAAACATGCAAACAGAGCATGCCACCTGCTCTTCAGACCGCTTCCCCTGACTGGCTAAGTCAGGTTGGGTTTCTGCAAATTGCCATAGCCATGGGAGGAGAAGGAACCCTCCTGTAAATGGGTGCAAACAGTAGCATACTAAATATTAGGTTGTGCAGGTCATGACCTGGTCCTCTGGACCTGTGGCGCCCATGGCCATGCCTGATGCCAGTATGCAAAACGTGGCAAGTTTCGACGAGTTCTCGTCGGGGCAGGGTTGGCACCAGCACAAAAAAAATGGGGCAGGTTTGGAAATTTGGGGGCAGCTTTTAAATTTAGGGACAGAATTGTAAATTTAGGGGCAGCTTTGGGAATTTTGGACAGGTTTTGACTTTTTTGGGCAGAAGTAACAATTTACTGGTCCACACTAGATAAAACAAGATCGTGATTATGACCGACTGTACCCCCGGTCGAAATTTCCTTGTCTGGAAAAAAAGGAAAAAATCCTGCCCCAAATGGGGCAGCTTGCTGTCCCATTAGGGGCAGGATTTGGGTTGCCCCAAATATCTTGTTGATGTTCCTGCCACATTTTGCATACTGGTGGCCATGCAATGTTGGCGCCCCTCTGACCAATGACGGTGCCACAGCGCCACTCTGTGTTAGTTAATTTTGCAGGCCACCAATATTGGTGGTGTCTGTCGATTGGGTAGGGCCCCTCAAGGCATTAGGCAATGACCTGGTCCTTTGTGAATTTATGTGTACACCACTGGGTGCAAATGTCCTGTTGGGGGTGGAAGAGAATACACAAAAAGGAGTCATCTAAAAAATTGGATTGGATTTGGATTAAAAAAAAAACTCAGTGAACCTTCTTAAAGGAAATAGTTCACCTTCAACATTAGTTTTAAACTGAGATAGCAGTTGTGTAGTCTGTGTTGGGAAACCCCTATCTGTAAGTTTTCTTGACTGAAAAGACTCTCTAGCCGAATATATTTGAGTTTTTGGTGAAGGTATGCGGTGCTGGCGAAAGAATGTTGTACTAGTTCTAGCCCGGGCAGAGGCTATACCATCAGTCAATTAGCTTGCAGCTGGTGCTAGTAAGCGAATCGCCGGTTGGCACATCTCCAATGCGAGTCTATCTTTACGCGACTAGTTTCAAATCTGATTGGCTGAACCATTTTTTACATTTGCATGACATCAGGACTCTGACTCAGACGTCAGGACTCTGACTCAGAGAGTATGCATATAGTTTTGATAAACAATGCAAATTTACGGCCTTCTGTCCTGAATCAGCGTGATATAAGACCATTTTTGACAATATCAAAAGAAATTGTATTAAACAATGTAATCAAATCGTGTTGGGTAAAATTTTCCAAGGTGAACTATTCCCTTAAGCTGTTCTTGTACACCCTGTGTGATTTTTATTTTATTTTTGGGTTGCCCACAGGTGGCTCCAGGAACTGGTTTGGGGCATGTGTACACACATGTGTAGTAACTAAAAACGTTATTTTGCAGTTGACTGTCTTATATAATATCATCTACATCGATCACAATTGTATTTTGTGGCATAGGCAGTTCCAAGGATGGGACGCACCACGCAAGCGCATGGCCACTGTTATGGGCAGCTCCAGGGATGAAATTAGGGGGAGTTTGGATCCATGATGTGTAACTATATAGCAAAATAATTCAACTAGAAACTTGGTGACCTGTTTTAGCAATGCCTTGAACACATTTTTTTTTGGGGGGGGGGGGGGGGGGGTCCCAAGGGCAACTCCAGGGACGAATTTTGGGAGCATGTGTTTGACTCTGTTCACACAAATTGCGTTTAGTTCCCCATGAGCGTTATTTTGCAGTCAGTAATTTCATGCAATATCATCTGCATGGATCACAATTGTATTTTGGGGCATAGGCGGTCTCAGGGATCAAATTAGGGTGGAATTGTGGACCCATGGTGTGACACTACATAGCCAAATATATAAATAAGCAAAGATTAAGATAACAAAAGACAAGGCTCAATTCCCATTCCCTTCCCCTCCTGAGCACGCAACTACACAAAGCAAAACTGCCATAATTTACTTTATCATGCATACACATTTAGTTATAAGCTTCTAAAACAGAAATCAATGCGAACAAAAAAAAATAGTGACATCTTTAGATACCCCCCTTTGGAATTGCCTGAGAAAGCCATTGGGTTCATTTCCCCAAACTTTAAAAAGGAGTATATGTTACTGTTAGAGCATACAATTAGGTGGCAAAATCCAATAACATGAAAACATTGCCTTCAAACAATGTCCCAGGGCAAATAATCTAGAAATGCATGTTTTCTCCCATTCTTTTTTTTGCTACCTCATACCTGTTTCCGTCCATGACAATTTTTTGGATATTTATGAATACAGGAATGTAGCTCATGCTCCAAGGAATGCAATGCCGCTTTCCCGGAGATAATCGGTCCAGCGGTTTCCGATATAGGAGGGGGGGGGGGGGGGGGGGATCGCCCTCCCCCCCCGACGGATTCGTTTTTGTTTTGGCCGACAGTAATAGGGTTAATAATGTCACATGCCATTGCATGTTCTTTCTTTTCACAGATACGTTGGATCCGGTCGTTTGTCAATATTGTGTTGTGGTTGATGGTTACAATGAAGTACCTCAAGCGCTGTGCCTGCCCCAGGCATGAGGATGGAAGTGCAGTTTTCACTGCAAGCGCAGAAAGAACAAACTTCGTGTCTCTGAAAAGTAATACGGTGCCAAAGTGGATCGTGCAGGCATTGCATATTCCGAGAAGAAAATCAGTGGGTTTCATCTGCCGAGCGTGCATTGAGCACGCCAAATCTCAGCACAAGGTAATATATGTGAGAAACAGTGAAATTGCAGTAAAAATGAAATCGCTGCCAGTGTGCACTATACTGGTGCTGTTAATATGCTGTCATACATACATTTAGGTGACATAATGTGCTACCAAATGTTCATGGGCAGGTCCAGGGGGAAGGCAGGAACTACCACCCGTTCTGGATCCTCCAATGCAAATGCAGCACAGCATAGTGAGCATTGTGCAGTGTGATTGCCAAAAGAGTTGCCTTTGAAATGCATATGTCCCTTGCCGCTCCACCCCCAAAAAAAAACTTGTGTTGGGTGGTTGTCCCTTTGCTTTCTGCAAATATTCTTACAATATTAACTTGCATTCTCTTTTCTCTACTGCAGGTCAACCTGGAGCCAAGCTCTGCTCCAACACCTCAGACATCGGCTGTGACGTCCAGAGTCCATGTCATCATCAATCGGTAAGGGATACTCAATATTTTACCTTAATTTACCCACCATACATTACCTTCCCTATCTTCGAGGTGTGCAAACTGTCATGAGCCACTTTGTTTCATGTAATGTCTGAATTAACTGTTGTTGTACAACTTCCAAAGCATTATATTAAAATGAAAGCAAGCATCAGTAACAACTAATTACTTCCTTCACATAAGGTCTGAAGCTGTCACTGGTTTTGACGATCAGGTCTTCCTACAACAGTCCCTCCACACCTGCATTATCTGCTTCAGTGACTGTGATGTGGTGCTTCATTGACTCAAAGTTGGGGTGGGAGGTATACTGTGCCCACTGCTGCAAATATGTCACAGAGTGTAGTCCAGCTGGTTTTTGAATTTGGACATACTTCATTATAAATGTGCTGTTACATAAGCAACAATACTGAATGGCTCATTGTGCAAGTCATGTATTGATCTGATATTAGCATGTAATGCCTGATGCCTTTCTTTGTGTGGTGCATTGATGGCTGTTTTTTGCAGGCATTATTGTACTTGATTTATTTGCTGTTAACCTGCCTTACAAATACTCACCATGTCACTACAGCCACATTTCCGAAGTTAAGCTTCCTTCATTGCTAAACCCTCCATCAGTATCATGTTTTCAGTAGCATGTATCGGGTATCATGTTTTCAGTGTGATGAAACTGTTGCTGAAACCCATCCTCTTCTTATCAGCCTTCCGGAGACCCCCATCCCGATCCTGGTGCATGACGCCAACCCGGACCTGGGGGCTGACCTGGCGCCTTCCGCCGACCTGGCGCCTTCCGCCGACCCGGCGCCTTCATCCGTCCTGGTGGCCGTCGCCGACCCGTCGCCTTCCGCCGACCTGGGGGCCGTCGCCGACCCGGCGCCTTCCACCGTCCTGGGGGCCGTCGCCGACCCGGCGCCTGACACCGCCATGACGCCTGCCGCCGACCCGGCGTCTGACTGTACTCCGGTTCGATCTCGCTGGTGAGTGGAGCAAATCAAGGTTGAGGGACAGTCTCACAGCTTACAAATGTTTTAACATGTGTTATGTTTGTCTATGATGCTTCAGTTGTTTGAATTCAGTTGAATTCAGAATACATTTGTGAGATTTAAACTTTAGAAGCACTTCATACTACCATATCTCGATCAAGATAGTTCAAAAAACAGAATGGGGTTGGGGACAATTTTGTAAGGTACCAATATTTTGGGTTAATAAAAACAAGGCTAATTTTTAATAATGTAGATTTAAACACAAATTCATACCAAATCGGAATGAACTCAGAAATGAATAAAAACTAAAACAATTAAGCTCATGGACATGATCCTTGTAGTTGTGACGTCACGACCATAGTGAAAATAAAAAGTGCCGTCACAAATCACTATGGTCGTAACGTCGCAAACAAAATCAAGAATGTTAATAACTAAAATACGAGAAGTTAGGAGGTAGTTTTTGGACAGAAGGCAGTCTTAGATGTGTGTGAGAAGTACATTGAAAAATTGGGAAAATATGCTTAACTTTGTATGCGTTAAACCCCGCTACCTGTCCCCAACCCCATTGTGAGCTCCTTCAGCAGACATTGCGGCACTAGTCAATTAAGGAATATTGAAAAAGGCTTAGTGAAACCAATTACATCGTCCGGATATCCTTGATTTACAGGCACACATTTATTATGCCATAAAATGTAGCAACTTTGTCGTGTATGCACCTTGCAGCTGTGTATTTATTTGGTGTTTGGTTCTATTTGCTTTGCTACTGAAAGGGAATTGGTCACCTTGAAAGTTGTCTTGAAATTCAACCATACGGTACATATTGAGCTCAAAACTACGAATATGACTTTGGTTTGGACAACTGATGGATATATGTGGAGAAAGAAGTAAGTTCCTCTTTGTATTTCACGAGAAATCGTAGATAGCAGCTGGCGTTCTGGCTCCGTCTGACGCCAAGTACAGTCTCTGACAAGGGGCCGCCCGGGCGTGGCCCGGAACCGCGGACATGAAACCGGGCCCACTAGTCCTGTGTCGAAATTACTTAACGTAGGGTCTAGGGAGGTAATTCTTTCACCACAACTCATTTTTAGATCTGCTCTACAAATCTGCTATCTCAGTCCAAAACCCCATGCTAAACGTGAACTATTCTCTTTAACAGATGTCATCTCATTTTGTATATAGGTACAATGTTGCTGATCAGCACATTATCAAAGACAGAGGTTGTTGCTGGCAGTTACCGGCTCAAAAGCATTCCAAAGCCAGTCCTTGTCATAATCCTATGTGTATTATATCCTCGTGTCCACTGCCTTGTTTCCCAGCCGTCCTACTCCTGGGAGGAATCCTGGTGCTCCCAGCTCAGTGTCTGGGACTTCGCGCTGGACGTCATCTCCGCGGTAAGGAACACACCGCAGTTTTCATATTATTGATATAGGCGACTGCAATTAACCCGCGCACTGCAGGGGCTTTGCGCCGAACACGAACTGCAGGGGGGGGAGTTGATTTCCGCCACCTCCCCCCTGAGATCTCGAAAACTACGCTACGTAGCGAGAAACGGAAAACGGAATTTGATAGCTTGATACATGTTCTATCGAAAGTATTTCAGTAATGTTTTAGGTCAGGTCAAAATTGAGGTCACCAGAGGTCATCAAAGGTCAAATTTTCCAGTTTTGTCCTGTTTTAGGACATCGCTCCAGAAATTCCCATATATCTCAGAAACTTTGCTAGTTAGAAACAAACCGAAAAAAAGCAAACGCCAGCCAGTGAAGGCTCAGGTGAAGGTCAAGTGGTGACCCAAGTAGAGCATGTTGCATATGGGAAGACGTGTCCGACGAGACAAACACATTGATGTCTGTTTCACTCCTCTATCTTCATTATGTCGAGAGTTATTGACAAAAAAGTGATGGTGACCTCGCATGACCTCAAATGACCCAATAGGGGTCACTGAACAAAACTTACGCTTGGATCATCAAGAATATCCTATAATAGCATGATCAAGAAGTAATTGGACTAATATCATGCATATCCTTAGCATTTGTATATTTCCCCATCGACTTATTATGGGGAGGTTAGGAAATTGACCTGACCTTAGGTCACCGATATCAAAATTACGAGATAAACGAATTGTAAGTACTTATTCCCTCATGACATCCTGTAAGTTTCAAACTGATCGGTGAAAAACTCTGGCTTTGGCACAACTGCAAACATTTTTGTTGGTGGGGTCACTTCACCTGGGCTGGTGACCTGACCTGAGATGACCCGAGGTTATTTTTTTCTTCAAAGTCTGCTTAATTGATGTGACAGGTGTGCGAAAACCCGGCGGCGCTGCGCGCCGCCGTTTTTTCGCTACCTTTGAAAAACCTGAGGGGGGGGGGGGCGGAAATCCCCCCCTGCAGTGCGCGGGTTAACACATGCTTATGTGTGGGTAAGACTTATCAGTGTATATGTGTTTGCAAGCGGCAGACTTGTGATTGATTCCGCTTCAGCGGAATCGATTCCGATTCCATACCAAGGGTACCATGGGTCCGATTCCGATTCCGATTCCGATTCCAATAGATATTTTACTAGGGGAATCGATTCCGAATCCGATTCCAGAGCACCTAAAATTTTGATTCCGAATCCGATTCCATTGATTCCACTCTGCATACAAATGTCCGATCATATCTATATTTTGTACAAATGACATGAATGACACGAATGGTAATATTAAATATATTATACAGGTATATTTACTATGGCTATTTTGCTATAAAACTTCAAATAATTTCATGAATTTGTTGAAGAGCGTTGTATGTCTCCACCACAAAAGTAGAATTACTGATCATGTTTATTGACCCTCATTAGGCAAAAAATAATCGCTTATCGTTGCCTTATGTATCATGCATGCTCAAAGAAACAAATTGCCTCCAGGGAAGTTTAAATTCATGGTCAGAGTGATTTTTACGAAAATAAGACGGAATCACTTGAAATTGCCATTGATTCCGATCCGATTCCATAATTGTATAAACATGATTGACTCCACCTTGCCCGATGGAGTTGAAATTCGCCATACATTTCCTTCGCGCTCTCTCGTTCATCGCCAACTACGGCGCCTTACTGGTGTAATATTTTAAACTGAAAACGAGTTTTATGAGTACATTACTCGTTGTACTTGTTATAGGATACTTTAAAGCGCATGTACTTTCATGTGACATCACAATATTCATGTTCACAATATTCATGTTCACAATATTCATGTTCAAAATATTCCTGTGCTTTCTGTTCTCCACAGAGCGGGCTTTGTCCGAACACCGGTGCGGTGCCGCCTGTGGAAGGGCGACCTGATGAACTCGCGCAAGCGGCACAAGGCTGTCATGGACTCCAAGGCGGAACAGCTGGCGCGGCTGCGCCGCGAGCATGCCACGGCTAAGAAACGTCTCCGGCGGTGGCAGCCGGCTCCAGAAGCCAGCCATCGGCGTCCGGCGCCTCTGTCGCCATGGAGGAGGAGAGCGTCTACCTGAGCGCCAACGTTCTTGGGGGGCCTCGTGGACGAGGAGGCGGCGGCTGAAGCGGACGGTGACCTGCAGGACATCAGGCAGCTCCTTGAAGAAGCGCAGGTCCGCCAAGAGCCGCCAGCTGGTCGCCCTCTGATAGGAAGTCCGGAGTTCAGCCGCGAAGCCCTGTCGTACGTCGCTGGATACCTGGCCTACAAGTGTCGTTCATTCGACAGCAGCCTCGGCACTGTGTCCGGCCAGTGTCCTCCCGGCCAGGCTGGTTCCAGCTATGGCTGGATCGAGCGGCTGAGCCGGGGAGGCTTGTCTGTGCCATCACTGCAGTGGCTGGAGCAGGTGGAGCAGTTCGAGTTCGTGTTTGGCGCCATGCACGGCGCTGACATCGATCGTGCTCCTGGCGTCGTCAGGCGGCTCAGGGAGCATCTCCTGCAGAAGTTTCAGGGTGTGGACGCTCGCGTCATCAAGAAGTACGCTGTGACACGGACGCACCTCCGCCTGAAGTGGCTCCAAGGTCGGCTGGCAGAGCAGCGCCTAGACCAGGCTCGCAATGCCAAGCGCATGCGAATGTATGCGCGGTCCGGTGTTAAGGCACCGAACTGCCCCGTTCGCCAGACTGACTGCCGAGCTGTCCTGCCAAGAGCCCGACCTGACCGGGCAACTGGTGCACACGGCGGTGGCACGGCGTGCTGCCGCTCTCCCACGCGGCGCCGTGGCAGCTCACGCAGCTGACGGCGCTGCTGGCCTGACCTAGCGTGGCTGTGCCGCAGCAGGACATCGTCACCGTGATGCTCGCCAAGCTGGCGCTGAAGAAGCGGCACCCGTTGACGGCGGCGCGCTCTGTCAAGACGCTGGCCGTCGTGTTCAATAAACAGCCCGATGCCGAGACCGACCATCTGCTCAAGAGGCTCACCAAGACGGGCGCACGGGAGGGCTGGGACGCCGAGGCGGAGGCGGCAGCTATGGTGGTGCTCTGGGGCGCGCTGGCCAAGCGTCTGGTGCTGCGCGACCACGGCCAGGCGGCCTACTTCGTGCGCTGGCTGGTGGACTGGCTGGCAGATGAGACGGCCGGAGACGCTGCCGTCGCCGCCTTCGAGGACCTGCTGTCGGAGGTCGCGCTGCTGCGGCTCGAGAACCACTGCACCATGCGCCTGCTGCACCGGCAGTGGCTCTTAATCGTCAGCTACGACCAGCTGGCAGCCGGCTTCAGCGCCGAGGGGGCGCTGGCTTCCGCCCGGCGGCGCCACCTGCTCGCGCTGTGCGGCCAGCTGGCGGCGCTGCCGGCCAGCATGGTGTCGGCCCAGCTGGAGCGGTTGATGCCGCCGCTGGCAGAGCTGGCTGATGACGCGTCGCTGAGCGCGGCCGTGCTGCACGTGCTGGGCCGAGCTGCCGCTGACTCGTCGACTGCGCTCGAGCCGTTTGTGGAGACGCTTGCGCCTCGCCTGCCGCGCTACGGCCTCAGGTGCTCAGCGAGCTGACCCAGTGTGTAGAAATAAACGACTGGTGCGCCCCCAGGCGGTGGAGACTAGGAACATGTTTTTGTGTTTGTTGGGCAGGTGGCCTGAAGTGATCAAGATCAGGGAATGGAGCTGTGACGGAGTCGTAACCGTTAAGTTACTCAGTGAGCGCATGCTGCATGTGCCATATTTGATCAGTTGTGACTTGTGATAGCTTGTTTTGAATGTTTGCTTGTAACGTTACTAATCGGGCTGCCAGCAGAGGCGTAAAGTTATGGTTCCATGTTTCTACCTCTTCTTGAAACGTCTCAGAAATATATGGCGTAGCCAGAGAAACACTTGCAGAGGCAATGGACGGTAACCTTGAGTCTTGACGAGGATATAGTTATGTCGGACACTGCCTTCATCGGAGGCCTGTTCACGACCACCTGCGGCTCGGCGGTTTCCAGCAGGCTCGACCCCCGCCCATTTCATCATGCGGCGTCTCTTGAACACACGGACATTTCATCCTGCGGTTCTCCGTGCGAACCGCACCCCACCGGCTGCTGACTGCCGAACCGCAGCCAACCGCAGGGTCCGTGAACAGGATCCGAGCTCCACTTATCTGGTTCAGCTTTACTACCTATGTGTTACTACATATTGTCATCATAACGCCAGATTTAAAATAAAAAACAGAACCTAAATGATCTGTGATTTTGCAATCTCGTTTTGGGTCCATTTAAATTAACTTCATTATCAATATTAACATACTTTATCCTCAAATTATTCGACAAATTAATTAAAAGCCAAAATTGTTTCGGCTATATTCGGGCACTGCCCTTTATCGACCGAATCCCGATCCCGAAATAACTTAATTATCACAACCTTGAATGCGAGATTCTCGAATCCCGACAAAGTATTGTCCGTCATAAATTGGATTTGAATGAGTGTCGCCTGTGATTTGTAAAATAGGTATAATGTTCATCTTTAATGGTTCGTTCCGTAATACCCTCCTTCCCGTTCTCCCCTCCAGCCTCCCCCTCCCTCCCTCACGGGCAGAGCGCCGTGAGGTCAGAGACCGGTCCTCACGGTCAGACCGATCACAGCGCGGCAGCACGTGCCGCTGCCCCGGCTGCTTTCGTAGAAACAGTAGACATAGACAAAGACATATATTAAGGCCATCCACGATAAGCTCATGGCTATTACGGCCCCTCGTCAGAGGCTAAAACGGCCAATACAGTAGTCAGAGGCTAATACAGTAGCTATACCGATGCGCTCTTGCTAACACATGATAGGAATACACGGCAACAGTTAAATTATCTGAATTCAATGCATTATTCATGGAAAGCAAACCACAAAAACTTTTGCGGGAAAGCAGCATCATTTTAAGCAGAAAATTGTATTGGTTGTATCGGCTAATGCGAGATTGAAGCATGTGCTTACATAAAATATTAATCTGGCGCAATCCTAATCATATATTTTTTTTCTGGACGTGGCGATGGGTGGAAGGACTTCCAGTGCAGCAGTGAGTGTATTCAGATGGACTGAATCCAAATACAGGCTACGGTGACTGTGATACAGGCAGTATTTTAACGAATGCATTTAATCGAATTATAAGAGTGTAGCAGTCGCAAAGTTAGTCACATCATTACTATATTACTTACTATAACTATATACAATCACAAATATATATAATATATAATTATATATAATCAGCATTCAACAGTGGTATTCAGGGCGTCGAATACTGCCACTCGGTGGTCTGTGTGACCACTAAACTTGCAGCTCTACTGCGACGACGAGCTAAAATCCGAGAAAAAGTTTAACCGTAGCCAGCTGAACGGGATTTTCGCGTGACGTCACAACTCGGCGCCCCGCTGCCGTGGCATTTTAATGGGGTTGGTTTTCTTATGGTTGTTGGACGTATTGTGTATTTGCTGGTATTTATTAATTTTATAGGTAAGTTATCATGGGCCTAGGACGGAGGAAATTCACACTAGATAAAACGCGATTTCGCCTATGACCGACCCCCCGGTCAATAACATTGGGCTGAGGAGCGACATTTGATCCGGCAAATTCTGCCCCAAATAGGGCAGCTTGCTGCCCCCATTTGGGGCAGGATTTGGGATGCCCCAAATATCTCGTCGACGTTCCTGCCACGTTTTGCATACGGGGCCATAAGCATCACACCCATCATCACGCCCCCTCCTGGGATGAATTATTCTGGATCCAGGCCAGCTAACTTGGGCTGACATCAACAGTATGTGAACCGGAACTTTATTGCAATGCCATAATGATTCAGCTGGAGGCTGGACCATTTTTACCATACTTTACTGTTGTTTATTTTCAATTTTACTTTTATTTAAGGGATTTTTTCCCTTTTAAGAATAAATTTAGTCAAATATTTTTGAGTAGATGGATTTCCAAGGTCAGACCTGGTGCTAAGCATAGCTTGTTGCGCAGGTTCTGACCCCACCACCCGATCAAGCAATTCAGGGCTATTGCCCTTCAGTACACCATTAGTTTAGTTAATTCCTATAATATACCTACCAATCAATACAAAATATCACATTTAGTAACTATGGATGACATTTTGC
Source organism: Chirona hameri (assembly GCA_036785665.1). Classification (NCBI taxonomy): domain Eukaryota; kingdom Metazoa; phylum Arthropoda; class Thecostraca; order Balanomorpha; family Balanidae; genus Chirona; species Chirona hameri. The sequence continues at coordinate 152,195 of JAXIVJ010000109.1, read as the reverse complement.
ACTATAACTAATTCTAACTTCAGTAATTGATATCTCGCCGCTTCCTTCGCCTCACCCGCCGCCAAACTATGTTTACACAGCAGCTGACGATGACCAACCTTGGTATGACAAGTATAGACAGCGTTCACGCCGGCCCAGCTATAACGTTACAGAACCACTGCCCCACAAACTTTGATTTTGTCAGATTTGAAGGTTGCCTAGTGTTAAAATGGTAATTTTTTCACCTCAGCCATGCAAAACAACCATTCAATATCAATATATGATATTTTTCCCCACCAACTTAATCTGAATAGTTCACCATGCTCTGCCACATTCCAAAAATGGGGGGGGGGGGGGCAGAGGCATTCTGATGTTGATTCTTTCCATGCAACGCCCATATGCCTAATGTTTAAAACAATGGGGGACACATCCCCCTTCCCCCCTGTCACCTGTGGCAGAGCCCTGCACCCATGGTACCTAGGACCTATTTAGTACTTATGTTGTCAAAGAAGTTGAAGTATTTTGCCTGGTTGAGCATTGGAAAGGGGAAGGTATAGGAATGAAGGCTATGGTCCCCATTTTTGGGCAGATTTTTGTTGTAAGAATCTTGTTTTGTTAAATGAGGGAAAAGGCAGGGTAAAAGATAGCACAAATGGCTGTAATGACATGCATCAAAATATTGTTACTTCAACTTCATGATATTTGTGGTGTAGACACAACCACAACAGTGTTGTACCATAGTTCAAGTTTCAAAATTAGCCAAAGCAAATCCAAGTGCACATATACTTTTCCATGCCTCATGGGTAGCCAAGGCTGAAAATTACTATGGCCAACTGTGTATTGTCTCCAGTTGTAGTGGTGATGCCTATGTGTAGACAATACCAATACATTAATGTAGGTACCAATGCATTGCTAATATCAATGAGTCCAGTATTTTGACATTCCCAGCAGTTAGACCTTTACCATAGACCAAAATAAGGATAGCTCAAATCATGCATACAGGGATATTGAGTTTCTCGCACAAGAATATCCAAATTTTAGTGCCACTCCCATGTCCCATCCCACTTTTCATATTTTTATATGTATTAATAATGATGAAAATAAAAGTAAAAGATGCACTTTACACAATTAAAATAGCTCACATCTGAAAAGGAGCTAGCATGGAGGATTGGGCTCTGTTCTTGGTCTAGGGCGCATAGCCTCAGCAGGAGGATTGGGTTTCTCCCAAAACAGCTTCAAAGTTTCAATGACCCCACTTTTCATAACATTTCTACATTGCTGGAAATTTGTGGGTTGTACCATTAGGTTGGTATGGTGAAAATTTGCATTGCAATGATATTATTTATAATGATAATTATTTTTGGTTGATAAAACATGTAACAATTATTCATGTTGTCGTTGTCCACAATGTGTTTTCTTTACACTTTTCCTTGGTGAGCATTTCAGAACATCACTCCATGCAGTAGTGTTGGTGTCACAGATGGTTGTGGACTACGTTGTTTTCCTCATTTTTTGTAATAATGGTCATCAACATTCAACACACTTCAGGGCTTGCCAAAAGCCTGGAGGGCATCATTCTAAAGGAGATTCTTTCCATGCAATTTCTACCCTAAAGACCTAATGTTGAAATCAAGAAGTTGGGGACATTTCCCTCATTCCCCAGTAGGGTGGCCCGTTCAGCACCATTTGTGTTGAATACTCCATTTCTGGGCATCAATCGACGGGGAAAATGTTCTGAGTAACAGACTGGTTATTGATTCACCTTTTTTTGGAACGATTCAATCATGATTCATTTTGGAATCTGAATGATTCAATCACCATTCGATTCACGGATACAATTTTGAGAATGGATTCCTTCTGATTAAAGGAAATAGTTCACCTTCAACATTAGTTTTAAACTGAGATAGCAGTTTTGTAGCCCGTGTTGGGAAACCCCTATCTGCAAGTTTTCTTGACTGAAAAGACTCCAGCCGAATATATTTGAGTTTTTGGCGAAGGAATGCGGTGCTGGCGAAAGAATGTTGTACTAGTATTCTAAGTACCGTGGTTGTACTGGTTTTAGCCCGGGCAGAGGCTATACCATCAGCCAATCAGCTTGTAGCTGGTGCTAGCAAGCGATCGCCGGCCGCCGGTTGGCATATCTCCAATGCGAGTCTATCTTTACGCGACTACTTTCTAATTTGATTGGCTGAACCATTGTTTGCATTCGCGTGACGTCAGGACTCTGACTCAGAGAGTATGCATATAGTTTTGATTAAAAAAAATACGGCCTTCTGTCCTGAATCGGCGTGATATAAGGTCATTTTTGACAATATAAAAAGAAATTGTAGTAAAAAATATAATCAAATCGTGTTGGGTAAAATTTTCCAAGGTGAACTATTTCCTTTAAAAGAAGAAAAACAAATATTTTAATCGATTCATGTTTGATTCAACATTTAAATATATGTGGTGAATTTATTTATATTACTTTATGTAATCAATTGCCCAAGTCGCCGGAAACTCTTGCAAAACATATCTGGCCTTCAGCCGCAGAGAAGTAAGCAAGAAAGAACAGCACGCGTTTGTATTTTAACTTAGCAGGAAGGAAGGAAGTTCCGTACAACACCGTCATGTAGAAAATAAAAGTATGAATGTAACATTTATCTCTATTATAACTCTTATTATGTCAGATAATTCCTTCTTGGATATTTTTTCGAAGCAATAATTTTACCAGCATTCTTCGCTTAAAACCCCATTGCATCTAACGAAACCATTTAAAATGTCGAGGATCGGCTCATTTGTTTTATTTTAGGCCTTATTTTTAGCGAATTTAACATGGGAGGCAATGGGCGGTCGGACGCTTTTGCCTCGTTACAGATGGCGCTAGTGTCGCCCGGCGGGAACGGGCAGCGAGCGGCCGGCCGTTCGGCAGTCTGCTGTCTAGTTATATTATAGGTCAATGGAATGTAAACAAATGCAATAGTGGCGCGGCGCGGCAAAACACGGCAGAAACAACGCAACCAAATCAAAACATAATGTAACAAGCGCGACACAACACCGCCCCTCTCTAAACGTTAACCCGACTCTCATATTGAACACTGAACAGTACACTTCAATTTCAGGGTCGGGTTCGCGGTTCGCGTGTCGGGTTAGCGGCAGCTAAGGGGTGAAGCGCACAGGAGGGCGCGGCGTCCTCAGACTTCTCCTCGGAAGCGTAGGAGCCTCTGGATGAGAAGGAGGAGAAATTCGCTCTCGCGGAGTGTAGGGATCACTTGGTGAGCTCGTTACCTCGGGCGCGGCGTAGTCACCCACGCTTCCTGGCCACACATGGCTCGGCGCCGGCGGACTGGCGGTCTGCCGCCGGAGCCCCGACCAGGCGTCTAGCATGCACTCGTTGCCCGTCCGTGAGCCTGTAACTCACCGGGCCAGTCTGCCCATCGATGGCAACTGCTGGCTCCGCAGACACCTTCCCGGTTCTGGGGTGTCGCACGCGGACGCGGTCCCCAGCTTGCCACGTCGGCGGCTTGCCCGCTCGGCGGGCGTCGCACCACTGTTTGTACCCGGCCTGGTACTTCTCGGCGTGAGCCGTGAGCCGTCCATCCCGCGCGACAGGCAGCGGCAGCACGTCCAGGCCTGTTCTCATCTCACGTCCCCGCATGGCGCAGAATGGTGACAGGCCTGTTGCCGGGTGCACTGTAGCCCGGTACGACTGTAGGAAGGCCTGCACGTTTTGGGTTCTGGACTGGTGCAGTATGCCAGCAGACAGGATAGCACCCTTCACAGTCCTGTTAAGGCGCTCAACCATGCCGCACGTCTGCGGCGAGTACGGGCTACTGAACAGGTGGCGAACGCCTACTGTCCGCAGGAACTGAGCCAGCTCCGTCGCTCGAAACTGAGGGCCATTATCAGAAACCAGCTCCTCTGGCACCCCTTCTCGTGTGAACATCTGTCTGAGGAATTGCACGACTGCTCCGGCAGTCACCTCGCCGCAGAGGGCTACCTCCGGCCACCGACTGAACATGTCGACCAGAACGATGCCAAATCGTTCCTGGGGAGGGTCAGGCATAGGCCCTATATTGTCTAGCATTACCTTCCGCCACGGTCCCTCAGGCAACGGGATCGGATGCAGCGGAGGCTGGCAAGGCTTCAGGTGCGCATCGTGTACCGCACAGAGAGAGCAGTTGCGCAGCAGTGCCTCTGCTTCGCCGTCCATGCCAGGCCACCAGAACTTTTCCCGGAGACGCTGCTTGGTCCGGACAAGTCCCTGGTGCGACTCATGCGCGTTAGAAACCATGCGAGCGCGCAGTGCCGTTGGCACGACCAGCCGCTCCCCCTGACAAGGAGAGGGCCCGAGCAGGGCAGTTCTTCTCGCACAGAAAAGTACGGTGCCGCCTGAGCGTCGGTGTCCTGGCGCGACCGCGGCCAGCGGCTACCGAGGTGCTCACGGACAGTAGCAAATGCCGCATCCGCCGCCGAGACATCACGCATCTCCGTCTCAGAGATGGCGGCAGGCGCCGTGAGATGAGCGATCAGCACGGCGTCATCATCCTCTCACTCTGAAGTAGGCAGGGGCAGGCGCGACAGACCGTCAGCCACCAGGTTTGTAGCCGACCGGATATACTCTACATCGAACGCGTACTCCATCAAGCGCGCCTCCCACCTGGCCACTCGGCGACCAACCCGGTTGGACCCCTTGGGCCCGTAGATGGCGCAGAGTGCCTGGTGGTCCGTCCTCAGCGTGAACCTTCTATCCCACAGGTAGGGACGCCACTTTTCTACCGCACACACGCAGCACAGTGCTTTCTTCTCTACGGTGGAGTAACCTTTCTCTGCATTAGAGAAGGTTTTTGAGGCGTACGACACCACTTCCTCCGCTCCCTCGGCCGTCAGCTGACTGAGGCGAGCTCCACAACCAACATCACTAGCATCGCACGTCAGCACAGTGTGCTTGGCCGGGTCGAATGCCCGTAAGGCAGGCGTCTGGGAAATCGCCTCCTTGACCCGCCGAACTACTGCAGAATGGTCCGGTGACCACACGAACGGGTCGGCTTTGAGAGCCGCCCGCAGGGGCTCGACCTGCGTCGAAAACCCAGGCACGAATCGGGCGTGGTAGCTTACTGCACCGAGGAACGCCTGCGGCTCGCGGGCGTTGGACGGATCAGAGCTCTGCACGAGTGGTGCGATCCGCTCCGGATCGATACGGATCCCGTCCTCCGCTACCACGTACCCGAGGAACTGGATCGAGTTAACGCTGCGCACACACTTTGCGGCGTTAATCTGCACGTTGTGCCGTCGGAAGGCAGCCTCGACCGCGACAACTCTGCGGTCGTGCTCGGCACGTGACGCTGCATGGACCACGACGTCGTCTAAATAGACGACCACACCCTCCAGACCACGGAGGATGCTCTCCATCACCTGCTGGAGGCACGGACCAGCACTGGACAGACCGAAGGGAACCCGTGTGAACCGCTTGTGTAGCCTGCCCTCCATGTGAGGAAGGGGGTAACCGTCCGTTACGACCGCCCTATTCACCTCACGCAAGTCTACGCACAGACGCAGGTCCCCGTTCCTCTTTTTTCCCACTACCAAGGGCGACACCCACTCCGAAGCAGTGACGGGTTCGATGACCCCTGCCCGCTCGAGCTCTGCTAACCGCTCTCTCACCTTGTCACGGATGGACCACGGAAGGCGTCGCAGAGGCTGGCGGACAGGTTGGATGGCAGGATCGATGGTCACCTTGTGCTGGAATCCGGTGATCGGAGAAGGTCCACAGGAAGGCTCGGCAGGGACGGCAGGAGACGGGCGGGGTATATCCTGTGCCACATGGCATACACGGTTATTTACAACATTCACGCCGTACACTTCCATCACATCCAGTCCCATGGTCGGAACACCGTGGGGCACGACATACCTTTTACGCAAGTTCAGATTTGCCCCCCCCCCCCCCCCACCCAACAACAACACAAAATGGACACAAGTTCAACTTTGTGGGTATTTTTATCGATTTGGTGCGAAGTTCTATGCCGCAGTTGGTCCATTTTCGTTGATCTTTTTTGTTTGTTCCCGATGGACATACTTTGATACTGTGACGTCATAATCTGGCGGCTGAATTACCTCAGAATGGGTATGTCAGCAAAATTTCCGCCACCAGGGGCGCTGGACGCAATGCGGCCCAAGCGGCGATCGCCGCCATTGGGCCTGTTCCAGTGGTGGGCCTGTTCCAGTGGCACCTCTAACCTCTTAACCTCCAAGTTGCTCCAACTTACAACTGTCTGTGCATTAGCATAGGACAGTTGCAAGTGGGAGCAACTTGCAGGAGGTTAGAGGTGCGACGGGAACAGCCCCATTGGCGACAATGTATTAAGTCACTGTTTGAGGGTGGCTCTAAAAATAGTTGCGATGGAAAATCCTAAAGGCTCACGTCTCATGTGGTTCGCTGAAGCTTTCTGAGTTGAATGCTGCCATTTTTTTATGATATCAATAATTGGGGTTGTACAAGATCGCGGAATTCAACCATGCGTGGCGAACCGCCATAAGGGCGTGCGGCCCATCCAGCCTCAATGGACGATCAACCATATCGACTCGCCGCCGGCCGCAGCAGCTGTCGTCGGGGCTGCTGGCTGCGGCTCCTGGGCAGGCAATCTTTGTATCCACCGTGGCTTCGGGCCAAACAACAACAAAATATTGGTGGCAAAACAACAATGGTTGTACACTTGATTGTTAAACTGATACACATACATATATTTAATACAAAATATGGAAGAAAGGCTTTCACTGTACATTAATTGCGATGTCACCACAGATGGAACTTACTGTTTGAAATACTCCTAAAAAATACTCACCTTCGATTGAGCAGAAGATCGTATTGTCGACACCCGCTTATGACATACTGCTGGAGCAGCACAGACCGCCATCCTCTCCAGAAAAAAAAAATGAGGAAAATATAAAAACTCATCAAATACGGCAGGACCAACGACTTGCTAAGCGCGGTGGCATATGGTCTAATTGTATTCCCTGCTCAGTGCCACTCCTTCAGCTCCTCCCGTTCCTTCTGTGACGCCTACATCATCGTTCATTCCCATCGCTATCTTGTGTGGCCTTGGTCGTATGATAAATATACATAATGACGGTATAAACTAAAATACTGCCGTTCACCCGAGCCGCAGCCCGCACCACCGAAGACGACGGCCGCGGCGAGACGACATGGTCGATCGCCCGCTGGTGCCGGACGGGCCGGTCGCCCTTATGACGGCCCGCCACGCATGGTTGACTTCGGGGCGATTTTGTGCAACCCCAATCATTGATATCATCAACAAAATGGCAGCATTTAACTCAGCAAGCTTCAGTGAACCACATGAGACTTGACCCTTATCATTTTCCATGGTAACTGTGTTTAGAGCCATCCTCAAACAATGACTTGTCAAGCATTGTCGCCAATGGCGGTGATCGCCGCTTGGGTCACATTGTACATCAGCGCCATCTACATCTTTGTCAACTGACATACCCCATTACCGCAGAAATGTTTTGGGGACCAATATTTAAACTTGTTTTTCACCAGCTCATGAGTACTTGAAAGACAAAGTTGAATTGTATATATTTTCACATGAGAATATGCTTCAGCTGCAATACAAATACAATATGGCTCCATCACACGCGTTCACACACGCGTTCAACTTGAATTTGTCCGTGTTTTAGTAGGTCTGGAAAAGACGGGGTTCCCTATAACCTCTGATTGAGATGTTTAACTTTGGTCCCGTTCTGACTACCCAGTCGCCACATCCACCCACCCTTTTGTGCTCCCCTCAGGATGTCGCGCAAGATCTACTTCTGCGGCTCGATCCGCGGCGGTCGCCAGGACGTGCAACTGTACGGTCGGCTGGTGGCGGCGCTCAAACAGTACGGCTCTGTGCTGACCGAGTTCGTGGCCGACCCTGAGGTCACCGACATGGGCACCGACGAGGGCTCGGCCACGACCGACCGCGAAATACACGATGGAGACATCAGGTGTGGCACATACTCCTCCTTCAGGCTCACATCCCTGCACCAGTTGTGCCACATGCCGTATCTGACTGTGGTTGTAAATAATTTGTGAGGTTCTGATTAGGTGATTTTGTTTGGTTTTGGATAATGATTTTGTATTGATTAGTACTGAGTGATGAATGGAGGGTGGTCTTGTGCTTTAATTGGCATGTCCCGTGCAGGGGCGCCACCTACCACACAAGTTAAGGAGACATCAGCATTGTATACTGTATAGGCAACTCTTTCCACGCCACACCCATCCGATAGGCAGCTAAGATAACGTTAGTCGTAACGTTACAATCTGAAGAGAGCAGCTGCGTGAGACGTCGACGTCAGTGGTTCTTTGTGAGCCTGTGGTGACGCCCCGCCGACACCGTCCGACGCACATCCCTGGATCAACGTGACGTGCTGACGTGACGTGACGTGACGTGACGTGACATGCGCGGCAGGCTGCTGGAGGAGTGTGACACGATCGTGGCCGAGGTGACGCAGACGTCGCATGGGGTCGGCTATGAGATCGGTCGCGGCATCGCCATGGGCGGACGCCGCGTCCTCTGTCTGTACCGGCCCCAGCCGGATAAACGTGAGTCATGGACGCCGCGTCCTCTGTCTGTACCGGCCCCAGCCGGATAAACGTGAGTCATGGACGCCGCATCCTCTGCCTGTACCGGCCCCAGCCGGATAAACGTGAGTCATGGACGCCGCATCCTCTGCCTGTACCGGCCCCAGCCGGATAAACGTGAGTCATGGACGCCGCGTCCTCTGTCTGTACCGGCCCCAGCCGGATAAACGTGAGTCATGGACGCCGCATCCTCTGCCTGTACCGGCCCCAGCCGGATAAACGTGAGTCATGGACGCCGCATCCTCTGCCTGTACCGGTCCCAGCCGGATAAACGTGAGTCATGGACGCCGCATCCTCTGCCTGTACCGGTCCCAGCCGGATAAACGTGAGTCATGGACGCCGCATCCTCTGCCTGTACCGGTCTCAGCCGGATAAACGTGAGTCATGGACGCCGCGTCCTCTGCCTGTACCGGTCCCAGCCGGATAAACGTGAGTCATGGACGCCGCGTCCTCTGCCTGTACCGGCCCCAGCCGGATAAGCGTGAGTCATGGACGCCGCGTCCTCTGCCTGTACCGGCCCCAGCTGGTTAAACGTGAGTCATGGACGCCGCGTCCTCTGTCTGTACCGGTCCCAGCCGGATAAACGTGAGTCATGGACGCCGCGTCCTCTGCCTGTACCGGTCCCAGCCGGATAAACGTGAGTCATGGACGCCGCATCCTCTGCCTGTACCGGCCCCAGCCGGATAAACGTGAGTCATGGACGCCGCATCCTCTGCCTGTACCGGCCCCAGCCGGATACACGTGAGTCATGGACGCCGCATCCTCTGCCTGTACCGGCCCCAGACGGATACACGTGAGTCATGGACGCCGCGTCCTCTGCCTGTACCGGCCCCATCCGGATAAACGTGAGTCATGGACACCGCATCCTCTGCCTGTACCGGCCCCAGCCGGATAAACGTGAGTCATGGACGCCGCATCCTCTGCCTGTATCGGCCCCAGCCGGATAAACGTGAGTCAAGGACGCCGCGTCCTCTGCCTGTACCGGCCCCAGCCGGATAAACGTGAGTCATGGACGCCGCGTCCTCTGCCTGTACCGGCCCCAGCCGGATAAACGTGAGTCATGGACGCCGCGTCCTCTGCCTGTACCGGCCCCAGCCGGATACACGTGAGTCATGGGCGCCGCGTCCTCTGCCTGTACCGGCCCCAGCCGGATAAACGTGAGTCATGGACGCCGCGTCCTCTGCCTGTACCGGCCCCAGCCGGATAAACGTGAGTCATGGACGCCGCGTCCTCTGCCTGTACCGGCCCCAGCTGGATAAACGTGAGTCATGGACGCCGCATCCTCTGCCTGTACCGGCCCCAGCCGGATACACGTGAGTCATGGACGCCGCGTCCTCTGCCTGTACCGGCCCCAGCCGGATAAACGTGAGTCATGGACGCCGCGTCCTCTGTCTGTACCGGCCCCAGCCGGATAAACGTGAGTCATGGACACCGCATCCTCTGCCTGTACCGGCCCCAGCCGGATAAACGTGAGTCATGGACGCCGCATCCTCTGCCTGTACCGGCCTCAGACGGATACACGTGAGTCATGGACGCCGCGTCCTCTGTCTGTATCGGCCCCAGCCGGATAAACGTGAGTCATGGACGCCGCATCCTCTGCCTGTACCGGCCCCAGCCGGATAAACGTGAGTCATGGACGCCGCATCCTCTGCCTGTACCGGCCCCAGCCGGATACACGTGAGTCATGGACGCCGCATCCTCTGCCTGTACCGGCCCCAGCCGGATAAACGTAAGTCATGGACGCCGCATCCTCTGCCTGTACCGGCCCCAGACGGATACACGTGAGTCATGGACGCCGCGTCCTCTGCCTGTACCGGCCCCAGCCGGATAAACGTGAGTCGTGGACGCCGCATCCTCTGTCTGTACCGGCCCCAGACGGATACACGTGAGTCATGGACGCCGCGTCCTCTGCCTGTACCGGCCCCAGCCGGATAAACGTGAGTCATGGACGCCGCGTCCTCTGCCTGTACCGGTCCCAGCCGGATAAACGTGAGTCATGGACGCCGCGTCCTCTGCCTGTACCGGTCCCAGCCGGATAAACGTGAGTCATGGACGCCGCGTCCTCTGCCTGTACCGGTCCCAGCCGGATAAACGTGAGTCATGGACGCCGCGTCCTCTGCCTGTACCGGCCCCAGCCGGATAAACGTGAGTCATGGACGCCGCGTCCTCTGCCTGTACCGGTCCCAGCCAGATAAACGTGAGTCATGGACGCCGCGTCCTCTGCCTGTACCGGTCCCAGCCGGATAAACGTGAGTCATGGACGCCGCGTCCTCTGCCTGTACCGGCCCCAGCCGGATAAACCTGAGTCATGGACGCCGCGTCCTCTGCCTGTACCGGCCCCAGCCGGATAAACGTGAGTCATGGACGCCGCGTCCTCTGTCTGTACCGGCCCCAGCCGGATACACGTGAGTCATGGACGCCGCATCCTCTGCCTGTACCGGCCCCAGCCGGATAAACGTGAGTCATGGACGCCGCATCCTCTGCCTGTACCGGCCCCAGACGGATACACGTGAGTCATGCCTCAACATGCTGCACCACGGCAGGTTATGTAATGAACTGCCATTAGCTTGTCCTGTTGTGTGCGACGAGTAGGGACAAAACACTCCTGTGGTTTAACATTTTCCACTTTTATTCTCTTTTCAGTGTGAAGTATTGAGCAACCTGTCCTTATTCTCACTGGTGTCTCGTCTTGTCTCGTGTCAACTGTCATGCGATTTTTGTGTTTAAATTGGTCCGAATCTTTTGAATGGATGGATTTCTGAGGTGAGGCCCCGCGCCATGTAGAGGTTGTTGCGAAGGTCCTGACCTCACCACCCGATCGCGCTATTCCTGGTAGCCGGCAGAATTTAGAACCGAAAGTTTTCCGTACATAAGCATACTTGGGCCCCGTTCAGCCGGACCCCTGGCGTGTTCAGCCCGTCCCCTGGCGTCAAACTTATGCCCTCCAACAAAGCGTGATTGTCATTTTATGAGTCGGCGACCCACTCAATCCATCAACCACATATGGCATGTGGTGCTGTTACAGGCGATGTCACATAGCCAGGCAGTTGCGGCGCCCTAAAACCCCAATCATCATCATCATCGTCTGTTACAGGCGCATGTGTTGACAAAATAGGCTTAAAATCCGTTAGTTTTTTTGTGTGTTGACTGTGGGATTGCCAGTGTTTTGTGATACCTGTTTCGGTGTCTGACTTGTGGCCAACCCAATTAATTAATCTGCCGCACTGTGTGTCTGTGTTTACCGTTTGTTTCGCCGACGGCACTCTGCTGCTGGCCGTGACGGCGGGACTGGCTGTGACGGGGGATCGGATTTCCCCAGGTCTGTCGGCCATGATCCGGGGACTACCTCCTTCCAAGGACACGTGTGTGGTCGACTATTCGGCCGACAACATTGACCAGGTGCTGTCCGAGTTCTTCTCTGTCGCCTAGCACGGTGAACCGAGGTCGTGAGTCATGAGTGTGTCGACTCTCGGTCAAGATGCGTGCGAAAACTGGGTCTGTGCCTGTGGCTGTACGTGCAGTGTATTGCCCACATGTCGCATTTCTCAGCGTAGACATATCTGCCATTCAAAGTACAAGGTCTTGTGATTTGATATTTGCAACAGTTTATTTCGATGCGATTTTCTATTGGTGATAAAACGTATTTGTATACAATTTGCTATTGAAACCAAACAACCAAACTACTCTGGTATCTTTGGTGTTTGTGACCGTTTGTTGTGACGCTAACTATGTTATATTATGAATAAAATGCACTGTTATATTTTGTGCTGTTCGAACTGCAAGTTGCTCACTACTTGGGTACTTTTACTCCCTATTAGGACTTCGGAGCAGATTGACGAATCTTTCGCCAAGAAACTGACGGCACCTCTAACATTCTTGTGATTATAATAAAACAAATCAGCTGCTGGTGGGGCGTCCATAATATGTTATGTTTGGATATGTTGTGGACGAGTGAATTGTTCGAATATTCTTGGAATTTTATTAGAGCGAAGCTTCCAGATAGTCCGTTTTATCATTGTATTTAAGTATTTATATCATGATCATGGTAATTCCATAACACCCTTTTCAAACGGGATTGTAATTGGCTGCTTATTGGCTATCACTTGGTGACTTGCGTATGTGGTGAAAACTGCACGTGCATGCGTAAAACGATGAGTTAACCTCTGACTCTGTGAAATAATTGAAACACGGGCCTGCCTAATCAACTCTAGACGTAGGCTTCTAAGTTCGGGGTCAAAAGTTAAACTTGATTCAGCTTTTGATGCATATATATTTTGCGGAATAAAACCGCGGAATACACATTGAAGTTGGTGCGCAGTGCATCACATCAGTGACGTAGCACCGTTTTATCAAGTTCGTAAGTACGGGTGCATTTGTGTCATTTTAACGCGATAAAAACCAGCATCGCCGAGTGAGGAACTGGGTAAAGGGTGTTTAAACTGCATGTGAGCCTTATGCTCGGTGCTGCTGCATGTTGACTGACGACGCAGTTTTGACCAAGGTGTGCTTCAGTTTGCACTGCGCCCCAACGAGGGGAGGGGAGGTGTTGGTGTGGCCTCTGCGCCTGAGACCACGTCCCCTCTGCGCCTGAGACCACCTCCCCTCTGCGTCTGAGACCACGTCCCCTCTGCGCCTGAGACCACGTCCCCTCTGCGTCTGAGACCACGGCCCCTCTGCGTCTGAGACCACGGGCCCCTCTGCGCCTGAGACCACGTCCCTCTGCTTCTGAGACCACGTCCCCTCTGCGTCTGAGACCACGGCCCCCTCTGCGTCTGAGACCACGTCCCCTCTGCGCCTGAGACCACCTCCCCTCTGCGTCTGAGACCACGGCCCCTCTGCGCCTGAGACCACCTCCCCTCTGCGTCTGAGACCACGGCCCCTCTGCGCCTGAGACCAAGGCCCCTTTGCGTCTCAGGGAAATAATGACCTTTTGATTTTGTTAGCAACAATTTCTTAGGTTACCGTTATGGTTTTAAAATTATTTTATTTAAATTTAAGAATTAAATACAATTATTACGTCTGTCAAGACAGCTCCGATTCGGATTCGGATTCACATTCACCGGACCCCTACGATTTGGCTGAAAATTGGCACACATGTAGTACTCAGCATCCCCATTCAGTGGTGTAAAGCGTTTCCCATCACATTGAGAACTTTGACCTCCAGAGGTCATCAAAGTTCAAGATCGTTGACCCGGACCCTACGATTTGGCTGAAAATTGGCACACATGTAGTACTCAGCGTCCCTATTATGTGGTGTAAAGCATTTCCCATCACATTGAAAACTTTGACCTCCAGAAGTCATCATAGGTCAAGGTCGTTGACCCCGGACCCCTACGATTTGGCTGAAAATTGGCACACATATAGTATTCAGCGTCCCTATTATGTGGTGTGAAGTGTTTCCCATCACATTGAGAACTTTGATCTCCAGAGGTCATCATAGGTCAAGGTCGTTGACCGCGGACCCCTACGATTTGGCTCAAAATTGGCACACCTGTAGTACTCAGCGTTCCCATTATGTGGTGTGAAGCGTTTCCCATCACATTGAAAACCTTGACCTCCAGTGGTCATCAAAGTTCAAGGTCGTTGACCCGGACCTCTACGATTTGGCTGAAAATTGGCACACATGTAGTACTCAGCGTCTTTATTCGGTGGTGTGAAGCGTTTCCCATCACATTGAAAACTTTGACTTCCAGAGGTCATCATAGGTCAAGTTCGGTCATTTTTGTTCCCTTTTTGCTTCTTCTTTGGCGTGACGAGAATTTTGTTTTCATTGCAAAATGTTCGCCAAGGCGAGAAGAGCCGAAATCTGGAAATAAATCATGCAAGGTGCATGGTCTCTCAAGACGAGGTCGAAGTTTCACTAACCCTTCCCCACTTTTGGTGACGTTCCTACATCACCATGGTCATTGTCATTCCTTGCAGTCTGCAGAAGTTGCCATTTGTGTTTTGCATTACAATTCACATAGTGTTATCGGGTAATCGTCACCGTCAGGCGTCACCATCGTCATCGTAACCATTTATTATTTACATTTCCAAACTTACACAAATGATCTGTCCAATATTTCCTTCCACCAGACGCCAGACCAGCTCCTGAGATGCTCCCTCTCATGCCCCGGGGCATAGAGTTGTCTCCACTTGTTACCGTGTTCGGCCGAGTTGTAAGAGGCATGTTGATTCGTCGGATATTTCGCGCGCAATTGCTATCCGGGGCCCGCGCCCGCGGCGAGGGGCGGCAGAGCTGTGAAGCGCGTCGGTGGAGTGACTCATCCCTGGTGAGTACCGCTCTCCGTTTCAGTTTGCGTTTGTCTGTGATTTTATGTCCCATTTGTTTTCTTGATCGTGTTGCGATTTTCAAACAATATGTTGCATTATTGGCTACTGATGAGTGATTTTGAAGCAGTGGCTTCGCCACCGGGGAGGGGGGGGGGGGGGGTACAGCGGGGCCAGCCCCCTCTAAAAAAGTGGGGGCAGGGGCTGTCGCCCCGCTACAACCGCGATCCGCGACAGTTGTCACGGATTCAAACCGTATATCGTGCCGACAGTCGTTCTCTGAAAGGTCAAATGTCCATGCAGTGCACCTCGCAATTTCGTGTTCTGACTTTTTAGTGATTGTGTGATTGTATGAGTATGGTGGTTGATGACAATGAGTTGACTGTTATGCATTGGCGAGGCTGTGATCCATTGACTTGTCGGTCAGTCTCCTTGATGTGAGATACGCGTAAGGCGTGAAGTGTACGATGTGATGAGAGAAGCACTGGCGGATCCAGTCTCTCCGGGGGGGGGGGGGGGGGGGGGGGGCGGAGGGCGGGCGGGCGTGGCGTTTAACGCCCCCTGATGAATTTTCGTAATAGCTCAAACATGAATAGGGCCATCAACGTGAAACTTCGGGTACCTTCTAAATTACGTTTACGTCTTCTGTGAAAAATCAATCAATTTTGTCGACAAAATTTCGAGTTATAGCGAATTAAGTGAAGTCACTACACACGAATTTTACACCAAAATCAGTTAAATGTAATAGACCGTAAAATGCCATATTTTGTGTAACATGCAATCCATCAACATGAAAAGATAGAGAATAGCAAGGGCTACAAGATGGCTATCTCGGATTTTGGACAATTTGGTTTTTGACCACACAAATACACAAAGTTTTTGTTGGGGGGGGGGGAAATGCCCACAAAATATGTTTTCTTCAAAGACATTCAAAAAGCCGGAATATATATCAGAGAAACCACATATGAGAAACTACCATACCAAATTTTAGAATTATATCACCATTTTTGACTTACTTATGGCTTATGGCAGTATGGGTAACTCATGACCTCATATTTACCAACTGCGTTTTGTTTTACCAGATACAAACAAATGAATGACACCGCTGTATTTCTGAGACAAAACTAGTCTAGAAACATAACCTTTTTATTTATATTTATCAATTTGAAATTTTGACCTTCATTTACCTGAATTTGACCTGAACCTTCATTGACCTGAACGGCGATTAACTTCACGTAAATGAAGTCAGGTGATAAAATGACTGTCACTATCATTTCTACGTGGAAAATAACTCATAAAACATGTGTTGCATGACTTTCGTAGATATTTTGAACATAGTGACCTTTTGTGACCTGACCTTGACCTTGGCCAACAATCTCACTTTAGCTCATGCGGGATGTGTATCATACCTTTGGCAGTACTTTGGGTGATCATGACCTCTGGAGGTCAAAGTTCTCAATGTGATGGGAAACGCTTTACACCACTGAATGGAAATGCTGAGTACTACATGTGTGCCAATTTTCAGCCAAATCGTAGGGGGCCGGTGAATGTGATCCCGAATCCGAATCTGAGCTGTATGACAAAGTTTACAGGATGGAGGTCAAAGTTTTCAATGTGATGGGAAATGCTTTATAGCACAGAATGGGGACGCTGAATACTACATGTGTGCCAATTTTAAGCCAAATCGTAGGGGTCCGGTGTCAACGACCTTGACCTATTGTGATGGGACCTTGACCTACCTCTGGAGGTCAAAGTTTTCAATGTGATGGGAAACGCTTCACACCACTGAATGGAGATGCTGAGTACTACATGTGGACCAATTTTCAGCCAAATCATAGGGGTCCGGGGTCAACGAACTTGACCTATGATGACCTCTGGAGGTGAAAGTTTTCAATGTGATGGGAAACGCTTAACACCACTGAATGGGGATGCTGGGTACTACATGTGTGCCAATTTCCAGCCAAATCGTAGGGGTCCGGGTCAACGACCTTGAACTTTGATGACCTCTGGAGGTCAAAGTTTTCAATGTGATAGGAAACGCTTTACACCACTGAATGGAGATGCTGAGTACTACATGTGTGCCAATTGTCAGCCAAATCGTAGTGTCCGGGGTCAACGACCCTGACCTATGATGACCTCTGGAGGTCAAAGTTTTCAATGTGATGGGAAATACTTTACACCACATAAAACGCTGGACGTTGAATACTATATGTGTGCCAATTTTCAGCTAAATCGTAGGGGCCCGGGGTCAATGACCTTGAACTATGATGACCTCTGGAGGTCAAAGTTCTCAATGTGATGGGAAACGCTTTACACCACTGAGTGGGGATGCTGAGTACTACATGTGTGCCAATCTTCAGCCAAATCGTAGGGGTCCGGGTCAACGACCTTGAACTTTTATGACCTCTGGAGGTCAAAGTTTTCAATATGATGGGAAACGCTTAACACCACATCATGGGGATGCTGAGTACTACATGTGTGCCAATTTTGAGCCAAATCATAGGGGTCCGGGGTCAACGACCTTGACCTATGATGACCTCTGGAGGTCAAAGTTTTCAATGTGATGGGAAACGCTTTATACCACTGAATGGAGATGCTGGGTACTATATGTGTGCCAATTTTCAGCCAAATCCTAGGGGTCTGGGGTCAACGACCTTGACCTATGATGACCTGTGGAGGTCAAAGTTTTCAATGTGAAGGGAAATGCGTCAGTCCACATAATAGGGCCGCTGAATACCATATGTGTGCCGATTTTCAGCCAAATCGTAGGGGTCCGGGGTCAACGACCTTGACCTATGATGACCTCTGGAGGTCAAAGTTCTCAATGTGATGGGAAACGCTTTACACCACTGAATGGGGATGCTGAGTACTACATGTGTGCCAATTTTCAGCCAAATCGTAGGGGTCCGGTGAATGTGAATCCGAATCCGAATCCGAATCTGGGCTGTCTTTATTCCCAAATTCAAAGTTGTAAGTTTGGAAAAAATACAAAACAATACCTTGTGTACTTAATGAAGGTCATTGACAAATTCGTCCTTCCCTACCATTGTTTACATCGAGTGCGGCATTTTTGGAGGCTCTGTGACGTTTCCGATCAAACTGAGCGCTACTCGGACACCCGCTAATATCGCATTCATTCTCCATGGAACCAGGCGTCAGCCAATCAAAAGCCAGAAAGGGAATACGTTCTGGCTTTTCATTGGCTCACGCCTGGTTGCCATGGAGAACGAAAGCGCTACTAGCGCTACTAGCGTGCGTTCGAGCAGCGCTCTGATCCGTGAAGCAATCCGTGAAGCATCCGTGATGCATGACTGACTATCAGTATAAGTCATGAATAACAACAACATGCAAACTATACCAACTCGAATAAAATAAGGGCGGAATGAATTGAACCCCAGGCAAGCTAGTATTCGCAAAGTACTCGGCACTGCGCCACAATAGCAAAAGGTGAGGGAAATGCATATTGGATTCAATATTATTACGTCACAAGTTTCTGAAGTGTCAACTACTATGAAAGACAGTGATAAAATACCTTTAATAATAATTAACAAGAAAATTCAAACTTAACAATAATTTGAATAAGTCTTTAATTAGGACTAAAACCATTAGGGTCGATGACCTTAATCTCGATGTATCAAAACGTTAAATTACCGATAGATGGCCCAACAACAACATGCATGCATTGTTTTTTTTACTCCATTGCGTAAAAAAACAATACGGGAAAAGCCCGCAGTTTGATGAGAACCAAAAGTACTTGCAAGTACCGGTCGTTAAAAGTGTGGAACGCTTATCAACTTTAACTTGAAATATCTTTCGGTAGGGAAGTTTTCATGCACAATGTGATGAATTTACAATATATTTTGGTCTCGTCTGGCGATTTCAAGTGCTAACTCCATTTTTGTGGAAAAAGGTCATTATTTCCCTTTAACCCAAAGACAGCTGCATGCAAAAAACGCCCTACCCTGGCTAGGGTTAAAGTTAAAATCAATGCGGTCTAACTATGGGGCGGCCCCTACGATTTTCCTCAAATTTGCTACACCGACACTTCTGAACATGCCCAAAAATCTGGCTGAAGAAACCATATGGGGCATTTCAATCTAAGAGTTAAAATCCCACGGAAAATATTTAAAGCAAGGTGGTGCATATCTCAACCATATTTTTGTCTGTTCTCATTACGGTTAATCTCCAAATCAAACTTTCAATTCAATCTATATCACTAATTGTCGAGCCGTACGCCTGTCTGTCTGTCTGTCTGTCTGTCTGTCTGTCTGTCTGTCTGTCTGTCTGTCTGTCTGTCTGTCTGTCTGTCTGTCTGTCTGTCTGTCTGTCTGTCTGTCTGTCTGTCTGTCTGTCTGTCTGTCTGTCTGTCTGTCTGTCTGTCTGTCTGTCTGTCTGTCTGTCTGTCTGTCTGTCTGCTGGCTGTCTGGCTGTCTGGCTGTCTGGCTGTCTGGCTGTCTGGCTGTCTGGCTGTCTGGCTGTCTGTCTGTCTGTCTGTCTGTCTGTCTGTCTGTCTGTCTGTCTGTCTGTCTGTCTGTCTGTCTGTCTGTCTCTGTCTGTCTCTGTCTGTCTCTGTCTGTCTCTGTCTGTCTCTGTCTGTCTGTCTGGCTGTCTGGCTGTCTGGCTGTCTGGCTGTCTGGCTGTCTGGCTGTCTGGCTGTCTGGCTGTCTGGCTGTCTGGCTGTCTGGCTGTCTGGCTGGCTGTCTGGCTGTCTGGCTTTCTGGCTGTCTGGCTGTCTGGCTGTCTGGCTGTCTGGCTGTCTGGCTGTCTGGCCTGTCTGGCTGCCTGTCTGGCTGCCTGTCTGGCTGCCTGTCTGGCTGCCTGTCTGGCTGCCTGTCTGGCTGCCTGTCTGGCTGCCTGTCTGGCTGCCTGTCTGGCTGCCTGTCTGGCTGCCTGTCTGGCTGCCTGTCTGGCTGCCTGTCTGGCTGCCTGTCTGGCTGCCTGTCTGGCTGCCTGTCTGGCTGCCTGTCTGGCTGCCTGTCTGGCTGCCTGTCTGGCTGCCTGTCTGGCTGCCTGTCTGGCTGCCTGTCTGGCTGCCTGTCTGGCTGCCTGTCTGGCTGCCTGTCTGGCTGCCTGTCTGGCTGCCTGTCTGGCTGCCTGTCTGGCTGCCTGTCTGGCTGCCTGTCTGGCTGCCTGTCTGGCTGCCTGTCTGGCTGCCTGTCTGGCTGCCTGTCTGGCTGCCTGTCTGGCTGCCTGTCTGGCTGCCTGTCTGGCTGCCTGTCTGGCTGCCTGTCTGGCTGCCTGTCTGGCTGCCTGTCTGGCTGCCTGTCTGGCTGCCTGTCTGGCTGCCTGTCTGGCTGCCTGTCTGGCTGCCTGTCTGGCTGCCTGTCTGGCTGCCTGTCTGGCTGCCTGTCTGGCTGCCTGTCTGGCTGCCTGTCTGGCTGCCTGTCTGGCTGCCTGTCTGGCTGCCTGTCTGGCTGCCTGTCTGGCTGCCTGTCTGGCTGCCTGTCTGGCTGCCTGTCTGGCTGCCTGTCTGGCTGCCTGTCTGGCTGCCTGTCTGGCTGCCTGTCTGTCTGTCTGTCTGTCTGTCTGTCTGTCTGTCTGTCTGTCTGTCTGTCTGTCTGTCTGTCTGTCTGTCTGTCTGTCTGTCTGTCTGTCTGTCTGTCTGTCTGTCTGTCTGTCTGTCTGTCTGTCTGTCTGTCTGTCTGTCTGTCTGTCTGTCTGTCTGTCTGTCTGTCTGTCTGTCTGTCTGTCTGTCTGTCTGTCTGTCTGTCTGTCTGTCTGTCTGTCTGTCTGTCTGTCTGTCTGTCTGTCTGTCTGTCTGTCTGTCTGTCTGTCTGTCTGTCTGTCTGTCTGTCTGTCTGTCTGTCTGTCTGTCTGTCTGTCTGTCTGTCTGTCTGTCTGTCTGTCTGTCTGTCTGTCTGTCTGTCTGTCTGTCTGTCTGTCTGTCTGTCTGTCTGTCTGTCTGTCTGTCTGTCTGTCTGTGTCTGTCTGTCTGTCTGTCTGTCTGTCTGTCTGTCTGTCTGTCTGTCTGTCTGTCTGTCTGTCTGTCTGTCTGTCTGTCTGTCTGTCTGTCTGTCTGTCTGTCTGTCTGTCTGTCTGTCTGTCTGTCTGTCTGTCTGTTCGTGTGTCATCATTTATTTAGCCACACGCACAGCACAGACGGCAGCACCGATGACGGTGAAATTTGCACACGCGACAGTTCCAAGCTTTGTGCCGATCCACGGCAAAACAAATAAAGTCGCTCCGATGCCGGTGTCGGTCACAGCACGCGCCAGAAGGGGGCATGTTTTTCCATTGGTTCAACATGCAGAAAAACCCGAGCGAAATGTGTGTGTAAAATGCCAAAAGACGCGAAACACGGATGCCATGCCAGGTCGATATCTCTGTAATTTACAGTCCGATCGGGACGGGATAAACACAGGCGTGTTGATAAATTAACGGGCTGGCGTATGCAATGTGAGTCGGCGAGCAGCGCGTGGTACGTGCAAAGTAAATAGCGAAATATTCCCAAATGTAATGGTTTCACAGCGTTTTTCACGATTAAAATCAGAACTCGGAACCTATCGCATGTAAGCCATGAAACATTTGCAATTGTGTAGACAAATATACCGGCTTTATATATAACTAGAGGGATGTTTGCGCTATGCGCAAATTGATTCGTTATGCTGTAGTGGGTGTGGGTGTGAGTGGGTGTTGTAGGCATTGTAGGTGTTGTGGGTGTTGTGGGTGTTTTGAGTATTGTGGGTGTTGTGGGTGTTGTGAGTGTTGTGGGTGTTGTTGGTGTTGTTGGTGTTGTTGGTGTTGTTGGTGTTGTAGGTGTTGTGGGTGTTGTGGGTGTTGTGGGTGCTGTGGATGTTGTGGGTGTTTTGGATGTTATGGGTGTTGTGTGTGTTGTGGATGTTGTGGATGATGTGGATGATGTGGGTGTTGTGGGTGTTGTGGGTGTTTGAATGTTGTGGGTGTTTTGGGTGTTGTGGGTGTTGTGGCTGTTGCTGTTGTTGTGTGTGTTGTGTGTGTGTTGTTGTTGTTGTTGGTGGTGTTGGTGGTGTTGGTGGTGTTGGTGGTGTTGGTGGCGGTGTTGTTGTTGGTAGTGTTGGTGGTGTTGGTGGTGTTGGTGGTGTTGGTGGTGTTCGTGTTGTTGGTGTTGTTAGTGTTGTTAGTGTTGTTGGTGCTGTTGGTGTTGTTGGTGTTGTTGGCGTTGTTGGTGTTGTTGGTGTTGTTGGTGTTGTTGGTGTTGTTGGTGCTGGTGGTACTGGTGTTGTTGTTGGTGTTATTTCTGTTGTTGGTGTTGTTGGCGTTGTCGGTGTTGTTGGTGTTGTTGGTGTTGTTGGTGTTGTTGGTGTTGTTGGTGTTGTTGGTGCTGTTGGTGTTGTTGGTGTTGTTGGCATTGTTGGCATTGTTGGTGTTATTGGTGTTGTTGGTGTTGTTGGTGTTGTTGGTGTTGTGGGTGGTGTTGGTGGTGTTGGTGTTGTTGGTGTTGTTAGTGTTGTTGGTGTTGTTGGTGTTGTTGGTGGTCTTGGTGGTGTTGGTGTTGTTGGTGTTGTTGGTGCTGTTGGTGTTGTTGGTGTTGTTGGTGGTGTTGGTGGTGTTGGTGGTGTTGGTGGTGTTGGTGGTGTTGGTGTTGTTGGTGTTGCTGGTGTTGTTGGTGTTGCTGGTGTTGTTTGTGATCTTAGTGTTGTTGGTGTTGTTGGTGTTGTGGGTGTTGTTGGTGTTGTTGGCGTTGTTGTTGTTGATGTTGTTGGTGTTGTTGGTGTTGTTGATGTTGTTGTTGTTGGTGTTGTTGAATTTTTGATGTTGTTTGTGTTGTTGGTGTTGTTGGTGTTATTGGTGTTGTTGTTGTTGATTTTGTTGTTGTTGTCGGTATGTGGTGGGCGGTGGGCGGTGGGCAGTGGGCAGTGGGCGGTAGGCGGTGGTCGGTGGGTGGTAGGCGGTGGGCGGTGGGCGGTGGGCGATGGGTGATGGGCGATGGGCGATGGGCGGTGGGCGGTGGGCGGTGGGCGGTGGGCGGTGGACGGTAGGCGGTAGGCGGTAGGCGGTAGGCGGTGGGCGGTGGACAGTGGGCGGTAGGCGGGGGGCGATGGGCGGTGGGCGGTGGGCGATGAACGTGGGCGGTGGGCGGTGGGCAATGGGCGGTGGGTGGTGGGTGGCGGTATGCGGTGGGCAGTGGGCGGTGGGCGGTAGGCGATGGGCGATGGGCGGTGGACGGTGGGCGGTGGGCGGTATGCGGTGGGCGGTTGGCGGTTGGCGGTGGGCGGTTGGCGGTTGGCGGTGGGCGGTGGGCGATGAACGTGGGCAGTGGGTGGTGGGCGGTGGTCAATGGGCGGTGGGCGGTGGGCGGTGGGTGGTGGGCGGTGGGCGGTATGCGGTGGGCGGTTGGCGGTGGACGGTAGGCGGTGGGCGGTGGGCGATGAATGTGGGCAGTGGGCGGTGGGCGGTGGGCGGTGGGCGGTGGGCGGTGGGTGGTGGGCGGTGGGCAATGGGCAATGGGCGGTGGGCGGTGGGTGGTGGTGGTGGGCGGTGTGCGGTGGCATGGCGGTGGGCGGTGGGCGGTGTCGGGGCAGTGTCGGGCGTGTCGGGGCGGTGTCGGGCGTGTCGGGCGCGTCCAATTCAATCCGATTAGGTGGGCCGTTCGTTCGTGTCGAAAAAGCACTTGGCAGTCGCCGGGATTCGAACCGGGCCCCTCTGCGCCAAAGCCTGACGTCTTGGCACTAAGCTAGATAGGCTGATTGTAGCCAAGGCTTATTTTCGATACAGTAGCGGGATACAGGCAGCGACTGTCTCCATAGTAACTGAGACTCAAGCTCCGGTCGGGAGTGACTTGGGCCTGGGCGACATAGTTCTTGTAGCGTTTTAGGGAACCCGTCATTGCAAGCTACATGTTTTTATATCTGAATACATTTTGGGTGGGTATTAGATGATTTTGAAGTCACTTTCCGGCCATGTGATTTGTATCGCTTAGAACACATTGTTTTGTGACGGTGCGGCGGTTTGCAAAATTGATGTTGGAAAACATTGGTAATGGGTATGTTACAGGCGGATTTTAGCACTGAAATATTTCTTTAGAACGTTAATTTTTACATGCATTTTAGAGACGATGCATAGGCCTACACATTGGCAAAGTTTCATCACTTCACGTCCCATTGCTTCCGAGCACTGATTTTAATCGTCAAAAACTTGATAAAAGCCTAAATTGCAGCTGTTTAGCGATTAACTTTGCACGTGCAACGCGCCACTGATGGACCGACAGTGGATATTGTGTGCCGCTTCTTCCTCTGCACATCTGTGTTTTCGGCTTGTCGGTGCGACTTGTGGTTGCCGAAATATCAGCCAGGTATGCAACAATGTTTGGTCGAAAATTTCGTACGAGGCGTTTTCGCTAAATTAGTGTATTGTCAAAGGAAGAATCGTCCGTTTTTGCACGCGGTGTCACGAACAAACGACGCACCCGAAAGTGATGGGACCCAAAGTTTCAGATAGATAGTCACCAGTCGAGTCGATTGGTTTTTGTCATGGCGCTCCAAATGCCTTAGTCCCTGAGCTATTCAGATTATGCCATAAGACAACAGGTGAGGCTGAAGCTTTTCCATAGGCGCTAGTGTTGAAGAAAGTCGACACTACTGCTTTTATAATATAGGACTAGAGAGATGTTTGCGCTATGCGTAAATTGATTCGTTATGCTGTTGTGGGTGTGGGTGTGAGTGGGTGTTGTAGGCGTTGTAGGTGCTGTAGGCGTTGTAGGTGCTGTAGGCGTTGTAGGCGTTGTAGGTGTTGTAGGTGTTGTGGGTGTTTTAGTATTGTGGGTGTTGTGCAGGGGCGTCGCCACGGTTTCAAAACTACTAGGGACACATTGATACCTTAAGGTCGAGGCCACTTTCACCTCGGGGGGGGGGGGGGGGGTCGGAAATATTTCTAACTCAATTCTTTCCATGCAACGCTCATAGGCGTAATGTTAATAAGCTCAGCAGAATCCCATTTATCTAGTATTAACTTTATCGCTCAGTATACGGACATTGGTCGAGTTTTTTTTTTACTTTTTGCACTTACAAAACCAACATCTAGAAATTTCCTTCTTAGGGTGCCCAAAAACGCTCCAAAAATACATTTTAAGCGTGCATTAGACTTGTCTTGGGGGGGGGGGGGGGGGCAAAACATAGTTTGGCCCCCCTTTGACCGTCTTGGGGCCCGTTTCCCCCCCCCCTACCTGGATCCGCCTATGCGACCACGTACGGCCAAATCTGTGCATTCAAGGGCGTCGCCACTCGCCTCGGTCTCAACGTTACTTGGAAAAATTCAAGTACATGTGCACTTCAACTTTTGATGATGTTGAGGTTATCTATCTGAAAGTTGCTAGGGACATATCCCGTGTCCCCAGCATGACCCCAGCAAAGGCAGTTTCGAATTTTACCAGGGACAGTCCCTAGTAGATTTTGAGGATTTGAAAATAGGCTTACGCCGGGCCAAAAAAAGGCTTACGCCGGGCCAATCATTTATCTACCCATCTCTGTTTTTCCCATGTTCGTGCGACTCATGGTTGTCGAGATAGATCACCGATCTCGGGTAGGCTTTACAATAAAGAGTTTGGAATTTATATAAGCGTCAATTTGATATCCGCCGCACGGAGGTTGGTTTTCTCCGTAGCATGCTTCTCAGCATTTATTTTCCCCTGTGAGGCTTGGCCGTCGCAAATTGCTCCGACCTAAATAGCTTGATGAAATATTTTAAAGCTTTTATTTGACCTCCTTACAAAAGTTGAGTTTATGATTTAATGTTTTGTATGCATTTTTGATTTTTTCGCCCTTTTGACCTTGAAGATAAATGTAGGCCAGAATGGACCCTTTTAGTGCAAAATATGCCTTTCACATGCCAAAATTGGCCCATGTAAACCAGAATTAGCCCTCTTCAAGCCAGAACGGGCCTCTGGAGGTTAAAATGGGCAAATGTACTTGCGATTTGTTTAAACACAGAGTACAATTTATTTCGAGTCACTTCGATCGGCTATGGAATCCCTCGGGCTATTGGGCCCCTTCGAGGCTTAAGGGGAGGGGGCATGACCCCCCGCCCCCTCCTCTGGATCCGCCTCTGTCAGTGCTTGATGACAGTCCATCGCGCGAGGCTCGAAGAGGGCCAATCCTGGCTTGAAGAGGGCCAATCCTGAGCGTCGGCTCCCTCCGAATGCCATTGTATTCAGCATGGACGTGGTCAACCTGTACGGGAGCATTCCTCTTGATGACAGCGTGTCTGCAGTGCTAGAGCTCATCTCCGAGCACGCTCATGAGATAGACCTCTGCGGCCTCACGCCAGAAAATATTGCTCGTCTGCTCTCCCACTGCCTCGAGAACAACACGTTCAGATTTGATCAGGATCACTACAGACAACAGCTTGGAATTGCCATGGGCAATAAAGTAGCACCCCCAGTAGCGATCATATTTATGCACCAACTGGAAAAGCAAGGGATGAACGAGGCCAGACTCAAACCTGAGTTTTATGCAAGATATATTGACGAACGATAGGAGTTTGGACACATGGCTACGATCAACTGCGAACTTTCTTGGAGTATATGAACTCTCGTCACCCTACGATAAAATTCACCATGGAAGACAGTCACTCAACAGGAAAGATAGCCTTCTTGGACACACTGATCTCTCTAGATTCAGAATTCAAGTTCTCAACGGAACTGTATGTTAAACCGAACCACTCCGGAGTCATCATGCACTATACTTCAGCACACCCGATGACTACAAAAAAGAACATCATTCGCTCAGAATTCCGAAGAGCAAAACGGGTTTCATCAAACGAAAAAGCAGAAACATCTCTCCAGAAGATTCAAGATCTCTTCGAATCAAATGGTTACCCAAAACAACTTGTGAGACGCATGCGCCGAGAAGTCACCTGTCCGCGTGCTCTACGACAGCGCCAACAGAAAACAAATCTGATCTAGATGGTTATCTCACCCTACCATATATTGATGAAGCGATGTGTGCTAAAGTTAACAGGATTGTACAAAAGTCAGAACTAGATGTAAAAGTAGCATGGGAAAACAAAAATACTCTGAAGAACAGTCTTGTTTGTTCGGCCTTTTCGCCGCCTGAGTGCCCGTCTGGCAGAAGAATATGCAATGCTTGTCAGTCAGGTTTAAAGGGAAAGTGTTTAACGTCGGGTGTTGTGTATTGTGTAACGTGCGTACTGTGTGAAAGGAAGGGCGATCATATATCTTACGTGGGTGAGTCACGACGGCCCATTCGATTACGGTTCAATGAACATTTTTTAGCAGCGAGAAACAAGACGCCAGACACTCCCATTGGTGATCACTTTATTTCGGTCCATGGTGACTATCGAATCCCGCGTAATGAAATACCTCTTTCAGGTCACATTTGGCAAAAACAAAAGATCATCCCCATCGTAAGATATGCGAATCGCTCTTCATTCGTCAGTTGAAACCCGTCATGAACAGAAATATCTCCTCCTGGCGTATCATCTCATAACTATGTAATCACATGCATTTGAAACGTAGTCAAAGTTTAGACAACAGCTTGTGTTTTACTTATTTAGTTGAAAGTGTATACGAACAAATTGTCACGCTCATTGTCAGTAAAGTTGTTTTCGTCGACAGTTGCTGCTGGAAAGCTAATCGGTGTGTTTTTTAGGTTTTGTGTATGTGATCATGAGCCGTGCTCGAAAATTCATACAAAACATTAAATCATAAACTCAACTTTTGTAAGGAGGTCAAATAAAAGCTTCAAAATACGTATTATCCCAATGCCTTACACAACCACAGCGTTAAAAAGACTAAAAGATGAAATATTTTATACATTTAACCAAATAGGTCGTGTAGCGTCTTAGCATAGCTGCAATTATATGCTTCATGTTTGGATATACAAATACATTTTGGGTGGGTATTAGATGTATTTGAATGCTCTTTCCGGCCATGTCATTTGTATCGCTTAGCTCGCTTTGGTTTTGACTGTACGGCAGTTCGAAAAACTGACATTCGAAAAGCGGATTTTTGCACTGAAATATTGCTTTAAAACGTTAATGTTTACATACGTTTTAGAGACGGTACCTTCGTCGACTCATTGTCATTAGTTTAATTGCTTCACGTCCCACGGGTTCCGAGCACTAATTATAATCGTGAAGGACTTCAAGAGACCCTGAATTTGCGTTGTTTTGCCATTAACTTTGCACGTGCCACGCACTGCTGATCGACCCACAGTGCAATCGCCGGGCCGATCGATTGTCTACACATCTGTGTTTGTCCCGTGTCTGTGCGACTCGTGGTTGCCGAGCTACTGGCCAGGTATTGCAACGATATTTTGTTGTCGTTTTCGTAGACGTTTTTCACGTCATTTTTGCAAAAATAGTGTATTTTCAATGGAGGAATCGCTCAGATTTCAACGCAGCGCCACGCGCAAACGACTCAACCGACGGTGATGGGACCCAAAGTTTCGGAATGCGTGCCACCTCTTGCGTTGATTGGTTTTTGTCACGTCCATTGGTTTTTGTCACGTCACGTTTTTGTCCATAGGCGTAGTGTTGAAGAAAGTCGACAATAGGCTAGTGTTGAAGCGAGTCGACAATACTCCTTTTATAATATACGGACCAGATGGGTGTAATGTATATAGCCTGCAATTTATATAGCCTGCAATTGATATAGCCAGCTAATTTATATAGCAGGTGAGCGTGGCGGACGTGGCGGCGGTGGCGGGCGTTGGTGGGTG
This sequence comes from Chirona hameri, assembly GCA_036785665.1. NCBI lineage: Eukaryota > Metazoa > Arthropoda > Thecostraca > Balanomorpha > Balanidae > Chirona > Chirona hameri. The sequence continues at coordinate 123,671 of JAXIVJ010000109.1, read as the reverse complement.
ATGGCGGGGTGGTGTCGGGGCGGTGTCGGGGCGGTGGGCGTGGGCGGTGGGCGTTGGCTATGGGCGTGTGCGGTGAGCGGTGGGCGGTGGGCGTGGGCGGTGGACGGTGGACGGTGGACGGTGGACGGTGGACGGTGGACGGTGGACGGTGGACGGTGGACGGTGGACGGTGGACGGTGGGCGTGGGCGGTGGGCATAGTCGGTGGGTGGTGGTGGGGTGGTGTTGTTAGTGTTGTTAGTGTTGTTAGTGTTGTTAGTGTTGTTAGTGTTGTTTGTGTTGTTAGTGTTGTTAGTGTTGTTAGTGTTGTTAGTGTTGTTAGTGTTAGTGTTGTTTGTGTTGTTAGTGTTGTTAGTGTTGTTAGTGTTGTTAGTGTTGTTAGTGTTGTTATTGTTGTTAGTGTGGTTAGTGTTGTTAGTGTTGTTAGTGGTGTTAGTGGTGTTAGTGGTGTTAGTGGTGTTAGTGTTGTTGGTATTGTTGGTGTTGTTAGTGTTGTTGGTGTTGTTGGTGCTGTTGGTGCTGTTGGTGTTGTTGGTGTTGTTGGTGTTGTTGGTGTTGTTGGTGTTGTTGGTGTTGTTGGTGTTGTTGGTGTTGTTGGTGTTGTTGGTGTTGTTGGTGTTGTTGGTGTTGTTGGTATTGTTGGTGTTGTTGGTGTTGTTGGTGGTGTTGGTGGTGTTGGTGGTGTTGATGGTGTTGATGGTGTTGATTATGGTGTTGTTGGTGTTGTTGGTGTTGTGGGTGTTGTGGATGTTGTGGGTGTTGTGGGTGTTGTGGGTGTTGTGGGTGTTGTGGGTGTTGTGGGTGTTGTGAGTGTTGTGGGTGTTGTGGGTGTTGTGGGTGTTGTGGGTGTTGTGGGTGCTGTGGGTGTTGTTGGTTATTGTGGGTGGTGTGGGTGTTGTGGGTGTTGTGGGTGTTGTGTGTGTTGTGGGTGCCGGTGGTGTTGTTGGTGTTGTTGGTGTTGTTTGTGTTGCTGGTGTTGTTGGTATTGTTGGTGTTGTTGGTGTTGTTGATGCTGTTAGTGTTGTTGGTGTTGTTGGTGTTGTTGGTGTTGTTGGTGGTGTTGGTGGTGTTGTTGGTGTTGGTTGGTGTTGGTTGGTGTTGGTTGGTGTTGGTTGGTGTTGGTTGGTGTTGTTGGTGTTGGTTGGTGTTGTTGGTGTTGGTGGGTGTTGTTGGTGTTGGTTGGTGTTGTTGGTGTTGGTTGGTGTTGTTGGTGTTGGTTGGTGTTGTTGGTGTTGGATGGTGTTGTGGGTGGCGTTGGTGGTGTTGGTGTTGTTGGTATTGTTGGTGTTGTTGGTGTTGTTGGTGTTGTTGTTGGTGGTGGTTGGTGTTGTTGGTGTTGTTGGTGCTGGTGGTGCTGGTGGTGCTGTCGGTGTTGTTGGTGTTGTTGGTATTGTTGGTGTTGTTGGTGTGCTTGGTAATGTTGGTGTTGTTGATGTTGTCGGTGTTGTTGGTGTTGTTGGTGTTGGTTGATGTTGTTGGTGTTGGTTGGTGCTGTGGGTGGCGTTGGTGGTGTTGGTGTTGTTGGTATTGTTGGTGTTGTTGGTGTTGTTGGTGTTGTTGGTGTTGTTGTTGTTGTTGTTGGTTGGTGTCGTTGGTGTTGTTGGTGCTGGTGGTGCTGGTGGTGCTGTCGGTGTTGTTGGTGTTGTTGGTATTGTTGGTGTTGTTGGTGTGCTTGGTAATGTTGGCTTGTTGATGTTGTCGGTGTTGTTGGTGTTGTTGGTGTTGTTGGTGTTGTTGGTGTTGTTGGTGTTGTTAATGTTGTTGGTGTTGTTGGTGTTTTTGGTGTTATTGGTGTTGTTGGTGTTGTTGTGTGTTGTTGTTGGTGTTGTTGGTGTTGTTGGTATTGTTGGTATTGTTGGTATTGTTGGTATTGTTGTGGTTTTAAATTTTGCATTTTAATAGTGTTGTTGGTGTTGTTGGTGTTGTTGGTGTTGTTGGTGTTGGTTGGTGTTGTTGGTGTTGTTGGTATTGTTGGTGTTGTTGGTGTGCTTGGTAATGTTGGTGTTGTTGATGTTGGTGTTGTTGGTGTTATTGGTGTTGTTGGTTTTGTAGGTTTTGTTGGTTTTGTTGGTGTTGTTGGTGTTGTTGGTATTGTTGGTATTGTTGGTATTGTTGGTATTGTTGGTATTGTTGGTGTTGTTGGTGTTGTTGGTGTTGTTGGTATTATTGGTGTTGTTGGTGTTGTTGGTGCTGGTGGTGTTGTTGGTGTTGTTGGTGTTGTTGGTATTGTTGGTATTGTTGGTGTATTTGGTATTGTTGGTGTTGTTGGTGTTGTTGGTGTTGTTGGAATTGTTGGTGTTGTTGGTGTTGTTGGTATTGTTGGTGTTGTTGGTGTGTTTGGTATTGTTGGTGTTGTTGGTGCTGGTGGTATTGTTGGTATTGTTGGTGTTGTTGGTGTTGTTGGTGTTATTGGTGGTGTTGGTGGTGTTGGTGGTGTTGATGGTGTTGATTGTGTTGATTGTGTTGTTGGTGGTGTTGTTGGTGTTGTTGGTGTTGTTGGTGTTGTTGGTGTTGTTGGTGGTGTGGGTGTTGTGGGCGTTGTGGGTGTTATGGGTGTTATGGGTGTTGTGGGTGTTGTGGGTGTTGTGGGTGTTGTGGGTGTTGTGGGTGTTGTGGGTGTTGTGGGTGTTGTGGGTGTTGTGGGTGCTGGTGGTGTTGTTGGTGTTGTTGGTGTTGTTTGTGTTGCTGGTGTTGTTGGTGTTGTTGGTATTGTTGGTGTTGTTGGTGGTGTTGGTGGTGTTGGTGGTGTTGGTGGTGTTGGTGGTGTTGGTAGTGTTGGTGGTGTTGGTGGTGTTGGTATTGTTGGTGTTGTTGGTGTGTTTGGTATTTTGGGTGTTGTTGGTGCTGGTGGTGCTGTTCGTGTTGTTGGTGTTGTTTGTGTTGTTTGTGTTGTGGGTGTTGTGATCAGGTCGGCCTAAGATTCGTTCGTGTCGAAAAATAATTGACCGTCGCGCCCCTCTGCGCCAAAATCTGAGGACATACCATTAAGCTAGATAGGCTAATGGCCAAGGCTTATTTTCAATACAGTAGCGGGATACAGGCAGCGAAGGTCTCCATAGTAACCGAGACTCAATCTCCGGTCGAGTGATTTGGACAGGCTCGACGTAGTTCTTGTATCGTTTTAGGGAACCTGTCATTGTAAGCTACATGTTTTTATATATGAATATATTTTGGGTGGGTATTAGATGATTTTGAATGCACTTTCCGGCCATGTGATTTGTATCGCTTAGAGCACAGTTTTTGTTGACGATACGGCGGTTTGCAAAATTGACGTTGGAAAACATTGGTAATGGGTATGTTACAGGCGGATTTTAGCACTGAAATATTTCTTTAGAACGTTAATTTTTACATGCATTTTAGAGACGATGCATAGGCAAAGTTTCATCACTTGACGTCCCATTGGTTCCGAGCATTGATTTGAATCGTGAAAAAACTTGATAGAAGCCTAAATTGCAGCTGTTTAGCGATTAAATTTGCACGTGCAACGCGCCACTGATGGACCGACAGTGGATATTGTGTGTCGCTTCTTCCTCTGCACATCTGTGTTTTTGGTTTGTCGGTGCGACTTGTGGTTGCCGAAATATCAGCCAGGTATGCAACAATGTTTGTTAGATAATTTCGTACGCGCCGTTTTCGCTAAAATAGTGTATTTCCAATGGAGGGATCGTCCGTTTTTGCACGCGGCGCCACGAACAAACGACGCACCCGAAAGTGATGGGACCCAAAGTTTAAAGGGAGATAATGACATTCTTCCACAAAAATGGAGTTAGCACCTGAAATCGATAGATTAGACCACAATATATTGTAAATTCATCAAATTTTGCATATAACAATTCCTACCGCGAGATATTTCAATTCATAGTTGATAAGCGCTCCACGCTTACAATCAGCAAGCACTCGGTAACGACATCAGTAAATTAGCCTCCCTACGCATTGTTATTTATCATGAAGGTATGCAATATGTTTCCTGCATTCTATCTTTTGCGAATATGTGCCAAACTTTTATGAACAATCAACAATCATTTTAAAAAAGTGCATTGAAATCGGCAGTTTAGGTAGGCCCCCCATGGCAACCTATTTAGTGTCGGCGATTTGTTTATAAGTGCCCATTCAACAACGTTGAACAGATTGACACAAAAGCGCCAGATGTTGCGCTTTCCAATAGTGTAGGGAAAATACCGATCATAAATTTTCCCAAACTTCCAACTTTGAATTAGGGAATAATTGTATTTAATTCTTAAATTTAGATCACATCATTTTAATACCATAACGGTAGCCAAAGAAAGTGTTGCTAACAAAATCAAAAGGTGATTATCTCCCTTTAAGATGAAGAGCCACCTCTTGCGTCGATTGGTTTTTGTCACGACGCTCCAAGTGCCTTAGTTTCTGAGCTATTAATATTATAAAACAGACTACAGGTGAGGCAAGAAAGTCGACAATAGGCCAAGCCTGAGCAAAGTCGACAATAGCCTAAGCCTGAGCGCGTAGACAATACTCCTTTGATAATATACGGATACGGATGCACGTAAAACTGAAGCTTACCGATCAGTATTTATGAATTTAAACCGACTTGGGATATACAATTTAACAATGTTTAAACATCTATCTGATTACACCGCCATGCCGTCAAAACCTGATGGTATTGAGCGATACAAGTTATACAGATGTGAAGCGCATTCATTTCTGACTAATATCCACCCAAGATTTACGCGTATTTACAAACATGTAAGTCATAAATACAGTTTTAATAAAACGCTGTAATACCTATTTTGGTCGGCGTAATTTGGGTCGGTAAAGCTTGCGATAGCCACCGGTTCCGAAGAAACTATTCTCAAAGCACATGCTGCGCTTGAAACGCACTCCTGTTTGACGGATCACAGGTTGATAAATACATTTTTTTCCAACGATTCAGTGTGACCCCAAATAAGTTCACGGCGCCACCGAAGCCAACGGCGTCGCCTCTTCGCGCAGCGAAGCAAGCGAGGACCGCTTGTCCAGGGGGTGACACCGGATGAGCGCCATATAGGCCGCCTCGTCGGTGCTGACAAAACGTGATTTGATGTCACGGGCGGCAGAGCGCTGCACCAGTCAAATTGCAAGATTTCGGCTAGAAATAGCGCAATAGTTGAAATTGAACAGTCTGTTGGTGGAGTGTTGCGTGCGGGTTTCGATGGCGACGTTCGTCTAGTTCGCAGCATCCGATATCACACTGGCAGTGTGATATTCCGAGGTGTCTCGATTTGCCCCACATTTTGCATACAGGGCCTCCTCGATGCGCTGATTCCGAAAATATGCCTCTATAGGGTGATATTTTTTGTGGTTTACGAGTTACAGCCATCCGCTTGTGCGCGGCGCCGACGAAAGAGCCGGGCCCCACCAGTGACGTCATCCGACGGTCCGCCGAGTTCAAGGTCAAATGGCTCGTGTCTTTACCTGGTTATAGGGCCTTGCGCTTGTTTATCTCTATATTTATAAATCTCCCTAACCTTCTCACTTCTATTCTAAATTTATTGCGGTGCACAATGTTTGCACGCACACTATTTACACATCGTACTCTTGTTACGCAAAGTTCAGTCAGAAAATGCACGCCTGACAGTGACAAACACACATATTCCACATTCTCCCCCGGGGTGGAATTAATTCCTCTAATGGTGGGGCGGCCTCTAGCAAGTACAGCTTCTGGATAGGACGCCGCACATCGCCCCGTTGCGTGTGAACGGTCGCGGCTCGGGACCGCCCGTCACGGCCGGGGTGTAGAGTCTTCACTATGCCCGGTTTCCAGAGCCATCGAACTTCATATCGACCGTCTGGAAGACGGTCGCAGGTGTCATCGAAGTGTTGTGTGACGAAGTCTTCCAGAACTGTCTTCGAGTCGCTGTCAGAGGCTCCTTTGCTGCTTATTCCGATGCTATCCATGGTCCACAGATCCTCCAACAGGTGGTCAGGCTACTCGACCCTGATGAAGTTTACGATGCTAGGCGTCGACGGAATGCTGCTGTTGCTTGAACGACCGGCCAGTATCCAGCCATATCGTGAACCCATGGTCATAAGTCCCTCTGCTTCCTTCTGTATCCGTCTGTCGATGACGTCTCGCATGTAATCAATACCGATTAGGATGTCGATCTCTTCGTTGAAGGGTTCGGCGCTGGGTTCCTTGGCCAGTTTCAGGTCAGCTAAGTGCAGATGACCCCTGATATTGACCTGTGTGACGGTGGGGGGCGGGCTGCAGATGACAGGTATTTCATAAGCTGCTAGGGTGATATTATTGTCCACATTGTCTGTCGCTGATAGGGTGACTCTCACTCTATCGCTTGTATGCTGCAGCCCTTGACCTCCTCCGAATGTGTGGACCCGAAGCTTGTCCTGGCTCAGCACCTCGCAGCACAATCTCCGAGCCTTCTCCGTTCGTATGAATGACTGATTGCTTCCAGAGTCCAACATTATTCTGACGCGTTTTGTTCCTTTTGGGCCCATCGCCTTTACCTGAGCTGTTTGCATCAGAACGGTCCCCTCATTTCGTCCCATGCTAGTGCTAGAAGCCGTCGCCGAGGCCTCTCGTGCGGCCCCGTCCCGCGTGTTGGAGCTGGCTGCCGACGTCAGGTTTGACCGCGGAGCGCAGACAAGCTGGTTATGCCTTCCGCCACACAGCGAGCATCGAGGCTTGTTTTCCCGGCAGTGCGCGGCCAGATGCCCCGGCTGAAAACACAGAAAACAAGCACCTCGGCGCAGCACCTGCTCCCTTCTCTTCGAGGCCGACAAAGTCCTAGCCCTCCGACACTCTTCTGTTGGGTGTGGGAATTGGCAGAACAGACAGCTTGGGCTTTGTTGCCGCGAGGTACGCAGCGCCGTCGCTGAGCCACTAATCCTGACTGATGTATGAGCAGTCTCGTCTTCAATAGCCATGGAACGCCTGCCCAGACTGCTTAGAGATCGCTCGGGCGTCCAAAAACTTTTGCGCGTAATCGGCTAAATCTTCTAGGCAATGTGTTGCCTTTTCTCGCAAATATATAGCTAGCTGCCTGGGGTACGTGTTCATAAACTGTTCATGAACGATCATATTTTTTCAGGCTATCAAATCAGTATTGGTAATTGCGTGATCCATCTTTGAAGGTAACTAGTCAGGCGGTGTATAAACTGATGAGGACTCTCATCCTGCTCGGGCTTAGCATCACGCATCTTTAGCCTATAGCCTTCACCGCTCTGACCATACGACCATACCTGTGTAGAAGAGCTTCTTTCAGTCTCGTGTAATCGCTGGCATCGTCTTCATTTAATCGGGTGTAAACTTGAAGCGCTCGGCCGGTAAGGACTAAGGAGATTGCTGAGACTGACAGCCCAGTCAGCTTCATCCCATCCGTTTGCTCTGGCCAGTCGCTCACATCGGTTTAAGTATCTGTCTAGGTCATCTTTGCCATCTACAAACGCAGACAGCTTAGGTCGCTTGACGGCTGTCGTTGACGGAATAGACCTGTTTGAACGCTGCGATTCTCCAGAGCCATCTCTGCTGCTTTCCAATTCGGCTCGTTCCAGCCTCAATCGTTCCATCTCGATCTCATGTCTTCTTAACCGTTCTCGTTCTTCTCTCCTGTCTCACCTCTTCTCCCCCTGTCTCACCTTCGCTCTCTCCACCCTATCTATTTGCTCGTTGACGTATTTTAAGGCCGATTCGCCACACAACCCATATTTTTCGGCTAAACCCAGGTATTCCTTCAGTATGCAACATGGCCAGGGTCGCCATGTTGCATATCTCAACTATAATTATTTTCTGCTCATTACGGTTAATCTCCAAATCAAACTTGCAATTCAATCTACTATCTCTATATTTCTAAATCTCCCTAACCTCACTTATATTCTAAATTTATCGCGGTGCACAATGTTTGCACGCACACTATTTGCACATCGGTACTCTTGTTGAGTTGTTACGCCAAGTTCTGACAAAAAATACACGCATGACAGTGACAACACACATTCCACACAAGGATTTCTATCCGAGGTAATAAGTGGAAACGGTCAGAAAGCATGTCAAACGAAATATCTCGTTAGCCCAAAGACAGCTGCATGCAAACAAACGCCCTACCCTGGCTAGGGTTGAAGTTAAAATCGATGTGTTGGCTAAAGGGACTGTCCCACCTTTGTGAAAGTTGTCGAATCACACTTAATTGTATGTCTCCATGTCAGGCGAGGTCAGCTGAACATGTTCGTGACCTTTTTTCCGAAAAAAATGCTGATCTTGGAAAATATTCAAGTTTTAGCTTTAAGCGGAAAGTTGGGTTGGTGACGTCATATAATTTTTTTAATAACAGGAAAATCATTTGTGCTGCCAACTGTATGGCACAATTTTTTGTCGACATCTATTGCGCAGAAAAAGCGAACCACCCGGTGTCTAGATTGCCTTAGATTGCGAACCACCCGGGGATCGAGAAATGAAAGGGGAAAATATTCCAAGGCTGACCTTAAAACAAGTCGACTATCATTACCAGTTGGGTAAAGAGACCACGCGGTCGGTTTAGAGTCCCTATTCAAATACACATGGGCCTTATTTTTTACAGATGTCAAAATCAAACTTGAACATGTTTTTGATTAGATCATTGTGGTTGTTTTAACTGCTACCATACTTAATTTCAATGCCAAGCCATCAAAATGGCTATCTCAACTCAAATATAATGTTAAGGTGGGGTAGTCCCTTTAAATGTAAAATCGAATCGTTTCAAGATCGGAGCCCATTTAATGGAAAATACAGTAGTTCAATGAAACAGATTGTATTGCCCTGTTTTCTGACAACACCATACGATTGTATAATTCCTGAAGTCCAAAAAATAGCATATTCAGGTCCTGCGATAACCCTACCATCCGCATGGATATTAAGCAATAATCAAATGCATGGTCAATGAATGGGACAGCGTTTAACTCGCCTGAGCAGGCTAAACGCCACTTTATAACTGATTTCCTTACACATTTTTTTTTTCTCGTGATCGTTGCTTAAATTCCTTGGGGGTGGAATTTTGAATCTGCACCCGACGACACCAGACTTGTCAATAATTCATATTTGTCATGAGTCGATTCACAGTGATTCACGGACCATAATGGATGATTCAATCATGATTCAATCACTCAACATTACCATAATGAATGATTCAATCATGATTCAATCACTCAACATTACCATAATGAATGATTCAATCATGATTCAATCACTCAGCATTACCATAATGAATGATTCAATCTTGATTCAATCACTCAACATTAAAGGGAAGTATCGACTCCTTTGTCTAACTCCTTTGATTTTGAATGTGCGACTCTAAGATTGTATGGGCGTGATAGGGAGGTCATGCTCTACCTGTGTTCCAATTTGCATGCACATCAGAATAGTCTGCTGTTTGACCTTAAACATATGACCTGCTCTAAATCCTTTGATTTTGAATGTGCGACTCTAAGATTTTACCAGAATGATCGCTAGGTCGTGATCTATCTGTGTACCAATTTTGAAGCCAATCCAAATAGTCCGCGAATGTTTTTTCGAATGTAAATGTGAATGTGAGCCAATTGGACACACGTGTTGTTTATTTTGATTATAAAATGATATTTATAATATTTATTATAATTGGAAATTCCAAGTTCCAAAAGCATTAATGACTTTACGTTTCACTTTTTTAAGCGAATAGAACATTTATTTTGATTTTGCATTAGGTATTATTTTGTATAAAGCATGATGTGGAATAAAGCGGTGGGTACCTTTTGATAATTTTTCGTGTGAAAAAGGTGTGCGTGTACTGTGTGGTTTATGAACCAAAGTATGAGTTAGTTACCTTTTCTAAGTATTTAGGTACCTACCCCTAACCCTACCAGTTCCAAGGTATTTGTAGTAAGTGAGAAGCATTGGAGGAAGAAACCCGAATTGATGCACACCCACAGTTGTATTAATTGCAGTTATCAAAAACCCAGATCAGAACAAATGAATCAGGCAAGAACAGAACAACTGAATCAGGCCCGAGCGAGAGCAGCGGGTACATGATCCAACAACCGAATCGACAACTAAATACCCAGGCAGTATACCGAAGATCAGAAACGTGGACAGCTACATAATGTGTGAATGTAAGTAGATGGTGATAAATATGTTACGTTAAGTTTGAAGAGCAAAGTAATAATATTTGAGACGAGCGACGAAGGAACCAACCGGTCGGCGCGAGAGCAGAACAAGAGTGGGCAGAATGCCACGTTGCTAAGTGTGACATCGAGTATGTTCTAAATATAAATTGAAGTTACGAATACAGAAACTGATTATAGGAAAATCAGGTACGATGAGTTACAAGATAAATATGAAGACGGAAAACAAATTGCAGATGAATCTGGTTAATCAATAACATATTAATAATATGAAAGTATACGAATTATAAACTGCCGGAACCGGAACGTTCTAGAACGTTCCGGCGACAAATATGACGCGGGCAATACTAGAGCTGACGCGGTGGGGGTAAAACGCTGCAAAATAAAGATAAGCCGAAGCACCACATGACTTTCCATCCCAGAGCGGAGCGTACAGAACACATAGGAAAAAAAACATCACACTAATAATACATGAAGTCAGGCCGCGTCGAAATCTCACGACGCGGCCGAAGCGCGTCCGTACCACCGGCTCCGGCGACTGCCCCGGCACTGCAGGTCGGCTCGGACCATCACCACTGGGAGGGGTCACTGTCACTGGGTCAGTCGTCTCATCACTGTAACCGGGCAGCCGCGGATCGCCGCGACACGACGGCAGCAGCGGCTGGTCGCCGTGACACGGCAGCTGTGGGTCAGGCGCCCCAGCAGCCGGAGACGCGGCGAGATGGGGCGGGTCGCCGCGAGACGGCAGCTGTGGGTCCGGCGCCCCAGCAGCCGGAGACGCGGCGAGATAAGGCGGGTCGCCGCGAGACGGCAGCTGTGGGTCAGGCGCCCCAGCAGCCGGAGACGCGGCGAGATGCGGCGGGTCGCCGCGAGAGGGCGGCCGGCAGTCGCCGCCAGAGGACGGCCCCGGCGGCGCCCCAGCGCCCTGAGACCCGCGCTCAGTAGGCGGAGGTGTCCGGCGCGCTCGCTCCTCCTCAGGTCTTGACACTGAGGTCGCGGGGTATTGCGCTCCCCTGGAACAGTCCTGGTCAAGGGGCACGGGCATACATACAGGCTTCAGGCGGTCAATACTGACAGTGTCGTGATCACCTGAAGGAAGCTCCAAAACAAAAACCTTCTGAGTCCGACGGACTACCTTCAGGGGCCCGCGGTAAGGGGCCTCCAGGGGGCGGCGTACGCGGTCAACGCGCAACCACACATGAGTACAGGTGGTCAGGTCGGCGGGAACGAAAGATGATGGTACACTGGCATGATGATGACCGCGCGATAGGGAAACGAAATCAATCTCCGACATGTAGTGAGCCAGCTCGCGGATGAACTTCTTCCCAGAAGTGACGCTTGTCCGTGCGGCAGAACACTGCGGGAACAGCAGCTGTGTTCCCGTGACGGCTGTGAAAGGGGAAAAACCAGACTCATTCGGCATGGCGCGAATGCCAAGCAGAACGACAGGCAGCGCGCGTAGCCACTCCTGTTTGCGAGAACGAATAGCTGCCTTCAGTGTACGATGAAATCTTTCAACCATGCCGTTACATGTAGGGTGATAAGATGTGGTTCGCAAGCGATGAAATCCAACCATTGCTGACAAATGTTGAAATAGCTCCGATTCAAACTGAGCACCCCTGTCAGTGACCACATACAGGGGAACTCCAAATCTCGAGACCCATGTCTCCAAAAACGCGGAAGCGACACTTTCTGCAGTAATACTAACTAAGGGCGTAGCTTCTACCCAGCGGGTGGCACGATCGATGCAGGTTAACAAATAACGAAATGGAGAAGTGAACGGTTGACCATGAGGTACAGACGGGGGTAGGGGTCCAACGATATCAATGTGTACAGTTTCAAAACGCGCAGAAGGCACGTCAAATGATCCCGGAGCGGACCTCGTGTGGCGGTGGACTTTTGCCTCCTGGCAAGCCAGACACTCACGCACCCAGTGATGAATATCCCTGCGTATAGAAGGCCAAAAGTACCGAGAAGTCAACAAGCGAGTTGTGGCTTTACGACCGGGGTGAGACAGGTTGTGAAACCTGCCGAAGACTGAGCGGCGGCACGCCTCAGGTACGAACGGCCGCGGCTGAGGGGTCGTCATGTCACAGAGGACCGTCACACCATCTGCGAGGGATACTGGCTCGAGGGAGTCTCGCAGACGGAAGGTCTCCTCATCCTGCTCCTGCTGTTCTGCGATAAAGTGGAGGTCACACGAGTCGAGGGACACAGCGAGGACAGGGCGACTGAGACAGTCGGCGACAACGTTATCACGGCCACGGATGTACCGCACATCCATGACATACTCGGTAATCACCGACCAGTGGCGCTGCTGGCGATCAGACTTCGCCACGTGTGGACTCCGAAACGCACTCACGAGGGGTTTGTGATCGGTGAGGAGAGTGACTCGCCGACCCTCGATGACGTCACGGAAGTGCAACGTGGCCAGGTAAGCTGCGAGGAGCTCTCTGTCGTAGGCCGCGTATCTCTGCTGTGGCTGGCTGAGTTTCCTGGAGAAGAATCCGACAGGAATCGACTCTCCATCGACGATCTGGTGAAGGACGGCTCCGACAGCAACCTGTGAGGCATCGGTCACCAACTCATACTCATGGCACTGTGGTAGTGGGTCAGGCAGCGGACAGGCCCCGGCCAGCGCTGCCTTACTGTCGCTGAACGCTTGGGACTGCTGCTCGTCCCAAAACAGTTCCTTACTCTTTGGGTTCAGACGAATCAGCTCAGTGAGGGGGTACACCACATCAGCGAAGCGAGGGATCATGCGCCGGTAGAAACCGAGGAGGCCGAGATAGCGGCGCAGAGCCGCTGAGTCAGGGGGTCTGGGCAGGTCAATAACCTCCGCTACTCTGGCCTGGGGAGGACTGAGCCCCCTCTCGGACACCTGGTGCCCAAGGAACACGAGTGACGTGTGCATGAACTCACACTTGTTGAGGGAGATCCGGAGTTTGTGCTCAGCCAGCTTGCTGAACACAAGTCGCAGGTCAGCGACGTGCTGCGCCTCGTTCTTGGAAAACACCAGAATGTCATCCAGATACACGAACACGCAGGGGACATCTCTGAAGATTCCATCCATCACACGCTGAAACGTGGCGCCAGAATTGCGCAGACCTAGGGGCATGAACACGTGCTCGAACAGCCCAAAAGGCGTGGTGATTGCGGTTTTCTCCACGTCAGCAGGGTTCATGGGGATTTGGTGGTAGGCTCGAAGCAGGTCCACTTTGCTGAAACAAGTCATACCATGCAGTTTGGTGGACAGACTCTGGATGTGGGGGAGAGGATATCGATCTGGTCTGGTCACTGCGTTCAGAGCACGATAGTCACCAGTGACTCTCCACTCACCGGGGTCACGTTTGGGAACCAAGTGGATCGGGGAGGCCCAGGGAGACCTGGACGGGCGAATGACTCCTGTCTTCAACAGAACATCAAACGACTGTTTGGCAGCCTGCAGCTTGTCAGGTGGAAGCCGCCGCGGACTAGCAAAGGTCGGCGGGGTGCTACCAGTGTCGATGCTGTGGGTGGAGGTGAGTCATTGAACATGTTACCTGGTTGGCACGGTTCCAAAACAGAAGAGTGATCACGCAGGATAGGTTGCACTATCTCGGGAAGAGCAGAGAGGTCGTTGACCACCAGGTTCACCGCAGGTTCGGTCGTCTGGACTCCAAGAACAGAGAGGGATGTGGTTGCATCTCGGAGGACCTGTGCACCGCAGTCGACAATCAACGAATGGTATGACAGGAAGTCGTTACCCAGCAGTGGCTCTGTCACATCAGCGATAACAAACGTCCACGTGAACTGGCGTCTCAGGTCAGGAAGGACAACATCAAGAGCAGCCTCTCCGTACACACGAAGCTGCTGGCCACTAGCGGTAGTGATGGAGACGGCAGTGGGCTGGATCAGGATACCATTCACACACTCCTGTGGGATCAGTGAAACCCCAGCACCTGTGTCGACAACAAATCTCAGTGGCCGTGAACCAGCCTGGGCTGCAACCCGAAAAAGTGGCAGGCCAAGGGCTGCATTAACGGCCTGCCCCTCTAGTTTCCCTGAGGTGAGGGTGGTTCGCGAGCAGGTGAGGCCGAGCGCGACGAGGGCTGCACTCTGAGGTTAGCAGACCTGGATGGCCACTGACACCATGGTTTACACGTACGAGCATGTGCGCCGAAGAACACATGAGCACGACACACTTTGGGTCTCTGTCCTTCGTGAAACGGTGTCAGACCTTGGACCGCACCAGACGCGCCAGCATCACGAACCTGAGCGGGGTACCTGTGGAAGCTCGACTGTTGTTGCCTCAACTGTGGAGAAGCGAAGTGACATGGCAGGGAGTCATGAGCTGGGAAGCCTCGCTGGGGAGCTTCGCAGGTGTGACAGGGCTGAGACTGGCAGGGAAACTGGTGCTGACTCGCACCAGGGCCGCACTGAGATTCACCTTCGTTAACAACGTTCACCGCCGTGAGAGTCCCCTGGACAAGAGGGACCAGTTCGTCAGCAAGCTTTCCCAACTGCGAGAGAGTAAGCTCGCGCTGCGAGGCCAGCACCGGAGCGATGCTGGACGGGAGGGACTGAACAAATTTGTGACGAATCAGGTCATCTCCGACACCAACCTTGTCCGCCACTTCACGGAGCTCGCAGAGGAACAGAGATGGGCGTCCCGTCAACCGAGTCTTACTGATAAGACGCTCAAACAGTTCAGGTTTGGTTTTCTCATACATGTCGGTCACGACCTGCTGCAGTTCCTGGAAGTTCCTGCTAGTCAGGGTGACCTGAGGGATGTGAGCGATGGTGTCAGGCGGGAGGGCTGACAGCACATGGTAGAACTTGGTTGCTTCCACAGTGATTCCGGCAATGTGAAATTGGGCGTCCATGACCGCAAACCAGCCCTGGACAGCAGTTTCCATGAAAGCAGGGGGCTTGATACTGACACGATGAACAGAGGCTTCACTAACAGAATCCATAACTGCAATGTTGGGTTCGTCAGGCATAGTAATGACAAAGTATTCAAATAAATGTTCAGTAATGTTAGAATATATCAATGTTTAACTGTTAAATTAACATATGTTCACACAAAATATTCACCAGACAATACACATTCAATGGGAATCGGAGCGACCGAGCAGAACGGAGCAAAACCAGTGAAGCAGAATCAGCTGCGGGAATCAGTCAGCTGTGAAATCAGTCAGCTGACGGCGGGGCGGGCGACAAGGCGTGCCATCTCTACTACAAAGGGGACTCGAACCATAGAAGAGGGCAAACAAATATCTCACCAAGACCGAAGGTGGAATGAACATTGCCACGTTGAAGAAAGCGTGTTCAAATTAAGTTGGAAGATAGTCAGAATCATGATCACGTCGGGGTCACCAAAACTGTAGTAAGTGAGAAGCATTGGAGGAAGAAACCCGAATTGATGCACACCCACAGTTGTATTAATTGCAGTTATCAAAAACCCAGATCAGAACAAATGAATCAGGCAAGAACAGAACAACTGAATCAGGCCCGAGCGAGAGCAGCGGGTACATGATCCAACAACCGAATCGACAACTAAATACCCAGGCAGTATACCGAAGATCAGAAACGTGGACAGCTACATAATGTGTGAATGTAAGTAGATGGTGATAAATATGTTACGTTAAGTTTGAAGAGCAAAGTAATAATATTTGAGACGAGCGACGAAGGAACCAACCGGTCGGCGCGAGAGCAGAACAAGAGTGGGCAGAATGCCACGTTGCTAAGTGTGACATCGAGTATGTTCTAAATATAAATTGAAGTTACGAATACAGAAACTGATTATAGGAAAATCAGGTACGATGAGTTACAAGATAAATATGAAGACGGAAAACAAATTGCAGATGAATCTGGTTAATCAATAACATATTAATAATATGAAAGTATACGAATTATAAACTGCCGGAACCGGAACGTTCTAGAACGTTCCGGCGACAAATATGACGCGGGCAATACTAGAGCTGACGCGGTGGGGGTAAAACGCTGCAAAATAAAGATAAGCCGAAGCACCACATATTCACCTAGTTAGGGCTGATTGAACAGTGGCTTTGTGCCCACTGGAGTTGGACACAAAGCCTCGCTTTCTTTACGCATAGATGAATTACAGGCTACAGCTCAGGACACAGAGCTCATATAATTGGCCATTAATTGCCTGGTTTGTCCACAGGGCACATATGAATGCTGGGCCGCTAGCATATTTTGTGGACAGTTTATGCTGTGCGACCAAAAAAGAATGATTCTTTGAGCAATGAATGATTCAATCAGCCTATTTTCTCTGTATGAATGATTCAATCAGTGACTCACAACAGGTTTGCGCATGAGGTGAATCGATTCATGAGTCATTCATTTGAAATAAGAATGATTCAATCAAAAGTAGTCGATTCACATTGAATCATTGACAAGTCTGGACGACACCCCCTAGGTTCTATTTCGCCCACCGTGGCACACACACGATTAACAATCATTCAGTGGCAAGGGAATTGAAGCAAACTGAGTCGAATGGGCATTATTGTTTAGTTATCGCCACAGGGGATTCAATAAAATTCAATAAAATGCACCTGGAAAAATACTTTGCCCATGCGCTGCCCATGACTGACAGCCGGAGTCGGAGTCGGGAGTCGGCAAAATTTTACCGACTCCGACTCCGGCCGAAATCACCGACTCCGACCGACTCGGCAGCCCTGCCCACAGGACCTGGGATTGGGCTGGCGCTGGGCTTGAATAAAGGTCCGCCGGACTTGGTGTCCGACCTGCGTTGCCTGCAGTTAGCAGAAATGGCTGCTCTATGTGGGTCCTTTACCTGTACCCGTTAATACACGTGTTTCACCCCTTTATTTATATGTAAGCGATTCCGTGAAAGGACGAATGTGTTGTTACATATGGGTGCTTTCGGCCGGACTTCGAGGAAACTGTGCCCTGGTAAAGCAAATGTCCCTGGCTAGAGGAGGATCCTGATGTGCGGGCATGTATGAGGGAGCGCGATTTGGCGAGAACAGATAGGGATGCGCACAAAAACACTCCGCTGGGAGAGGACACCGAGGCGGAATATAGACGGGCACAAAAACACTCCGCTGGGAGAGGACACCGAGGCGGAATATAGACGGGCCCGCAATGCCGCTAAAGCTGCTCAAAGCCGAGCACGGTCAAATTTCTTTATGACAAGCTACCGGTACTCGATACCAAAGATCTGGACTGATATCCGCAAATTTTTAATCGCATCGAAACGGGACAGAAGCACCGTTACGAGCACAAAATCTACCGTATGTGCTGACCAACTAAATCAACACTTCGCTTCTGTTGGCCCCAGCATTGCATCTTCGCTGGAGGCGGCTGCGGCGGCGGGGCAGCGGCTGACACCGCGCCCGCCGCGCGCGGTCAGCGGCGCCTTCCGCGTGCGCCCGGCAACGCTGTCAGAGTTGTCGTCCGCACTCAACCGAATGAACAGTACTAAATCCAGCGGTGCTGACGGCATTACAGTGGGCATGCTGATGCACACATTTCCAGTGATCGGTCCCCATCTTTTACATATAGTGAATGTAACTATCCGGACCGGGAAATTGCCGGATGACTGGAAGGAAGCTATGGTAACGCCCCTTTTCAAATCGGGTGATGCCACCGATGTCAACTGTTTCCGGTCCGTGTCTGTTCTGCCAGCGGTGTCCAAACTAGCGGAGCGGGTGGTATGTGATCAGTTGGTAGATTATCTCACCTCGCATGTCGTCATCTGTCCGGAGCAGCACGGATTTCGCAGGGGTCATTCCACGGAGTCTGCTATGCTCGACGCTGTCCGATTTATAATTTCGGAAACCGACAAGGGGAGAGTAGTATCAAACATCGCGGCCGACACGTCCAAGGCCTTTGACAGCATCGAGCATGGCAGGCTCCTGGAAAAGCTTGGCTGGTACGGGGTAGACAGCCACTGGTTTTCCGACTGGTTAAGTGATAGGAAACAGCTCGTTAAAGGCGGCTCCCGACACCTCCCTGTTTCACACGGGGTGACTCAGGGCAGCACACTGGGCCCAGTCTTGTTTTTGTTGTTCACAAATGATGTTGCCTCCCACTTGGCTTGCGATAAAATCGTAATGTATGCTGACGATTCTCAATTTCTGAACAGTGCGGACAAAAATGATCTAGATAATCATAAACTTAAAATAGAGAACATGCTTTCCACCGTTCAGATCTGGTACGACCAGAACAGTCTAAAGGTAAATCCGGCCAAGACTGAGATGATGATTTTTGGTATGCCAAAGCAAGCAAGTGCAGGCGACATCACTGTGAACTTCGCTGATGCACAGGTGCGGCTGACCACAAAGATGAAGGTGTTGGGCGTAACACTTGATCCCGAGTTAAGGTGGGAGGACCACATCTCGACGGTGATTAGAAAATCTTACGCTACTTTAGCCGGCCTCGCTAAGTTTGCTAATAAGTTACCCACCGCAGTTAAGAAGCTCATTGTCGAGACATTGGTCTTCCCACACACCATGTACTGCCTTACCGTTTGGGGTGGATGTCGAGATGTCCAGCGGAAACGTGTCCAAAAGGTGCTGAACCATGCGGCTCAAATTGTTACCTCCTCAAGGCGTAACGAGCATGTCACACCTCTTTTTGAGGAGCTCAATTGGCAGAGACTGGAAAAACTCATTTTGGAGAAGGATATTGTGACCATTCATAAGATTCTGAATGAGGAAACATATTCAGCAAATTTAAAGGCTTTAGTGGAGTCCCGAGCAGAGGTTTCAGCACGCAGCACCCGGGCCGTCGAAGCTGGTCAGCTGCATCTTCCTAAAGTACGCACCGAACGCGCTCGACGCTTCTTCATGTACCGCGCTGTTGCTAGTTGGAACGGAGCGACACCAGCCGTGCGTGAGGCACCAACTGCTAGAATGTGTGGGAGGAACGTCAGAGCGGGGTCCTAGATAGTGTGCAGCTTTAATTGATTGTATGACCTCATTACACTATGTGTGACGTTTTTATAGCCATTCTTGTCGTTTATCTTCATTGCAGACTTTTGTCACGATGTATTTTTACCGTCGCCCATTTGCGTTTTTTTCTCTCTTCATAATCATCGCCTTACTTTTAGTTTTAGGAGGGCATGTAAGGTGTGATGTATGTACATACATACGTACATCACACCTACATACATACATCACACCTTACATACATACATACATACATACATACATCACACCTTACATGCCCTCCTAAAACTAAAAGCAAGGCGATGATTATGAAGAGAAAAAAAAACGCAAATGGGCGACGGTAAAAATACATCGTGACAAAAGTCTGCAATGAAGATATACGACAAGAATGGCTATAAAAACGTCACACATAGTGTACTAGCACACATAGTGTACTAGCACACATAGTGTACTTGTATAAATGTCATTTTATTAGCGCGGTGACCTATGTACAACTGACTCTACAACATAACAGCCACTATGTGGACGTTGTAACGAAGCTTAAATAAATAAATAAATAAATGTACACACTTTTTAGCTAATAGAGTTTTATGATTCGTATACTCTCTTCACATGTTGATGCAATGCAAGTTAAACGCGTTCTTTAACAGCTAAAATCCATCCGTTCCGCAGTTTTGCGAAGTGCATCACTTGCATCACGTTTGTGGTTTCATGGCGCCACATTGGAACAGTCTGGTTCCCATTCTTTGTAAACCCGTGCTCCAAGTGTGAGTGGTGTCGGCACGTGGCTTCACTGTGATATTGCAATGTGGCTGGCTTTCCCTTTCAGCTTGAAGTTGATGTTTTAGCAGCTTGGCAGGACATTAAAACAAAGGCGTGACGCAGTTAACGTTTCGGTGGAATACGTCATGCGTAATCGCCTGAGCTTCAACGGAAGTGAATAGTGATGGCCCGTCCTCCTGATGAAAATACTTGGCTAAAGTTTTCCTGTCTGGATAATCTTGAGCTCTTTACATAATTATGTGGTTACAAGAGTTTGAAGCACGGGTGGAGTTTCCTATTCAAATGGTGGGGCCACTGCCCCACCAACTTTGTGTTTTGCCCCACCAACTTTGTGTTTTGCCCCACCAACTCTTGTCAGATTTAGAGGTCATCCGGCATTAAAATGGTAATTTGCACCTCAACCAAACCAAACAACCAAGCAAAATGACATTTTACCCCACCAACTTTTTTGAAAAAGCTCCACCCATGGTTAGAAGGTATTGGATATTCTTGCTTGGTGCTTGAAAGTAAATAACTTCACTGGCTGGTTGGGTCCTATTTTCGTACATATAAACAACGTCGCTACACAACTTTGCATCTTGTATCTTGCATCTTGTCTGTGAACGACCAACCACTTTCATATCCAGTGGCGTCACCACAAAATTTTGAGTGGGGAAGACGGGTTTGGGGGCAGTTAGGGGCCCAGGCCTCCCCGGTGGCGACGCCCCCTGTCTACAGCATGAAGCTTGCCAGAGCCTACAGCTTGCATTAATATTATTCCATTATTCCTACTACGAATATTTAATTGTGAGAAATATTTTTCGTTCTCGATATCGCACGTTTCGTAATTTTGACGAATGTGATAGGTACTGGTATAACTGTAGTAACTATATTTACAGTTACTGCAGTTATCTACGGTACTAAATAAACCATTCCCAGTCATACCTAATAGCCGTTCTCACGAAGGATTTTGCGCTTGGGGCGCTTGGGGCGTTTGGGGCGATTGGGGCGTTTGGGGTAAATGGGTCTATAGGTCGTAAGAACACGGCTTTTCCAGGTGATTTTTGGTATCAAGCGCAACTTTATGAATTAATGCATTTTTTCTGGAAATTTCATTTTAATGATAACACCATAGTTTACTTAAAATTAACAATTTCAGCTTAAACTAGCTCTGGTGTTGCCAGACGGCTGGGGTGTTTGTGTGACGCCATCTTGCTCGAATCCCGGAAGTGGCTGGTTTGGAAACTGGTCATATTTGACAACGACATGGATTTCAGGAATAATAGCTCATTTCAATTAAAACTAGATGAATTAGTCCATTCACATTTTCAGTCATATTCACTTTTGAAGGCAAGGATTAATGATAATTAGCGATTTCGTTTTGATCATTTGCTGTAAGATGACAAGAATGCTGGCTCCGGTTCTGCGCTGGCTCTGCGCAGGCGCCACCGCCTGGTCACCATGGCGACGGGACGGCCGGTCGCCTGACGTCACGTTGCACACGTGGCTCCGGCGCCGGCAGGCTGGTCACCATGGCGACCAGCCGGCTGGTCGCCTGACGTTACGTTGCGCATGCGCAGAACCGTGGTCTGCGCCCAGCAATGGCGTCCGTTTGACCTAGAGCAGCCATTTTTTTTAGTTTTCAGTACCAGTGGCTGCAGAAAGCCCGCATGTTTCATGGGTTTATAAGTGCTTTTTCTGAGGTCTTTTCAGATTTTTTGTCAGATTCATCAATTAATAAATTAATCAAATCAAAAACATTTGGTGTGATTCGAAATGCGTAAGGATTGTTCCGGTTTTCGGAAACCAACAAAGTTATCGCTCTAAATTGGATGATCTCAGCGGGATGGAGCGACGTTGAATTAAGGTATGTCTATGCTTTTTACATTTTGTTGCATTTTTCATCATAATGTTATATACTTTGTCATTAGCATCTTCAGTTTTGCCCTAACTAACTGTCAATTGCGTATTTTATATAATCAAAGCTGATTATCTAGTATACTTTTTAGCCTCTTTTGGGGCGTATTCAGTATGTTTGGTAGAAGGAACTAACACAACCCAAAATTGCCAGATTTCCTCATGAATGTGAACCATTCAAAGCAAACTAATGGTAAATATTGCACTGTAAGAGCATATACTTATACATTAATTAATCAAACTGTGGTTGATGCCAAAAATCACCGGAAAAGGCCGTGTTCTTACAAGCTATAGATCCATTTACCCCAAACGCCCCAATCGCCCCAAACGCCTTAATCTCCCCAAACGCGAAATCCTTCGTGAAAACGGCTATTATATGTCATCGCTCTAATATTGGCACGACTGTATGCCGCCGTCTTTCACATTTTACCGCCATTTTGGTTCAAATTACCTCTTCATCAGTGTAAAGTGCCATTGACCTTAAGTAGTCGGTGCGCCCAAAAACCCCAATCATCATCATCAAAAATGTCAGATCAAGCGGCTAGGTGAAATGTTTAGCCTTCCTCAGCATGCAATCAACATTAATGCACGTGATACCATCAATATTCAATTTATAAGCTCCGACGATGGTTGTCATAATTAATTTTAAGCGGATCTAGTCAACTTCTATGTCCTGAATTGAGATTGACCAACAGCAAAATGTCAATGGGAAATAAATTAGATGACATTGTCATTAGAAAATGCTGAGTTTGTTCTTTCTTGTCCAGAGCCTGCTTTCCTTATGTTTTTTGTTTGTGTTATTCGTACAAAGGATAAGCCAACTGAAATTATACTAATTGTTTTAACTCTTATGTTAGTTTCTTATTGAATGCAAATTATTAAGCCGTAGTAGTCGTCATTCTATAGAATGATAAGTTAAACTTAAAGCTAGCGTCATTCAATTATTTTGACTGTTTAGTTGCGGAGATGATTCTCTAAATCCGCAGCACTCCATTCCTATAGTGCCGGATAATTATTCCACATTATATTTCCATGGTACCAGTGATCTAACACAAATTTCAAGGTGTGGCATAATTCAAACTTATCGGTGCATTATGCCTAATTATAAATCTTGAACTTTGCGATGCGCGTTGTCTCCGGCCGTCGCAAATTTGATATACACTCACAAAATCGCTACACACAACCCGGGTGTCAACTCCTGCCACAGGGGTTAATTTGGAAATTTACTCATGCATGGGGTGTCATTGTTGATGCTTCGCTATCTACACCCATGCCAGCCACCTGCGTGGTGTGTCAGTGCCGACCACCATCGCATTGTGTGTTCGTCACCGCTGCATGGGGTGTCGAGGTGTCGCAATACTCATGCGGGGGATGTCGATTGACGTCTCAGCCGGGCGTATTGCGGGAGTTCGTTCACCATTGGGAGAAGCGTAACGTCACCGCTGCATGGGGTGTCGAGATATCACAATACTCATGCGGGGGTACCGATTGACGCCTCAGCCGGGCGTATTGCAGGAGTTCGTTCACCACTGGGAGAGGTGTGACGGTCGCCGCTGCTTGGGGTGTCGTGACGTAGACGCACGCAGACGGCGGCGCGGCGTTGGCTGCGCGCGCACATCACTGCCGGCCGGCCGCGCCGCCGCGCCCACCCAGTTGCGCCGCGGCATTGGCAGCGGCAGATTGTTCAGAGTGCGTGCGTCGACCGTTGTCAGTGTTCAAGTTGCCGTTGAGTTGCGAAAGGCTGTCAATCGTGTTGTCGTGATCGGAGTTATAAGTACCTAATTGTGAGTGCGTTGTTTCTTGCGTTCTTTTTATCTTAGAAATGTAGTTAGTTGTGAATTTGTGATCGATAAACATTAGGTATGATAGCGTCTATATGTTTCGTGCCCTCCCGTCACAACCAATTGTATTGCTTATCCGGTCGGAGCTCCACCGACCAAGCTTCTATAAACATATGAATATATACGTA
>JAXIVJ010000109.1:87500-95000 GCA_036785665.1 Chirona hameri | reverse complement strand
GGTCCTACCAGCGCTGAAGAGAACGCCTCGGCAAAAGTCGCAGAAATCATATCTGCACGGTTCAGTGATGTTCAGCTCACCAAAGCTGACATTCAGGCGGCCCATCGGCTTCAGTCGAAAGACACGATCATCTGCAAGTTTCACAACAGAGAGGTGTGCGACAACATCTACAGAAAAAGATTTGAGCTGATGGGACAAAGTGATCGATCCAAAAATTCGCTATTCATAAACGAATCACTGACCAAGAACAACAGAGCACTTTTCAGCGAGCTTCTCGCTGCGAAGCGGGACCGCAAGGTGTACACGGTGTTCACCCGTGCTGGTGTCGCTTTTTGCAAAGTGTCTCGTGAGAGCAAAGCTGTCAAAGTAGACAGTAAGGACAAAATCACGAACATTTTGCGCGACACTCGTCAGCGCAGCAGTTAGATCGGACGTTACCGAGGTGAGGCGATCTGCGACGGAGACAGTGCCATTGGTCGATATGGTTATCTAGTGGCATAACGGGCTAGTATGAATAGCCGGTGTCCTGCCGTGTTAGGCGTAAGTTAATTAAAGCTTCATTAGAAGACGAATCGTTTGAGTTTGTATATCAAATGTTTGTTTCATGTATAGTTTCAACGGTTGTTGCAATCCAAGTGTAATCTCCAGTTGTCCAGTTCTTTGCCTAGATGCATGGCAGAAACAAGGTCATGACGTTGCGGTTTGTTTTATAATGCGCGCAGATAGCTATTACTATTATTTGTGACGCTAACTGCAGCGGCCGCCGGAGTCCGCGGCCCGCGGCCAGAGCCTCCCGGTCAGCCGTCTGGCGCACCGTGCGTCCGACCTAAATGGGTGGGGCTCGGGATGTGATCGCGAGGCGCCCTGTGTGTGGGGACGGGGAGGGATGGCGTTATGGTGGGGAGAAGAAAGGTTACGCAACTACGATGCACGGACATGAATGTAAAGCGGGTGTGATGGATGGTAATGCGAGTGTAAAGGACACACACACATGCGACAGCACATTTATTGACGCACATGAAATGGACACACACTACTCCACACAAGTAGATTACACACGGCATGGCGACAGAGAGAAGGAAGACAAAGACATGTTCATCATAATACGATGGACGAGATTTTCGTAACGACGTTCAACTGCAGAGGGCTCAGGCAACGGGTCAAGAGACGCAGTATTTTCAGACACATCCACACGACTTATCCACGTAGTATAGTGTGTTTGCAGGAAACACACTCTGAACATCAACATGAGCAAATATGGCAAAATGAGTTCGGGGGAAGGATATTGTTTTCCCATGCTCCCTCGGTGTTCCAGGCTGGTGTAGCAATTCTGTTTCCGCGAACGTTTTCGGGAAAGGTGGATAAAGTCGTTGGTGATCGAAATGGAAGAATGGTTTCAGCTACGGTAATAATTAACAGCAAAAAGTTTGTTTTGATTGGAGCCTACGGACCAGCAGTTGGTCTTCAAACAAATAAGATTAAGTTTTTAAACGAAATTCAAGATATACTGATTGACAATGCAGAACCAAACATTATTCTGGCTGGCGATTTAAATATTCGCCTTAGTGCCCTGGATTCTGATCACAGGTTCCAGCAAACCAGATCGGCCATAAAACTATCTGGGCTGATCGATCAGTTCTCACTGGTTGACATTTTTAGGGCACAAAACCCTTCCGGAAGGCAATACACATGGCGCAGGGTAAACCCAATTAAGCAATCACGAATAGATTATATATTCGTCAGCAAAGCAATGTATCATGGCAGCGTGACCCGGTGCACGGTTGAAGCCGGAATACATAGTGATCATAGCTTTGTGAACGTTAACATATCACCTTGTGACGACACAAGGGGACCAGGACTATGGCGCTTTAATAATAGGCTGTTAGATGATGAGGAGTTCACTGGAAAAGTAAAGCAAGAAATTGATGTTGCCAAGAATTTTGGAGGTGATTATAATGCTGATATGGATAAAGGCTTGAAAGTAGAGCTGTTGATGGGACGTATACGTGTCATTTGTATAAAGCGGAGTAAAGCAATAGCGGCAAACACTCGTGCCGAAGAAAAGAGTCTATGTAAAAGAGTTTCAGAGTTTGAACGGTCGCTGGGAACCTTAACTCCTTCGGAGCTAGGAGAATATCAGGGCGCCAAAGTGGCATTGGAAACTATAAAATTTCAGCGAGCCAAATCTGCAATAATAGCCTCGGGTGCTGTTTGGTTAGAGGAGGGAGAAAAACCAACGAAGTATTTCCTTAACCGAGCAAAGCAAATATCATCGGAAAAAACATAACGGCTCTAAAGGACGGGGATAATGTCGTCCGTGGAAATAAGGCGATACTTAAATTGTGCAGCGAACATTTTAAGGAGGTATATAGGTCTAGAGGGACATCACAGCGCCTCGCGCGGCATTTTTTTGACAAGCCCAATATACCTAAATTGTCCAAAGAAGATCAGCAGCGATGTGAGGGTGAAATTACATCGGAAGAATGTAAAGTAGCATTGTCTAAAATGTCGCTTAATAAGTCCCCTGGTGTCTCGGGATTCTCTGCAGAATTTTTTCGATTCTTCTGGGAAGACATAGGCCAGACTATAGTTGACTATGTTAATGATGCTCGCCGTAAAGGGGAATTTTTTATATCGCAAAGAAGGGGAGTCATAACACTGATTCCTAAGAAGGAGGGAGATCAGAGCAACATAGAGAACAAAAGGCCTATATGTTTATTGGACATAATTTACAAAATCGTAGCCAAAGTGATTGCTAATAGGTTGTCCTCGGTCATTGATAAACTCGTTTCGCGTACACAAACAGGATTCATACGGGGACGATTTATAGGAGAAAATGTCAGACTTGTTAGTGATGTCATTGAATACTGTGACACTGACGGTATAAATGGCTTGATCATGGCGTTGGATTTTAAAATGGCATTCGATTCTATATCCCACGATTTTCTATTTTCGGCTCTAGAAGCCTTCAAGTTTGGCAAAGACTTTGTCGCATGGGTCAGACTATTGTATAAAGGTTCGCTCCTGACAGTCGTTAACAATGGTCACACATCGGACTGGTTTCCTTGCGAAAGAGGCACGTTTCAGGGCTCACCTTTTAGCGGGCTTCTATTTGTTTTAATTGTAGAAACTTTAGCAATCACTATTAAGGAATTCCCAACAATAAAAGGCATCAAAATCAGTCATACTGAAGTTAGAATAAGTCAATATGCCGATGACAGCACCTTATTTCTTGCTGACGAGTGTTCAGCTGCAGAGGCGATAGCAGTATTGACCCAGTTTGAAGAAGCTTCCGGGCTAGCCTTAAGCAAGTCCAAAACAAAAGTGATGTGGATAGGTCGGGGAAAAAATTGCAAGCAGGTAGTATGTGGTATTAGGCCATCGGATAAGTTAAAGGTCTTGGGGGGGTATGGTACAGTGCTAAAGGCAGCTGTGCCCTTGACAACATTACGCCAGTTCAGCAAAACGTTCAAAGGGTTATTGGCGCCTGGAACCATAGAGCCCTGACTATCAAGGGCCGAATCACGGTGGCAAAAACTCTATTAGTATCCCAATTAGTGTATCTTGCAGCATGTGTGGAGATTCCTTCCAAACAACTCAAGCAAATTGATGAAAAGATAATGAGCTGCATTTGGCGTGGGAGACCTCCGAAAGTTGCCAAGAATGTACTTATACAGAACATTGAGAGCGGAGGGCTTAAAGCCGTCTCAGTCCATGTGCTATACAAGGCGTTAAAAATATCATGGGTAAGAAGACTCATCTGCAATAAAGAAGCAACATATGCTGAACTTCTACAAGCCCGTTTAGGAATTGTCAAAATTGATGATATAATACGGCCGGATATATGTTTGAAGTCCGTTAGACATTTTAAGATGGCAGAGTTTTATAAAGACATAATTAAAATGTTGCAGCATCACAATCCTGTTAGTCCTAGAAACACTCGATCAGAATGGTTATGGCATAATGATGCGATCAAAATAGGGAAGAAAGGGGCATTCATTCCTGATATGTACATGGCAGGCATACAAAGAATAAGTGATATGACTCAGGTGAATGGACGTTTTTTGAGTCACAGACAAATGCAATTAAAATATCCGGAGATGTCTACCAATTTTTTAACATACCATGGCCTTGTCTCAGCCATACCAACAGCATGGAAACACAATATCATCTCCCAGCTCTCTTCAGCCGTCACCGACGAGCATTCGGAGGTTGAGATTCAGGTCGGACGAAAAGTCTGTACCGTCAAGGAAATGACTAATGCATTGATTTATTCACATTATTTGCCATCAATAGTACCAAGCGTGCAGCGCAGGTGGACTGCAGATGGTTTTAATGTAGGCTCATGGAGCACGATGTACAAAATACCGTACACTTGCACAAGCTCCACTCGACTACAATCATTGCAGTACAGAATACTACATCGATACATACCAACACGAAAGTACTTACACACAAGAGGTATAGTCACAAGCTCTATTTGTGAAACTTGTGGTAATACTGACGACATGAAACACTTCTACTACGAATGTAGAGACATTAAACCACTTTGGAATACAATTTTCCAACAGCTGAACACAAAATACATAGGCTATACCTTAGATAGTGGTCCGGCTAACGTAATCTTTGGTATTGACGATGGGCCCTCTGCCGCAAATGTGCTCTTGCTAATAGTCAAACAGTACATTGTCTCATGCAAAATAGGATATAACACAGCTAAACCAAGCATGCACGCATTAAACAACATCATAAATGCACACATACAAATAGAACGATTTAACGCCCGGAGAAATGGCAAACTGAGCAATTTCATTGACAAATGGAGGGAGCTATTGGATGCTGACGGAGGGATACAATTGTGGACATAGCGTGTGCGTGAATCGATTGTTGATCTCTACACAGTATGCTGGTTTGTGCTTCACTGCCGAGGGGGGGGGGGGGGGGGTCGGTGTCGGTGTATCGCTGCACCCGAGTACCGACTCTGCCGCTGCCTGTTCGCAGAGGCAGCAGCGGTGACTAACCAGCCCTGTTGCCCGCCTTTGAGGCCATTTTTGCACTGCATGCAGTACAAATAGGGACCCACTGTCCAATGCCACCTTCTCGCCTCACTGTGAGCCTTCCAATGGGAGCTGGAAGGCGCCCCCAGCGCTGCGCCGCTCCTGGGGAGGTATCCGTGCCGCGTCGCTAGGGGTGCGATGTTTGCCTCATGTTTGCCCTGAGGGGCAGTGTATGTGGAGGCAGTGTATGTGTCGCAGTATCGGGCATGTGGTGAAGTGAGCCTGAATTGCTGTGTGAAGTGAGCCTGAAATTATTATCGGGCATGTGGTGAAGTGAGCCTGAGTTGCTGTGCCCTGAAATGCGCTTTTGTTTCAATAATATATTTCAACGATTGGAGAAAAAAAAATATTCGGGTTTTCCTGGTGTTGGGGGCAAACGTCATAGCAGTGGCGGCACGTCCATTAAAGGGAAATAATGACCTTTTGATTTTGTTAGCAACAATTTCTTAGGCTACCGTTATGTTTTTAAAATTATTTTATTTAAATTTAAGAATTAAATAAAATTATTCCCAAATTCAAAGTTGTAAGTTTGGAAAAAATACAAAACAAGTACCTTGTGTACTTCATGAAGGTCATTGACAAATTCGTCCTTCCCTACCATTGTTAACATCGAGTGCGGCATTTGTGGAGGCTCTGTGACATTTCCGATCAAACTGAGCGCTGCTCGGACACCCGCTAGTAGCGCTTTCGTTCTCCATGGCAACCAGGCGTCAGCCAATCAAAAGCCAGAAAGGGAATACGTTCTGGCTTTTCATTGGCTCACGCCTGGTTGCCATGGAGAACGAAAGCGCTACTAGCGTGCGTTCGAGCAGCGCTCTGATCCGTGAAGCAATCCGTGAAGCATCCGTGATGCATGACTGACTATCAGTATAAGTCATGAATAACAACAACATGCAAACTATACCAACTCGAATAAAATAAGAGCGGAATGAATTGAACCCCAGGCAAGCTAGTATTCGCAAAGCACTCGGCACTGCGCCACAATAGCAAAAGGTGAGGGAAATGCATATTGGATACAATATTATTACGTCACAAGTTTCTGAAGTGTCAACTACTATGAAATACAGTGATAAAATACCTTTAATAATGATTAACAAGAAAATTCAAACTTAAAACAATAATTTGAATAAGTCTTTAATTAGCTTTCAACTCGAAATCAGATATATTTTGCAATGCTACACAAGAATGGCACCAGTGACGTCATTAACAAAGCCTGCTACGGGACTTGGGTATACTAATCAGGAACAACTCGCCAAGTGCGTCGAGATGGTTAAGTGCGCCGAGAAGCATGACAATGACTTTGTAAACAAATCGCCGACGCTAAATAGGTCGCCGTCGATGTGCATCGATGAGCTTCTGATTTAATTGCCAGTTTTGTGTTATTGTTCGTTAGTTTTTTTGGGAAAAATTATTATTTTTCATGATAAAATAAAGCATAGTGTTATATACAGCCACAGCCAAACTATACACAACTCCTAATGTTGAAAACAAATGAATCGATTTTCAAAAATTGAGGGTCACAACCACTAACTATGCCGCGTTGATGTGCATCGATGAGCTTCCGATTTTATTGCCACTTTTTCAATCACTGTTAGTTTTAGAAGATCGCCGGGCATATAATCACAACAAGCAGAACGCACAATATATTTTCCACTCCATTGCGTAAAAAAACAATACGGGAAAAGCCCGCAGTTTGATGAGGACCAAAAGTACTTGACAAAAGGTCAGAAATAGTGCAAGTACCGGTCGTTTAAAGTGTGGAACGCTTATCAACTTTAACTTGAAATATCTTTCGGTAGGAAAGTTTTCATGCAAAATGTGATGAATTTACAATATATTTTGATCTCGTCTGGCGATTTCAAGTGCTAACTCCATTTTAGTGGAAAAAGGTCATTATTTCCCTTTAAGGCACTCATGGGTGGTAAACTGCCCGTCATGCTGGACGACGTCGGAGAACAAAATTTGTCTTTTTCTCGCCAGGTTGGCTATTTTTTCATCACAAATGATCCATCAGAGGAGCCACATGCTACATTTTTGCATACGTGTGCTTTTTACATCGAATCGTGGGATATTCGAGGGCAATTTCTACTGAATTGGTTCACACATGAATATGCACAGTCTACCAAAAAAATACGTGTCCCAGTCTACCAAAACAAAATACGCGTCCCACATAGCAACAGTGATATCAGTTTGGCAGCATACTAGACCACAAATGTAGTTGTTTTTATAGACCATACAAAACTACCAAGTTGTCTGCAAAGTACTATTTCAGTCGACAGCGGTTTGGGAGAACCGCGAAGACCACTCATTGACTTTGAACGGGAGACTCTCCGCCGTCCAACCCGCGGATCCGCTGGTTTTATCAGTCAACTTCGCTGCATAGTAGAAATGGTACAAATTTTGGAACAAATTTAGAAACCCAGAGTATGTTTTAGATTGTTGA
>JAXIVJ010000109.1:70000-80000 GCA_036785665.1 Chirona hameri | reverse complement strand
ATTTTTCGTGGTGCATGATGCTAAAATGTTGATTTACAGAGAAATAAGTGCTTAAATGTCGGTATTTGGTGAACGCCAGCGAGTTGTCTCGGAGGTCCAAAAATTGCATATTCGATCACTGCGCCCTCTACACTTTGCGGCCGCAGACACTAGCCCCATCTATTTTCGACACTATTTTTAGGCTAAAACTCGAAAACCGCTGGATGGACGAAGCTGAAAATACCACAGCGTAAATCTACGGCCCAGATTACCCATAAAACATAGTTTCATCGAAATATGATATGTAGGGTGTTATTTCGGGATTTTCTTGTCAATAAAACCTGGAATGGAATGACTGGTGGATGGACCTGACAACGGCCACCATGGTCGCTGTCACACGCTATCGCTCCGCATGTCTTCTAGTATTGGCGAGATCGTGCCCAGCAGGCGTATTCGGACACACATTAGGGCTGGACACCTCAGCAGGATGTGCTCCGAGATGTAAGTAGTGAAGCCCTGCAGCTGAAGCACCAGTCCATCATGCAGCCGAGCGAGTCGCACTGCGGTTACTGCCGGAAAGGGTTTCGGCCGATCCGATGTAAGTAGTAGGCCGACCCGGAGCAGTGGCTCGCACGAAGCTGGTGGACGTCGGCAGCCAAGGCCCGGTTCAGGCCGGTCACCGGTGCAGTGGCGGGACGTGCCAACCCGTCAAGGCACGATACCAGGCCTAGGGCCAGCTTGCGGTGGCGCACGGCGGCGCGGTTCTGGCCGCTGCTCGGTGGACCGTCCTGGTGTTCATGGCTATACCTTCCTGTGGTGGCGCCGACGCCTCCCCGGCCAGCGAATCGGTCCTCTCATTGCTAGCGAGCTTCTTACGGTGAGACGGTACCCAATGAGGTAAACCCGGCGGCCTCTTGTGCCACGGCCAGCAGGGTGCGCCAGATAACTGTTCTCAGCGGCGATCTCTGAGCGGGCGGCCCGGGTCTTAGGTCTCAGGGCCGCCAGCGCCGACTGGCTGATCGTGCAAAGGATCACCTGGTCGTCCGGGTCCCGGTCCAGACGTTCCACCAGCCACTCGAGGGCCGAACTAATGGCGACCATTTCGCCAGGAAACTGGAAAAAAGGCGACTGCGGAGGTGACCACGGCGGAGGCGGAGGTTTGTCGGGTGGTGGGAGTGATAACTAGCAGGGTGACGGAGGCGATACCGATAGCTGCTGTGGCGTATTTGGAGGTGTGTCGGCACCATCGTCCGACCGGCGCGGTGGTGCAAAGGAACGGGTACTGGGCCCTTCCCGAACAGCTGCTGCTCGCCATGGTCGCTGACGACAACCAGGAGACCCGGGAGAAGGCGGTCTGTCTCATCCGTGCTGCGCGTCTACAGGAGACGCAAGACGTCAGGAGCTTCAAGCTTCCTGACGTCAACTTCGGAGCTGAAGGGTACGCCGACCTCATCGACTGGAGCTCAGCGGAGGTGACGCAGCCACCGCTCCTGCGAGATCTCAGCAACAAAGACCTGCAGGACATCCTGAAATCCCAGCTGCTGTCCTGCCGTACCCAGTACACACCCAGGCTGTGGAGAGGACCGTCAGGATGGTGACGGAACGTTCTTCGGTGCTGGGCGAGGAATCGAGGCACGGTCTCATCACGGCGAGGCTGAAGCACCGACGCATCCTCCCGGCCATCAACTCGAAGCAGGAAATGCATGGCACCGATTATTAACTCAGTTGTACATTACAATACATTTATATAAAACACGGAATTGCTATCTATTTAGTTACGATTGCTTAAACTTTTTTCTCAGTCGCTATGAAACAAAAAACAAAATTACAACAGCGTGAAGACGAAGTCCTGTCTCGACACCCATTCCGTTGTTAGTCCACCCGAATCAATATATTGGTAATGTTCTAGCTCCTTTCTTTAAATAATAGACTGTTTCTCCTATGAAGACGCTAAGCTTGTAAAACTTTTCCTCAGAACCTCTAATATCCTACATCGATCAGGGTGAATGCAGCCTGTCGACCATTTCAATTGGGGATGACTCTGCTGTCCTGCTCCATCGCCACAACCTCGCCCATTCTGTCATCACCGCCTGGCAATTCAGTCTGCCGAATGCCGAGCTGAGCGGCCGGTGTTCCGTGCGTATGAAGTGGAGATACGTGTTTTTGCCTTTGCACATCTGATTGGGAAATAGAGTGAATACAGCTTTGGTTTGCATTTTCAGGTTAGTTTAAATCTGTTAGCATCAGTATACCCTAAAACAGGTTTTTATGATCGCTTCCAGTAGCTGCAGAATCATGTAACAGTAATAATATGCTTCGGAACTACCGGCGATATAGGTGGCGCCACCATCGACGTATTGGAAAAAGTTTCTTAG
This sequence comes from Chirona hameri, assembly GCA_036785665.1. Classification (NCBI taxonomy): domain Eukaryota; kingdom Metazoa; phylum Arthropoda; class Thecostraca; order Balanomorpha; family Balanidae; genus Chirona; species Chirona hameri. Next base: position 77,646 of record JAXIVJ010000109.1, on the reverse strand, counting down.
TAAATCGACTCGCGCTCACCAATTATTGATCTTAGCGGGAAAAGCTCTTCGGATTTAATTTCCTTAATCATCAGCGCCAATTTTTTTATATTCCAATATAATTTTGAGATGGACACACCCTAATACATACATACATACATGCATACATGCATACATGCATACATGCATACATGCATACATGCATACATGCATACATGCATACATGCATACATGTATACATGCATACAGGCATACAGGCATACAGGCATAAGACATACAGGCATACAGGCATACAGGCATACATGCATAAAGGCATACAGGCATACAGGCATACGGCATACAGGCATGCATACATACATACATACATACATACATACATACATACATACATACATACATACATACATACATACATACATACATACATACATACATACATACATACATACATACATACATACATACATACATACATACATACATACATACATACATACATACATACATACATACATACATACATACATACATACATACATACATACATACATACATACATACATACATACATACATACATACATACATACATACATACATACATACATACATACATACATACATACATACATACATACATACATACATACATACATACATACATACATACATACATACATACATACATACATACAGGCATACAGGCATACAGGCATACAGGCATGCAGGCATGTGGGCATGCGAGCACGCAGGCATGCAGGCATGTGAGCATGCAGGCATGTGGGCATGCGAGCACGCATGCATGCAGGCATGCAGGCATACAGGCATACATACACATACTTGGAATCATGCATGCATACTGTACGTACACCACATACAAACGTGCAGACGCACGCCCAGAGACAACCGTGCGCGTGGAGCCGGGGCAAATAGGATACAACGCACGAGGGAGGTATGACGATAACAGCATGGTGCAAACTGACGGTGGGGAATAATGGACAAGATTGTGAGGAGGCCTAGACAAAACGTAGCCGCGCCCCTGTGCGCAATACACCTGCCGACACGGTCTGCTGAACTGCCGGGTGATGGGGTAAAAAGGGGTGGCGGTGAATGGGAATTCAACTAAGAGATCATTTTAACAAGAGATAGCAAAGTTCTCAAATGTATAGACCGGTTTCGGTGGGAATATTTAGTTCGGAAGGAGAAAGTTGTGTTTCCAGGATAATGGGAGTTAGATCATGATGATATTTGTTTTTGCAAGAGGGTCCATTCCGCGATGCCAGGAAGTGAGCTGGATCGCGCGCAGTAAGTCGTGAAATACTGGCGGGCACCCGAAAGAGTCCAGGAACGCCAGGTTCTGGGAAACCAGGAGGGCCAGAATGGCCATCCGCCTCAGGTAAATGCCGTAGGAGGAGTCAGGATGCTTAGGTGGCGATGTGTGCGGGCCGGAATGGCCATCCGCCTCAGATTAATGCCGTAGGAGGAGTCAGGGTGCTGAGGTGCCGACGTGTGCGGGCCAGAATGGCCATCCGCCTCAGATAAATGCCGTAGGAGTCAGGGTGCCGAGGTGCCGACGTGCGGGCCAGATTTAATAGTTCGAGTGGAAAGTTATCCATAGCGAAGAGCTGAGTACATCGGAGACGAAATTCGCTCAATGAACCAGTTGTTATCCTGGTGCGTTCCCTGTGTAACACTACGCACCACTGGTGGGGATAGGAAAAGAGGGAGGGGTCAGGAAGACCAACCTGACAGTTTACTGCAAAGTATGAGAGAGATTGATGATTGTGTGAATGTCTGGGAAGAGTCTGAGTGAAAAGATGTATGAATTTGTTAGTTCCAGTGGGAGTTGGTCATCAGCGTAGCGTTGCATTGGGTATGCAGAACAGCCATGGAATCGCTCACAAAACTCAAGGGAGATAACCGTTGGCGAAATTATGTAAGAAGGAGCCAGAGGGCCATTAGTGCCGGCTCACGGACCCTCAGGAGGAACCCAGACCTTATTCCACCGGACTAATTCCTATTAACCAGCGAAATTTCACCACCCCCACCCTAAACGTGCAGCGACCTATGTGTTCGACGATGATTGACCTGCCTCCAAAATAAAAATGTATGTACGGGTCTAGTTCGATTCTGCAATTGCAACCACAAAATCTAGTAATATCTCGAAAACACGGAGATATAACATACTGAAAATGTCATATTTCTATTTCTGATCTCAAGAAAACCCCGTGAGCAAAATTTTAATAATGCTGCAAATTATTGAAAATTGTTGCAAGCAGCTCTAATTGTTGCAAATTAAGCCAGAGAGCCTCAACATTTATGTTATTCTATTCTGCGGCCCAAAATTAACCAGAAAAGATTTTTTTTTAAGTTGCAATGTTGCAAAAAATAGCAGAACCTTGCAGAAGCGAACACCCGTTATAAATACAGTGGTGGCATGTATTTGTCTGTATTTGGTCATCAAAAGCCATAAAATGAAATTTAATAAAAATACGTCATGACTTAATCATACTTGGGAGCCACAAGTCAAAAATAAAGATCTTACTTTGAAATTCGGTGTGGGTATCGTTCATACTTGGTTATTCAATATATATTCCACTTTTTATATCTTTCAAAATAAAGATTTTGTGGAAATTTGTCCTTATAAAATCAGTTTGTATTTTTTGGGTCAAAAACTCAAAATTTCGAAACCCATAGCCATTGTGAAGAAAATGTAATTTTCTTTTCCCTGAGGTTTTTATTTGCTTTACAACTCGATTTTCTACGGTTTTCGAACATTTATCGTTTTTCCACCGAAAATGGCGTGACATGACGGCACTAAAAAGTCATTATCTCCCAAACCACTTCACCAAATTTAATGAAATGTTGAGAGAAGACGTATAATGGATGCAGCATAAGGTACGGAACGTTTCATGTCGATATCTATCATAGTTTTAAGTTATTGATAAAATACGGGAGGGGCAGATTCTGCCCCCCCCCCCCCTCCCCCGGGGCGCGGGTTAAGGAAGATGAATATTTGACCCGTTAAATGTACATATTGGTGCCCCTCTGGACCATGCCGCCCCTGTCGCCGAGGAAATAAAAACGCGGAGAGTTTTTTACCCCAAAAATACAAAATGATTTTTTAAAGGAAAAATCTCCACAAAATCTTAATTTTGAAAGATATAAAAAATGGAATATATATTGAGTAACGAAGTATGAACGATACCCACACCGAATTTCAAAGTAAAATCTTCATTTTTGACTTGTGGCTCCCAAGTATGATTAACTCATGACGTATTTTTATTAAATTTCATTTTATGGCTTTTGATGACCAAATACAGACAAATGCATGCCACCACTGTATTTGTAACGGGTGTTCGCTTCTGCAAGGTTCTGCTATTTTTTGCAACATTGCAACTTTTGTTTATAAAAAAATGAAAACTCTTTTCTGGTTAATTTTGGGCCGCTGAATAGAATGACATAAATGTTGAGGCTCTCTGGCTTAATCTGCAACAATTAGAGCAGCTTGCTAAAATTTTCAACAATTTGCAGCATTATTAAAATTTTGCTCACGGGGTTTTCTTGAGATCAGAAATAGAAATATGACACTTTCAGAATGTTATATCTCCGTGTTTTCGAGATATTACTAAATTTTGTGGTTGCAAATGCAGAATCGAACTAGACCCGTTCATATATTTTTTTATTTTGGAGGCAGGTCAATCATCGGCGAACACATAGGTCGCTGCACGTTTAGGGTGGGGGTGGTGAAATTTCGCTGGTTAATAGGAATTAGTCCGGTGGAATAAGGTCTGGGTTCCTCCTGAGGGTACGTGAGCCGGCACTAATGGCCCTCTGGCTCCTCCTTACATAATTTCGCCAACGGTTATCTCCCTTGAGTTTTGTGAGCGATTCCATGGCTGTTCTGCATACCCAATGCAACGCTACGCTGAGGACCAACTCCCGCTGGAACTAACAAATTCATACATCCTTTCACTCAGACTCTCCCCAGACATTCACACAATCATCAATCTCTTTCATACTTTGCAGTAAACTGTCAGGTTGGTCTTCCTGACACCTCCCTCTTTTCCTATCCCCACCAGTGGTGCGTAGTGTTACACAGGGAACGCACCAGGGTAACAACTGGTTCATTGAGCGAATTTCGTCTCCGATGCACTCAGCTCTTCGTTATTGATAACTTCTCACTCTAACTATTAAATCCACCAAATGCAAATATGAATAACCTCACACATGCTTCTCTGTCTGAGTCCATTCCTGCCGCACACTGCTGCTGGAATCCACACTTACTGCGGTTTCCGTGGTGCTCCAATTGCCAATCCACGCCACCTCAGCACCGTGACTCCTCCGGCATTTATCTGAGGCAGATGGCCATTCCGGCCCGCACACGTCGCCACCTCAGCATCCTGACTCCTCCTACGGCATTTACCTGAGGCGGATGGCCATTCTGGCCCTCCTGGTTTCCCAGAACCTGGCGTTCCCGGACTCTTTCGAGTGCCCGTCATTATTTCGCGACTTACTGCGCGCGATCCAGCTCACTTCCTGGCATCGCGGAATGGACCCTCTTGCAAAAACAAATCTCATCATCATCTAACTCCCATTATCCTGGAAACACAACTTTCTCCTTCAGAACTAACTACTCCCACCGACACCGGTCCATACATCTGAGAACTTCGCTATCTCTTGTTAAAATGATCTCCTCTTAGTTGAATTCCCATTCACCTCCACCTCCTTTTACCCCATCACCCGTCAGTGCAGCAGACCGTGTCGGCAGGCGTATTGCGCACAGGGGCGCGTCTACGTATTGTGTAGGCCTCCTCACAATCTTGTCCATTATTCCCCACCGTCAGTTTACACCAGGCTGTTATCGTCATACCTCCCTCGTGCGTTGTATCCTATTTGCCCCGGCTCCATGCGTACGGTTGTTTCTGGGCGCGCGTCTGCACGTTTGTATGTGGTGTACGTACAGTATGCATGCATGATTCCAAGTATGTGTATGTATGCCTGTATGCCTGCATGCCTGCATGCCTGCATGCCTGCATGCCTGCGTGCTCGCATGCCCACATGCCTGCATGCCTGCATGCCTGCATGACTGTATGCCTGTATGCCTGTATGTATGTATGTATGTATGTTTGTTTGTTTGTTTGTTTGTTTGTTTGTTTGTTTGTTTGTTTGTTTGTTTGTTTGTTTGTTTGTTTGTTTGTATGTATGTATGTATGTATGTATGTATGTATGTATGTATGTATGTATGTATGTATGTATGTATGTATGTATGTATGTATGTATGTATGTATGTATGTATTATGTATGTATTATGTATGTATGTATGTATGTATGTATGTATGTATGTATGTATGTATGTATGTATGTATTATGTATGTATTATGTATGTATTATGTATGTATGTATGTATGTATGTATGTATGTATGTATGTATGTATGTATGTATGTATGTATGTATGTATGTATGTATGTATGTATGTATGTATGTATGTATGTATGTATGTATGTATGTATGTATGTATGTATGTATGTATGTATGTATGTATGTATGTATGTATGTATGTATGTATGTATGTATGTATGTATGTATGTATGTATGTATGTATGTATGCATGTATGCATGTATGTATGCATGTATGTATGTATGCATGTATGTATGTATGCATGTATGTATGTATGTATGTATGTATGTATGTATGTAGGTAGGTATGTATGTATGTATGTATGTATGTATGTATGTATGTATGTATGTATGTATGTATGTATGTATGTATGTATGCATGCCTGTATGCCGTATGCCTGTATGCCTGTATGCCTATATGCCTGTATGCCTGTATGCCTATATGCCTGTATGCCTGCATGTCTTCATGCCTGTATGCCTTATGCCTGTATGGCTGTATGCCTGGAAGCCTGTATGCCTGTATGCCTGCATGCCTGTATGCCTGTATGCCTGTATGCCTGTATGCCTGTGTTCCTGTATGTCTTATGCCTGTATGCCTATATGCCTGTATGCATGCATGCATGTATGCATGTATGCATGTATGCATGTATGTATGTATGCATGTATGCATGCATGTATGTATGTATGTATGTATGTATGTATTAGGGTGTGTCGTCCATCTAAAAATTATATTGGAATATAACAAGAAGTGGCGCTGATGATTAAGAAAATGAAATCTGAAGAGCTTTTTCCCCGAAGATCAATAATTGGTGAGCGCGAGTCGATGTACTAAGAGCCCTTTTCCCAATATGTCGATGGTGGCGCCACGTATATCGCCGGTAGTTCCGAAGCATATTATTACTGTTACATGATTCTGCAGCTACTGTAAGCGATCATAAAACCTGTTTTAGGGTATACTGATCCTAACAGATTGAAACTAACCTGAAAATGCAAACCAAAGCTGTATTCACTCTACATATTTCCCAATCAGATGTGCAAAGGCAAAAACACGTATCTCCACATCATACGCACGGAACACCGGCCGCTGGTCAGCTCAGCTCGGCATTCGGCAGACTGAATTGCCAGGCGGTGATGACAGAATGGGCGAGGTTGTGGTGATGGAGCAGGACAGCAGGGTCATCCCCACTTGAAATGGTCGACAGGCTGCAGTCACCCCGATCGATGTAGGATATTAGAAGTTCTGACGAAAAGTTTTACAAGCTTGGCGTCTTCATAGGAGAAACAGTCTATTATTTAAAGAAAGGAGCTATAACATTACCAATATATTGATTCGGGTGGACTAACAACGAAATGGGTGTCGAGACAGGACTTCGTCTTCACGCTGTTGTAATTTTGTTTTTTGTTTCATAGCGACTGAGAAAAAAGTTTAAGCAATCGTAACTAGATAGATAGCCATTCCGTTTTTTATACAAATGTATTGTAATGTACAACTAAGTCAATAATCGGTACCATGCATTGCATATGAAGGGCGCAGGTCCTGCTTCGAGTTGATGGCCGGGAGGATGCGTCGGTGCTTCAGCCTCGCCGTGATGAGACCGTGCCTCGATTCCTCGCCCAGCACCGAAGAACGTTCCGTCACCATCCTGACGGTCCTCTCCACAGCCTGGGTGTGTACCGGGTACGGCGGGACAGCAGCTGGGATTTCAGGATGTCCTGCAGGTCTTTGTTGCTGAGATATCGCAGGAGCGGTGGCTGTGTCACCTCCGCTGAGCTCCAGTCGATGAGGTCGGCGTACCCTTCAGCTCCTCCGAAGTTGACGTCAGGAAGCTTGAAGCTCCTGACGTCTTGCGTCTCCTGTAGACGCGCAGCACGTATGAGACAGACCGCTTTCTCCCGGGTCTCCTGGTTGTCGTCAGCGACCATGGCGAGCAGCAGCTGTTCGGGAAGGGCCCAGTACCCGTTCCTTTGCACCACCGCGCCGGTCGGACGATGGTGCCGACACACCTCCAAATCCGCCACAGCAGCTATCGGTATCGTCTCCGTCACCCTGCTAGTTATCACTCCCAGCACCCGACAAACCTCCGCCTCCGCCGTGGTCGCCTCCGCAGTCGCCTCTGTTCCAGTTTCCTGACGAAATGGTCGCCATCAGTGCGGCCCTCGAGTGGCTGGTGGAACGTCTGGACCGGGACCCGGACGACCAGGTGATCCTTTGCACGATCAGCCAGTCGGCGCTGGCGGACCTGATACCTAAGAACCGGGCCGCCCGC
>JAXIVJ010000109.1:37500-65000 GCA_036785665.1 Chirona hameri | reverse complement strand
CAAGGCGGTGATCGAAAGCTCTCAATGAGACGAATCTAACTTATACTCGATTTTTTTTTAATAGGGTCACATGTCAGGTCACGGCCAGGTCAAAGGTCAAGGTTGTGATATTTGAGTTTTTGGGCCTTAGATTGAGACTATTATCGCACAAAGTGCTCTTAAAGGTCCTTAGATTGAGACTATTATCGCACAAAGTGCTCTTAAAGGTATACTGCATCTCCCGCATTAAGTAAAACTGAAATTGTAAGCAAATGTCAAGGTCAAGATCATGTCACAAAAGGTCACTGTTGGTAGGAGGTCTACGAAAGTCATGCGACACATGTTTTATGGGTTATTTTACACGTACAATTCGATAGTAGCAGGGGCGCAGCCAGGATTTTGCGACAGGGGGGGGGGGGGGGAGTCTAACCGAAGTGGGCCCCTTAGCATTGGCTGATGCCCCCCAGACAAAAATAGCATGAATGTGTTTAGTTCCACTCCATTTGAGACCACTCCAACTATTTCTGAGGCTAAATTGTTTATCAGGCCTGAAATGGGCCCTTTCTGAGTCCATGATAGGCCCCTATCAGACCAGAGATGGGCCCCTCTGAGCCGCGACGGGGCTGCTTTAGCCCCCACAGCACCCCCTGGCTACGCCCCTGGATCGAAGCAGTAATTTGCACAACCTGACACCATAAAAGGTCAAGGTCAGGTCATAAAAGGTCAAAATGTAGAATTGATGAATCTAAATCAACACGGCATGTTTCTAGACCAGTTTTGTCTCAGAAATACAGCAATGACATTTATTTGTCTGTATCTGGTTAATAAAAGCCAAAAAACGTAACCTAAAAAAATGACGTCATGAGTTACTTATACTTTTTCTAAACTATAGGGAACTATAAGTCAGTCAAAAATTATTGCTTTGAAATTTGGTTTCGGTATCGTCCATACTTGGTTCTCACATATAGAATTCCGGTTTTTTAAATATCTTGCAAAATTTTGATTTTGTGGAAACATTTCTGAAAAAAATAGTTTTGTTTATTTTTAGGGAGCCAAATTCAAAATTTTACAAATCCGAGATAGCCATTTTGAAGAAAATGTTATTTCCTTTTTTTGACGTTTTTCGTGTGCAATTTTCTTTAAAACTCGATTTTCTACGATTTGTCGAAACATTTATCGTTTTTCCATCGAAAATGCCATAACATGACATCATTAAAACGTCATATCTCCAATAATCGTATACCTACTATTTGTTTATCTCGGATTTCTGATATCGATGACCTAAGGTCGGGTCCATTTCGTGACCACCAACACTGGTTTGTGGATAACTATTCACATAATGCAGATAGAGAAGTGAAAACGGTACCAATGTCTTTATCTCGTCGAGGCACGTCTCCCAATATGCAACATGACCTACTCGGGTCAACACTTGACCTTGACCTGAGGTCAAATTTCTCAGTTGACCTAACATGGTCAACATGAATATGATTAAAAGTGTCGTGACGAGACAAACACGATGGCGGCAAACGTATTGCTTTATCTTTATTAGGTAAAAAGTTATTTGCGAAAAACAGTTTTGCCAAAAAATAGCCTTTTTGACATTGTATGACCTCAGGACTCACCTGAGCCTAAACTATTGACCTGAGCTCAAATTTGAGGGCCATGTCGGCGATTGAATATTTCAAGAGCTTTCGATTACTTTTTCCGTTTGTTCCTATCATATTTATATCATAGTTCCCGGGATATTTGGGGGTTTCTGGAGCGAAGTCCTAAATCTGGAAAATTGACCTTTGATGACCTCTAGTGACCTCAACATTGACCTGACCTAAAAACAAGAATGATATACTTTCGATAGAGCTTGTCTCGATCTATTTAATGCCGTTTTCCGCTTGTCGCTATGTTGCGTGGTTTTCGAGATCAAAGGGGGTGGGGGCGAAATCTCCCCCCTCCAGGGCGTGTAATTATCAGAGGCCATTGTCCTAGCATTGGGAAATTTGGGTGGAAAATGACAACCTATGGATACTATTTTTCCACTCTTTTTCCTGAGTTTTACTGTGAATTTTCCACTCCTTATTTTAAAATGTGTTGGATAATTGGAAACCTGATACTGATTTACGGATGTAATGATAGGGACAGCCTGTGGATGGAAAGGTAGGTAAGCATTGGCATAGGTAATAACCAATTTTGGTGAGCAGGTAATTGGGTGATAAAACTTGCGCCCATGATCTTCAAGGTTAACTTCAAAGTCAAAGGACAGGGAACGCTGTAGCACCCAAAGTTACCGTCCAATCGCGACAAAAATTGCCTCAAACGATTCCCCGTGCCCATTTCCAGGATGACAATAATTTTCAGAGTTTTGTCCCGTGACCTTCAAGGTTAAATTAAAGGTCAAAGGACGGTGAACGCTGTAGAGCACAAAGTCGCCGTGCGATCGCGACAAAAATGGTCTCAAATGATTCCTCATGCCCATTTCCAGGATACAAGGAAATCTTGGAGTTTTGCTCGTGACCTTCAAGGTAAAATTCAGGGTCAAAGGACGGGGAACGCTGTAGCGCCCAAAGTTACCGTCCGATCGCGACAAAATGGTCTCAAACGATTCCTCGTGCCCCGTTCCAAGTTGGCAATAATTTTCAGAGTTGTGCCCCGTGACCTTCAAGTGCAAGCCCCGTGACCTTCAATGTCAAATTCATGGTCAAAGGACGTGGAACGCTGTATCGCCCAAAGTTAGCGCCCATAGCGTCCAATCGCAACACAAATTGTCTCAAACGATTCCCCGTTCCCATTTCCAGAATCACAAGCATTCTTAGAGTTGTGCCCCGTGACCTTCAAGTTAGCGCCCAAAGTTGGGCGCTTCAGCGTTCCCGTCCTTTGACCTTGCATTTGACCTTGAAGGTCACGGGAACAACTCTTAGAATGCTTGACATCATAGTCCAATGTGTTTGTCTGCACGGGGCATCGTTTCAGACCATTTTTGTTGCAATCGGACGCAAACTTTGGGCGCTACAGCGTTCCCTATCCTTTGACCTTAAATTTGACCTTGAAGGAAACATGCAAGGTCAAACTTAACCTGATTTTGGGAAACAGGCGGTTCGATTTGACCTTGAGACCCAATGTCGTAAACATCGGTGACCGACGCCGAAAACTTTTATAATCCCCTTGGATTGGCGCGACTAAAGCCCCAATAAGAACGACTCAACTGTCGTAACACAAGATTTTGCTCCTTGTTCATCCACGTATGCAACTTAGTTTCCCGATGTTGCGACAATATATTTTGTTTGCTTCTCCGGGCCACATGTAGCAAGCCCGGAATAAAAGAAATTCATGTGAATCTTGTGAATCATGTGAGCCCACGTATACGTAGATCCGCAGTCGGACCTTCAGATCATGCCACCAGACTTTCAAAAGGGTTTAACCCGCGCCCCGCTGGGGTATTCAGCCGAAAGCGTCCCGCTGGAGGGGCATATTCTGCCCCCTCGATATCTTCCTAACCCATAACCGCAGCGAGACGCGCGATGGGGACAATCGAAAGCTCTCAATAGGCCTGTTTACATAGCATACAAATACATTCCTAGTAAAATATTTTCCTAGGAATTTACACTTTTTAGTTCTTTTCTAGTTAAATTTCAGCAATGAATGCTGTTGAATGTTGCGCAATGATCTCGAGGCTCTAACACGAAAAACCGCCTTTTTCTATGGTGCCGCTATATTAATACGTAAAACTTGAAAAATAATAATAAACACGAGATCAGTAAACGCACACAAACTACCATTAGTTATACATCATTGGAACATGGTCATAATAACTCACAAATAAAAGCACTCCAATCATTTAAATAACAGCGGGGCATGGACTGTGAAAACGACATTATATTTTTTCGATTTTTTAGACATTTTATCAAACACATAGATGGCGCATCTATTCAGAGAAAATGCTAGCGGGAGCACCACCTGTCGGGGCGGCTGAAATCAGATGCTTGTGATTGGTCAAGCTGTATACGCCGGCCAATCAGAATTGGCGTGACATCCACCCTCAAAAGATTTGGCAGCTCTTGAGGTATCGACAAGGCTGATAAGCTACCAGATTAGTCCTAGGAATTGAGACATTCAGCCATATTCTGGAGAAATATAAGCATGGAACACCAAACATTCATCAATCAAGGAAAATAGTTTCCCAAAAAGTCATTGAATAACATGTAGCACATGCTATGTAACTTGCGAGTAGGTCAAAACAGATTAAACATAGCATATGGAAGAGTACCTTTGTGTATTCTCGTGCTCAAACAGCAGTTTTTAAATAGACAACCAATCTTTTGAGGCTAGGGAAATTTCATTAGAAAAAGCTAAAATGTCTCAATTCCTAGGAAATTATTTTCCTAGGATTGGTTTGTTACGCTATGTAAACATGCCTAATGAGACGCATGTAAAACATACGCGAAATGTTCAAAATAAGGTCCCATGTTAGGTCACGGTCAGGTGAAAGGTCAAAATCGAGGTAATTGGGTTGATTGGCTATACTTTCCATTTAACACGCGAGGCGCTGGGGTGGGGGTAAATTTTACTTCCCCTCCAGGATTTTCTCAATAACATGCAAACTATGACAGATAGCGATGTCACATTTTCAGTACCATATGCTGCATCTATTCTACGTATTCTTACGAAATTTCATTGAAAATGATGAAGCGTTTTAGGAGATATGACGTTTTAATGATGTCATGTCATCATTAAAACATGAAACATTTGTCATCAAAAGTAATGATGTCGAGTTTTAAAGGAAATTCCACACGAAAAACGTCAAAAGAAAGGAAATAACATTTTATTCAAAATGGCTATCTCGGATTTGTAAAATTTTGGATTTTGCTCCCTAAAAATAAACAAAACTATTTTTATCAAAAATGTTTCCACAAAATCAAAATGTTTGCAAGATATTTATTTTAAAAAAACGGAATTATATATGTGAGAACCAAGTATGGACGATACCGAAACCAAATTCCAAAGCAATATCTTTATTTTTGACTGACTTATAGTTCCCTAAGTATAAGTAACTCCAGACGTCATTTTTTTAGGTTACGTTTTTTTGCTTTTATTAATCAGATACAGACAAATAAATGTCATTGCTGTATTTCTGAGACAAAACTGGTCTAGAAACATGCCGTGTTGATTTAGATTCATCAATTCTACATTTTGACCTTTCATGACCTGACTTTGACCTTTTATGGTGTCAGGTTGTGAAAATTGCTGCTACGATCCAGGGGCGTAGCCAGGGGGTGCTGTGGGGGCTAAAACACCCCCGTCGCGGCTCAGAGGGGCCCATCTCTAGTCTGAAAGGGGCCTATCGTGGAATCAGAAAGGGCCCATTTCAGGCCTGATAAAACCCAATTTAGCCTCAGAAATAGTTGGAGTGGTCTCAAATGGAGTGGAACTAAACACATTCATGCTATTTTTGTCTGGGGGGCATCAGCCAATGCTAAGGGGCCCACTTCGGTTAGACCCCCCCCCCCCCCCCCCCCCCCGTCGAAAAATCCTGGCTGCGTCCCTGCTACTATCGAATTTTACGTGTAAAATAACCCATACAACATGTGTCGCATGACTTTCGTAGACCTCCTACCAACAGTGACCTTTTGTGACATGATCTTGACCTTGACATTTGCTTACAATTTCAGTTGTACTTAATGCGGGGGATGCAGTATACCTTTAAGAGCACTTTGTGCGATAATAGTCTCAATCTAAGGCCCAAAAACTCAAATATCACAACCTTGACCTTTGACCTGACCGTGACCTGACATGTGACTCTATTTTTAAGAAAAAATCGAGTATAAGTTAGATTCGTCTCATTGAGAGCTTTCGATCACCGCCTTGCGCGTCTCAGCAGACAGATCGCACTGCCCGAGATGAGATGCGAACTTCAAGCTGTGTACGGGTTCGACGTGCTCGCCTTATGCGAGACCTGGCTAACCCCTAATGTACCGGAAAGACTCATTTCTGTGAACGGATTTAAAATATTCAGACGCGACAGACCGGTCTCGATGAACCTAGCCAAAGGACATGGTGGTGTCGCGATATTGGCGCGCGATTCTCTAGAATGCGAGCTTATCCCAACGCCCATTACAAACGTACACAACTCAAACCTGGAGATATTGTGGATATCTGTAAAAACCAGCAAGAGCCTCACTCTTATTGTTGCTTCTGCCTATCGTGTTCCAGTTAACACCGCTGCCCAGTTATTAGCCGATTTCGACGATCTTGAACACCAGTTGCAGTTTATGCTTGTATCGTACCCTCGCGCGAAAATTGTAGTGACTGGCGATCTCAATTATTGTTTGAAGAAAGATTTTGGTAACGAGCACTTTGTAGTGAAGTTGTTTCAGACGTACGGATTTAGAATCACTAATATCACTCATGCCACTTACCGTCCGGCAAATAGTATTTTAGATGTCATAGCCACAAACTGTCCAGATTTAGTCCGGCTTTGCGGAGTAACCCGTTGTCATTATGGTACCCCGCATGATTTCACACGTGTGATGCTGCGCGATTGTGCTAGGCGTCGACCAGCGGCTGGGACTGTACAGAAACGGGCTCTTGGAAGGGTTGATATGAATGATTTTCATGACAACTTCTCTCGGGTCGATTTGTCACCATTGTTCTTTGCGACTACTGTTGAAGAAAAGTGGAACGTTTTTATCACTGCCTTCTCGCGTGTGCTTGATCTCGTCGCCCCTGTCCGCTCTGTCCGTGTGCGAGGGTCCGGTGCCGGTGTAGTTCCACTGAGCTCCAACACGCGCGCCCTGCTGGACAGCAGACAGATCGCTCTGTCTCTCTGCTGCAGAGTAGACTATAAGAGAATAAACCGCGCATGTCGTGCTGCGATTCGCTCTGACACCCGGAAATATCAGAACCAGATCAATCAAAAAGGCCGAACAAACCTATGGCAAATACTTCGCCCTATAATTGGAACAAAAAAGTCAAAGTCTCAGCCTATCACTGTGACACCAGATGCGTTGATTGATTATTATATATCTATCGGTCCTATCACTGTCGCTTCAGTGCCTGCCGCCATCGCGCCGGTACCGGTGAGACTGCCGCGCGTAAGCACCAGCGCTTTCAAGGTTGCTTCAATCGACATGCCAACGCTTGGCTCTATTATCCTTGGCATGAAATCAACGGGACCAACTTGCAGTGACGGCCTCAGCATCTCGATTTTAAGAAGTTTTTATTTTCCATCGGACACGTTCTTCTCCAAATTATTAACAGTAGTCTGGTTTCCGGCATCGTTCCAACAGCTTGGAAGCATGCAATGGTTACCCCGGTTCCTAAAGGCACATCCTCCGTCAGACTTGAAGATACCCGGCCCATAACACAGCTCCCAGCCGTACTAAAAATTACAGAAAAAGCAGTACAACTTCAGCTAAACCATTATCTTGAGTCAAACCATCTGCTGTCCGAATCTCAGCACGGGTATCGAAAGAACCATTCTACAGAAACCGCCCTAAGCGTTATAACCGATAGAGTCCTCAGTGCGATGGATCACGGAGAAATTTGCATCTTAGTTTTATTAGATTTGTCTAAATGCTTTGATGTAGTACCCCACGGCAAACTGCTGGAAAAGATGGGGCTTTACGGTATAGACACAACATGGTTCTCATCTTACTTATATGGTCATACACAACAGGTCCAAATGAGGACAGCTCATGGATCGTACATTCAATCTGTCAAAAAAGCAACGCCCCCGACATGTCAATTTTCCAAGGCGGAAGTTTGTCATGCATTCTCTATCTTCTCTTTTCAAACGATTTGGCATTGTGCACTGAAGAAAATGTCACAATTGTTCAATATGCTGACGACTGCCAGATTCTGGCAACCGGGAAAAAATGTGACTTGCCGTCGCTGACAAGCCGAATGGAACGAGCTTTGAACTCGCTATTACAATGGTTCAGTCACCACAAGATGAAACTGAACACCAGTAAAACACAGATGATGGTGCTAGGAACACCGCAGATGCTGAGGACGTTACCCGCTGTCACCATACAATTGTGTGGCTCTACAGTAGTTGACTCAAGAGTGCTGAAAAATCTAGGTGTCACAATGGACAGGCATCTGAGCTTCCTCGTACCGGTCAATATCCCTCAGGGTGAGACGATACCACTCCCAGAGCAGTGAAGTGTAACATTGTTGAACCGGCCTATATGATGTACCAGGATAATCAGCCTATCAAATCAAGCATCTCCCACCAGATGCAATTGTATGCGAAGAGGCTGACCTCACACCCACGGCCTTCCTTCCCTTCATTCTGCATCATGCCTACCGTGTCGGTACGCAGTACGCAGCGGCACTCACGCACTCACGCATTCACGCTGCGGCACTCACGCTGCGGCACTCACGCAGCCGCAGCAGCAGACTCCATACAATGAGATGTCTCGTTCAGTTGTTTAAAGGAAATAGTTCACCTTCAACATTAGTTTTAAACTGAGATAGCAGTTTTGTAGCCCGTGTTGGGAAACTCCTATCTGCAGGTTTTATTGACTGAAAAGACTCTCCAGCCGAATATATTTGATTGTTTGGCGAAGGAATGCGGTACTGACGAAAGAATGTGGTGCTGGATCTAGCCCGTGCAGAGGCTATACCATTAGCCAATCAGCTTTCAGCTGGTGCTAGAAAGCGAACCGCCGGCCGCCGTTGGCACATCTCTAATGGTCGCGACCCCCCCCCCCACACTTTTGAAAGCCGGGGGGGGGGGGGGGTTGACCACCCACTTTTTATGGCGGCCGACCCCCCCCCCCCCCAAACACACTTGTTATGACGGAAGCTGATTCTAGTTTGTATGTAATTCCTATTAAAATCAAGATTGGAATATGTAAAATACGACGTGGCAGGGCGTAGCTTCCCCAGAAAAGTTGTGTGTGTGGGTGGGGGGGGGGGGGGGGGGGGGGGGGGCTGAGCTGGGAAAATCGCTTAAAGTACCATCAAAATCCCCCAAAATACAGATTTCTCCCGGGTTTAACCTACTTCCTCGTCCAAGTTGGGGTGGCTGAAGCCAAAAGTGTGTGTGGTGGAGGGAGGGAGGGGGGGGGGGGGTACCCCTGCGATGTGGACATGGGCTCAGTCCAGACTTGTCAATGATTCATATTTGTCATGAATCGATTCACAGTGATTCACGGACCATAATGAATGATTCAATCATGATTCAATCACTCAACATTACCATAATGAAGGATTCAATCATGATTCAATCACTCAACATTACCATAATGAATGATTCAATCATGATTCAATCACTCAACATTACCATAATGAATGATTCAATCATGATTCAATCACTCATTATTACCATAATGAATGATTTAATCTTGATTCAATCACTCACTCACTCACTCAACATTAAAGGGAAGTGTCGACTCCTTTGTCTAACTCCTTTGATTTTAAATGTGCGACTCTATGATTACATGAGCGTGATAGGGAGGTCATGCTCTACCTGTGTGCCAATTTTCATGCACATCAGAATAGTCTGCTGTTTGACCTTAAACATATGACCTGCTCTAAATCCTTTGATTTTGAATGTGCGACTCTAATATTTCATGAGCGTAATAAAGAGGTTATGTTCTACCAGTGTGGTAATTTGCATGCAAATCGGAATAGTCCGCTGTTTGACCTTAAACCTATCTGACCTGCTCTAACTCCTTTGATTTTAAATGTGCGACTCTAATATTTTACCAGAATGATCACTAGGTTGTGATCTATTTGTGTACCATTTTTGAAGCCAATCCAAATAGTCCGCGAATGTATTTCTGAATGTGAATGTGAATGTGAGCCAATTGGACACACGTGTTTTTTTATTTTGATTATAAAATGATATTTATCATATTTATTATAATTGCAAATTCCAAGTTCCAAAAGCATTAATGACTTCACGTTTCACTTTTTTAAGCGAATAGAACATTTATTTTGATTTTGCATTAGGTAATATTTTTTTTTATAAAGCATGATGTGGAATAAAGCGGCGCAGATGCGACAGTGATATTTGGGACATGCGGAGGTCATGCAAATGTTTGTTTATGATCTAGTTTTGTATATGGTATAGCCTAGAAATTAGGAAAAGGTGGGTACCTTTTGATAATTTTTCGTGTGAAAAAGGTGTGCGTGTACTGTGTGGTTTATGAACCAAGGTCTGAGTTAGTTACCTTTTCTAAGTATGTAGGTACCTACCCCTAACCCTACCAGTTCCAAGGTATTCACCTAGTTAGGGCTGATTGAACAGTGGCTTTGTGCCCACTGGAGTTGGACACAAAGCCTCACTTTCTTTACACATAGATGAATTACAGGCTACAGCTCAGGACATAGAGCTCATATAATTGGCCATTAAGTGCCTGGTTTGTCCACAGGGCACAGATGAATGCTGGGCCGCTGGCATATTTTGTGGACAGTTTATGCTGTTCGACCAAAAAAAATGATTCTTTGAGCAATGAATGATTCAATCAGCCTATTTTCTCTGTATGAATGATTCAATCAGTGACTCACAACAGGTTTGCGCATGAGGTGAATCGATTCATGAGTCATTCATTTGAAATAAGAATGATTCAATCAAAAGTAGTCGATTCACATTGAATCGTTGACAAGTCTGGCTCAGTCAGTTACGGATGAAATTTCCTTAGTTTTCCTTTCGACACACCGCTGCTCCGAAAGGAAAACGAAGGAGATTTCATCCGTAACATGCAGGGGCGTCGCCGACGGAAGGGCCGGGGGTACGGTCTCCTGACCCCCCACTCTCAGAAGGAGAGGTGTTTGCCCCCCCCCCCCTACACACACACACACACACACACACACACACACACACACACACACACACCACTTCTTGCGGGAGAAGTTAACAATTTATCGTAAAAATTGCCTTTGCAGCAGTCAAAGTGCAGATATCCACAGTCAAAAAGTGGAAATTTCGCGCCGCTTCGCGGCATGACACAACTTTTTCATTGCTTATACAAATTTGGAAATTGGGAAAATGAATTCCACCAGGGCCCACTCCCTTCATAAAATATTAACTTTCAAGCGGGCTACATGTTTAGCTAGTCAGCCGAGTTCCGAAAAAGGCGACGCGAACGCAAAGACGCGGACATCGGCAACCGGAAGCTGCTCAAGCGGTGCCCAGCTTGCTGGACCGAAGAGCTAATAGTTGGGACCAGGCCAGGAACATCTCTCCAAGCCATCTCCCCCAGGCTCAGCTCCAGATCCACAGGGACCATTTATGCGCGGAAAAGTCGTTCTGCCCCTTGCTGCTTTCAAACCATTTGCACTGTTACTAGTTGTGTGTTACAGTTTGGTTCATATGTATACAGCTATTATTATATGTACTATTGAGCGCTGACTGCCGACGGTCATCGTAATTTGCTATCTGAGGCTACTATCCGTATATGAAAAACTACATTCATTTCAATATTTTTAATCATACCGAGATGTATAACCAGGAAAAGGGGTTACCTGAGGCTTGGCTCACGGTCTGGTTCCACTCACGGTCTGGTTCCAATATTAACATTTATTTTCCACATCCTAAAATGAAAAAAATGTAGGCCGCCTCGCGGCGTCACATCAGTAGCTATCATCATAACGAAGCCATCGTCATCGTATTCGGTTCCTCGTAACGCTGAATTGAATTTATAGCATTTTTAGCTTCTTATCCTATACATGGCCCTCCGCCTATCAATCAATCAATCAATCAATCAATTTATTCAGACATCCCTACATGGGGACAAAGCACATGTCAGTAGGTACGGTTAAACAGTAAGTAGGTATGTATAACATAACATAACATGTTACGGGCAATATGCAGACTCGGTCAGTATGCAAACTGCCCGGTCAGTATGCATACTGCCCGGGCAGTATGCATACTGCCCAACGAGCCGGTCAGTATGCATACTGACCGGGCAGTATGCATACTACCCACTTTTCTTCTCACGGGCAATATGCAAACTTGGGCAATATGCAAACCAACAGACCCTGGGAGTTCGTATACCTACTGTGCTACCTTCATGTGACCCAATGCAACCAGAGTGCATCGCAGCGGGTGTTCTCCCACCGTGCGGCTTTGGCGTGGAGCGCACTCCCGCTGGTCAACATGAATATGATTCAAGTGCCTTTACGAGACAAACACGATGGCGTCAATCGCATTGCTTTATCTTTATTAGGTAAAAAGTTAAAAAAGTAAAAAAAAGTAAAAACACTTTTGCCAAGAACAACTTTTTGACATTTGATGACCTCTGGAGCCAAAACTGTTGACCTGATCTTAAATCTGAGGAAACTTTACCCGATTGCATTTTTCAAGAGCTTTCCATTGCTTTTTTTTCTCGTTTGTTCCTAGCTATCTTAGTTCCTGTGATAACTGGGGATTTCTGGAGCGAAGTCCTAAAACCTGAAAATCTGACCCTTGATGACCTCTGATGACTTCAATATTGACCTGAAGAAAACAATACCGATATAGTTTCGAAAGAGCTTGTCTCGAGCTATCTAACGTCGTTTTCCGCTTGTCGCTACGTTGCGTGGTTTTCGAGATCATAAGGGGGGGGGGGGGGGCGAAATCCTCCCCCTTCCCTCCAGGGCGTGTAATTATCAGAGGCCCTCCAAGGCGCGTGTTAAGCAATTACTTTGTCATAATTTGGTTGTGACCACCGGGCAGAGGTGGTGCTCGACGACCACCGGGGCATCCTTATCCCACCCGGTACATATGTACTGTCAGCAGGGACGGACACGCAGCGGTAGTCGCCGTAGTCCGTACCACCGCCCGGTGGTCGGAGACTCACAACCAATGCATTTATATAAGTAATTACTAACCACTACAGTATAATTGATCATGAAAGTTAACCCTCGCCCGGGTGGGGGGGGGGGGGGGGGGGGGTGGATGCCCCCCCCCCCTCGGTTTTTAAGAAATAACTTTCGAACCGATTCCGATGAAACTTTCAGTACCCTGTTTTTTAACAATTTGACATCTCTAAAAAATGTGAACTTCTAACCCACATGATTCGTGACCTATGACTTGTTTCTCAAGGTCATGTCAGGCGCAACTGGCGTCCCGTAGTATTGATTCCTGTAACTTGTGCGGTTTTCGAGTGTTTGTTGTTCAGGAGCATATGCACAGGTGTTTCCAGGTGACAGTTGTGGTTTCCACTGAGATTGTGACCTCGATCGACCTTTTCAAAGGTCAACCGAGATCATCGACCTCCGATGACCTCATTACTTTTTTTTGGCTTCTGGCGGTTTCTAGGACAGTTTGTGACGCTGATTTCAATTTTGGGATCTAATTTACATAATGATATGTTCCACTGGGGTCATGACCTTCCACATGTCAACCGAGGTCACTGACCTCAGATGCCCTGACCTGACCTTTTTGGAATTTGGCTGTTTATAGAAATGGTGTGACGCTGATTTCAAATTTGGCACCCTTTAACCATTATGATATGCTCATTCACGATTCTAGCTCGATACAATTCAAATTATACGCATTTACAATTTGTATGACTTTTGGGTCATTGACATGACCTCAGTGGTCACCGAATGACCCAATATCTTAAAGTCGGATATTAGCGGCTTCCTCTCGTTACAAGCAACACGTTCTTTTTTTAATCGAAGCTCTAGCTCAATTAGGGCCAAACGCTAAGGGGGAGGTCGTACCACCCTCCCCCACCCCAGCCTTGCTTTACACGCTTATTTACGTTTTATTTCCTCTTCTTAGCAGGGAGTCGGCGACATTGCTTTTTTATGTTGGTTGGTTTTGTGCGTCGCTGGGCTGAGGGAGGAGCGCTCCTGGTTACCTGGTCTTGGGTGACGGTTAGAAGAAAAAAAGTTCAGGTCACCGAAGGTCTAAATTTGAAATTGATAAATCCAAACAAAAAAGACATGTTGCTAGACCAGTTTGGCTCAGATATATAGTGGTGTCATTTACTTGGCTGTATCTAGTCCATACAAGAAAAAAACGCAATTTATGGTAGTTGCCTAGGTATGGTTCTCTGACATATCTTCCGGTTTTTTGAATATTTAGGAAAATTTTGATTTTGTGATAATTCCCCCGCCCAAATAAAAAGTGTTTGAGTTTGTAGGGGTCAAAAACTAAAATGTTCACAAATCCGACATAGCCAGTTTGCAGCAGTTGCAATTTGATATCTTTTGGCGTTTTTCGATTGCATTTTGCTTCAAATGTGGCATTTGTAGGCCTGGCAAAGTTTAGCTGATTTTGGTGTAAAACTCGTGTGTAGTGACGTCACTAAATTCGCTATAATTCGAGAGAAAAAAATGGACGAAATTTCTTCATTTTTGCACACAAGACGCAACAATGATTTATAAGAAGGTACCCGAAGTTTCACGTTGATAGCGCTATTCGTTTTTCAGCTATTGCGAAAATTCATCATTGGGGCGTTAAACGCCCTCCCCCAAGTCAATGGCGGGTTAACATGTGAGCCTCATCTTTCTTTCGTCACTATTAAGTTCACCATCACACGCAAGCATGTAGCGTGGAACCCTCACCGGATCTCGCAATGTGATTTATGGGCGTCGAAAGCAAGAGGCGAGCTACGTGATCGATTTGGGGGTTCGGCTTTGGGAATCATTCGTGTTCATGTTGAAGGCATGGGGTTTACAGTTTAGTGAATGAGACAAAAGTGGGTAGTATGCATACTGCCCGGTCAGTATGCATACTGCCCAACCGCCCGGTCGGTATGCATACTGCCCGGTCAGTATGCATACTGACCGGCTCGTTGGGCAGTATCCATACTGCCCGGGCAGTATGCATACTGACCGAGTCTGCATATTGCCCGTAACTATGTTATACACGCCCACACACGCATACACGCATACACTCCCACATATAGGCCATGCCATTCACCGGCACACACACAAACACGATCACCCATGAGGAAACACCAAAAGCCGAATGAGGCCCCAGGCTATTTCTGTTTTTTTGTTATTTTTGTTATTCTGAGCCAGAAGCCACCGGAGGGAGTCGGTAAGGCCACAGAGACATTTGGTGTATCTAATAGCTCCCGGTCGACGCGCCCTCCGGCAACTCGCAATAGCGTCGCAAGGCTCCCTCCACACAGTACAATCATATAATTTGCCAGCGAACCCGTGTTGCACGCGGAAGTCGCGTTGAGGGCAACACGCGCTAAACTGCTTAATAAAACACAGCGAAGGCGATGGTCACCGCGAAATGCATTGCTGAAAGCATTGAATAATGCGCGGCGAAGCACTACCTGCACGCTAGGTATCTATATTTCTGGGTTTTATCAGGAAAACCTGTAAAAAAATCGCGCAGCTTGACGGCGCTAAATAACAAGTACCTACTATAACATGAAAATCCACATACAAAAATGATGCAAAGGCTTAAATACACGCACAAAATGGGGGTACATTTTTTTCGGATTTTCAGCCGTCCTCCCCCCCAACTCAAAAATGTTCGGCGACGCCACTGTGCATACCTACCTACATGTATGTAGGATATGCGTTTGGTGTCGATCGCGCACCGCGTTACTAATCGAAACTCTGTAATAGAGCCCTTCATGGAACACATGTTCAGCCCCCATCCCGTCCCAGCCCATTCAGCCAGACCCAAACCCGGTCCAATCCGAATTCATAATTGAAGAGGCTCCCGTTCCCACCAGTTTCAGCATATTTCACTTTTTGCGGTGCTACCAAAATATATGGTCCCAAACCCGTTCCAACCCGTTACATTTCCAAAAAAATGGCACATTCCCACCCATTTCCATCCCGTTCCCATTTCCATACGGGATTCCCATTCCATGAAGAGTTCTACTCTGTACCAAATAAGGCCATTTCCTATGCAAGTTCATTTACCACATATAATCTATCGGACGACGTAACTTCTGTTGTAAGAAAGGCTAGGAACCTTATATGTGGCGGGCCAAGTCCAAAGCAAGTCCGCAGCGCGACAACAGTAATGGTGTTTACATAGCAGTTAGAAATTAGTGGAGGATTAGTGGAGGATTGTCTACTATTTGGTAGGGTGCTTTTTTGGTGGAAATCACTAGAATACAAACAATAAACGATGCCAATTGGTCTTCCGGATGGGTTTAGCGCATAAAAGTTGGCAATTATGCGATAAATTTGTTTAAAACACCTTAATCGTCATTTTGAAGTTCCCTTCATTTTATTATTATGACCGCCCTTTCCCTTTGTTAGTAGCCATATATGGCAGCCTACAGCCATTTGAGATGGCCGTACTGTGCCATATCTGTGATCCTCTATATCGATTTGCGCTGTGTGTGGGAGGAAAAGGCGGTGATGCGACTCTGTGATGCACGACCGGCCGGCTAGCACTATCAACTGGAGTTGTTGCAGCAGTTGGCCGCCAGGGACCGCTAGTGAGCCAGGGTGTGATGACGTCGCAAGCAAATGGTAACAGTTAAATATTTAACGCTAAATGTGTATTTATTTATTTGTTTATAAATCAATCAATATTTAGCAGTACTATTTGCTTGCGACGTCATAACACCCTGGCTCATTAGCGGTCCCTGGCGGCCAACTTCTGCAACAACTCCAGTTGATAGCACTTCTCCAGCCGACCGGCACTTCTCGGCCAAGGCCCTAGATACTCTTCTCGGCGAGTTTTCTGTGACCCGTGCACGGCGCCTAGGTTTCCCGTAAGTGTTTGAATGTTGTATATCAGTATATGAGTATATACAGAGTTGCTGTTATTTTGGTATATCTTTTATGTGCATTTCATACATTAACTACTGCAGCTAACTTCAGTTAAAACCGGGATTCTTCCTTCTCGGATGTCACTTGACGCCTAAAATTCCCAATCCTAGGACACTGGCACTGTGTATTGTTATTAAGTATTATGCTATATGTATGCTATATATTTATTATGTATTATGCATTATGTAATGTCCAATCCGCCGTCAGTGACAAATAAAACGAGAAAATTAACGTCGTCGGTATCGAAACGCCTATTCAGACGCAATGCAATAGAATACTCGCACGATTCAATCAATTGACGCACCTGCGCCATAGTTGTGATCAAATGAGGCGAAGGGAAACTTTAACTTCCCTTTATTGGTAGCCGAACCTCCACTAGTACTTAATTGCTATGTAAACACCATTAGTGTCCACTGTCCAGTAGGTATATTTCCAAACAGAGAGATCAAGAACAACAAGTGATGACCGCTAGTCTGTCGGCGACTATTGTATTACAGCAAGATTGCCAAATCCCTGCCGCTTATAGTCGCGTTTGCGACCCAGTCTCCCCCGGCAGAACAGGTCCGAGACTGGCCGTCCCTTGCGCCGTCTGTTCTGCCAGCTAAACACCACAACCTCAGCTGCAAACACAAGCAGCGCAGAGCTGAGCCCGACCACCAGCAGCACCAGCACGCCCTGAACATGCAGCAGCGAGAGAGGCCGGTTCGCTGGCGGCCTGCCACATCCGGCCTTCCCACTGTGCGCTCGGCAGTAAGCCGCTCGGACCAGGGCGGCTTGAGCCTCGCGCGCTGCCGTCGCGCGCCGCTGCCAGGCGTCGATCAGCCCCGTGTCCCTCGCCCAGCCCACGATGGCGTCCAGCGGCCTGGCCAGCAGCAGGCCGCGCCTCATCCCCACCGCTGACGGAGTGATCAGGAACCTCTGCCGACTCAGATACAGCTGGTCGTTGAGGCTGCCATTTGTCTGCAGCTGGAGGAGTGTTGGGATCGACATCAGCTTGGCCTCAGGCCCGATGAGAGCGAGTCTGCGCTCAGGATGGGCCGCGATGGCGGTTAGCGTCGCGGCAGCGCTGCCTCGAGACCAACTGCGCAGGCCAGCGCCGGTCCTTCGCTGTTCCTCCAGCCAGCCCAGCAGCGAGTTTGAGTTGTGGTTGACGACCACCCGGTACTGGCGGCGCACGAGGTCGGCCAGGGTGTCGGCACGCCAGGTGGTGGGGGGCTGAGAGAGGTGCGCCACCAGGTCCCGGGTGTAGCAGGTACTGAGCACTATGGCGGCCGTCATCCACATGGCAGTCAGTAAGCGCAGGCGGGCCCCCGCCGGCAGCCGCGGCTGCGACTGCTGGCACAGCGTGCGGAAATCGTTTTCAGTCTCGCGAAGGACGATGTTTACCAAGCTGTTGCCACCGCTACTGCTACTAGAGTCCCTACAATCGTCACTGCCATCGCCGCTGTTACTTTTGTCACCGCTACCACCATCGCTGTCAACACCGCTTCTTCCGACGCCGACGCCGACGCCGCCGACGCCGCCGACGTCACCGCCGTCACCGCCGTCACTGCCGTCACCACCGTCGCCGCCGTCGCCGCCATCACCGCCGTCACCGCCGTCACCGCCGTCACCGCCGTCACCGCCGTCGTCTTGCACGAACGTCGCACGCACCATCAGTGAGGTGACCAGAACATGGCCGGCGAAGCAGGCGACGATGACCGCCCAGAGGTCGCCGCTGAGGGTGCTGAACGGATCGGTGGGCGCCGCCTGCGGCTCCGGCGGCTGCGTCGCGAACCCGAACCTTGTAATGGAGTGCCTGTCGGCGAAGTCGACCGCGCGGAACCGCCCGAGCGTGACGGTGATGCGGCCAACTCCGAGGTCGGCCCGACCGGCCTGCAGCTCGCCAATGATGCCAGTGAAGGTGCCGTCCGGCCTGCGGGAGCCCCAGCTGCCGTCGGGGGTGACGCTGTACCGCAGTCGGAGGCAGTGTCTTGCAGCCAGTGCCGCCAGAAGCTGGTCCTCCACACCGGGGACAACTTTGACACAGCGCCGCTGCTGCCGTCGGCGACAGACGAAGAAGGGATCCGTCTGGCCGAACACCACGTCCAGAGTCTGGTTAGAAGCCAGCTCCGCCAGAGACGGCGGCGGCTCACCGGTCCGCCAGCTGCGGAGGAGCCGCGGGGAGGAGGCGCCGGCCTCGTCCCGCTCCAGCCTCCAGACGGTGGCCGTGTCGCCGCGCTGCTGCCAGCAGAGGGGCCGTGTCACGGCCAACACCGGGGAGGCCAACAGCAGCCGGCACCGGTCGGTCACGGCGCCGGCCGGGCCGCGGGGAACAGTGAGGTTCAGCGCGGCGAGCTGAGTCAAGCAGACAGCGCGAGGCACCAGCAGCAGCGGCATCGAGCCGGGAGAGTCCAGATGTCTCACCAGCGCAGCCTCCGAACCAGCGGAGAACCGGACCAGCGGCAACCGCGGCGACCAGCATCCCGGAGACCAGCGCTGGTCACAGGTGAACACGGCAACGGAGTCGGCACCGACCGTGACGCTGGCTGTGTCCACTAGCGCAGAGAGGTCCGGCACTGGGTCGGCCGCAGGCGGGACGAGGGAGACGTTCGGCAGGCCCGACACACAGCTGGAGAGATGTGAGAAGACGACAACAAGCACCGCTGTCCTGCACCACGCCATGACGGGTCGCGTGAGTTTGTCTGGGGTCACCTGACTGTCATTGAGGACACCTGAGGGTCACTGAAGGTCAGCTGAGGGTTACTGAAGGTAACCTGAGGTCACCTGCGGGTCACCGAGGGTCACTTAGGGTCACCGAGGGTCACTTAGGGTCACTGAGGGTCTCTTGAGGGTCGCTGAGGTTTACACGAGGATCGCTGATTGTCACTGAAAGCCACCTGAGGTCGCCTGAGGTTGCCTGAGGCCACCTGAGGTCACCTGAGGGTCGCCTGAGGGTCGCCTGAGGGTCGCCTGAGGGTCGCCTGAGGGTCGCCTGAGGGTCGCCTGAGGGTCAGTTGAGGGTTGCTGAGATTTACCTAAGGGACAATGATAGTTACTGAAAGCCAGCTGAGGTCGCCTGAGGGTCGTTTGAGGTCGTTTGAGGTCGTTTGAGGTCGTCTGAGGTCGTCCTGAAGGTCGCCTGAGGTCACCTGAGGGCCATCTGAGACCGTCCTGAGGGTCACTGAGGCCTAGCTAAGGTCGCCTGAAGTCGTCTGCCGTGGCCAGGAGTAGCGTTGGTGGACCACGGTACGCAGCAGCAGCAGCAGCAGACTGCGGCACCAGCAGCAGCAGCAGCAGCAGCAGCAGACTGCGTCACCAGCAGCAGCAGCAGCAGCAGCAGACTGCGTCACCAGCAGCAGCAGCAGCAGCAGCAGACTGCGGCACCAGCAGCAGCAGCAGCAGCAGCAGACTGCGTCACCAGCAGCAGCAGCAGCAGCAGCAGACTGCGGCACCAGCAGCAGCAGCAGCAGCAGCAGACTGCGTCACCAGCAGCAGCAGCAGCAGCAGCAGACTGCGTCACCAGCAGCAGCAGCAGCAGCAGCAGACTGCGGCACCAGCAGCAGCAGCAGCAGCAGCAGACTGCGTCACCAGCAGCAGCAGCAGCAGCAGCAGACTGCGTCACCAGCAGCAGCAGGCAGCAGACTGCGGCACCAGCAGCAGCAGGCAGCAGACTGCGTCACCAGCAGCAGCAGCAGCAGCAGCAGCAGCAGCAGACTGCGTCACCAGCAGCAGCAGGCAGCAGACTGCGGCACCAGCAGCAGCAGGCAGCAGACTGCGTCACCAGCAGCAGCAGGCAGCAGACTGCGTCACCAGCAGCAGCAGGCAGCAGACTGCGTCACCAGCAGCAGCAGGCAGCAGCAGCAGACTGCGTCACCAGCAGCAGCAGGCAGCAGACTGCGTCACCAGCAGCAGCAGGCAGCAGACTGCGTCACCAGCAGCAGCAGGCAGCAGACTGCGTCACCAGCAGCAGCAGGCAGCAGACTGCGGCACCAGCAGCAGCAGCAGCAGCAGCAGACTGCGTCACCAGCAGCAGCAGGCAGCAGCAGACTGCGTCACCAGCAGCAGCAGGCAGCAGACTGCGTCACCAGCAGCAGCAGGCAGAAGACTGCGTCACCAGCAGCAGCAGCAGCAGCAGTAGGCAGGCATCAGCAGCAGCAGCAGCAGCAGACTGCGTCACCAGCAGCAGCAGCAGACTGCGTCACCACCAGCAGCAGCAGACTGCGTCACCAGCAGCAGCAGCAGCAGCAGGCAGCAGACTGCGGCACCAGCAGCAGCAGCAGCAGCAGCAGACTGCGTCACCAGCAGCAGCAGGCAGCAGACTGCGTCACCAGCAGCAGCAGGCAGAAGACTGCGTCACCAGCAGCAGCAGCAGCAGTAGGCAGGCATCAGCAGCAGCAGCAGCAGCAGACTGCGTCACCAGCAGCAGCAGCAGCAGACTGCGTCACTAGCAGCAGCAGCAGCAGCAGACTGCGGCGGCAGCAGCAGCAGCAGCAGCAGCAGCAGACTGCGTCACCAGCAGCAGCAGCAGCAGACTGCGGCAGCAGCAGCAGCAGCAGCAGCAGCAGCAGCAGCAGCCGGCGGGCAGACCGACGCGCACGGCACTGCCGCGTCGGCACCGACAGACTGACTTGTATCGGGTGGAGCCTGGCCCGACGCGGCCCGGCGTCCGTGACACAGTCATGGTGCACGGAACAGTCTGTAAATCATTAACCATAGCCGCCCATGCAGGACGTCCGCCGACATATCACGCGTGAAATTACGTACAGGCAACTGCGCTACGCATTAACTTTAGTAACAATGTGTAATTTTGAGATCGATGCATGCTAAGCAAGTGGCCAGCACGCACAAGTGTTTGAAAAGGAACACAGGTGAGCCATAATTAGCGACATTTGTAAAATAACCACGAACTGAAGATTTATGTCCCGACAGAACTTGTTCGCCCGTGCAGCTCAGATTAGAGCAGTGGCACAGCTATGGGGGGGGGGGGGCACAGGGGGCACGTGCCCCCCCCCCCCCCTCCCGCTCCCCATTGGGCCGAGGAGGCGGGCCTCGGCCCCTCGGCCCAATGGAATTGACCGAGCGGCCGAGGAGCCCAAAGCAGCAAGGGGCCCTCCGGACCCCTCGCCTTACCAGGCATAACCCGCACCGTGCCTAAGGGGAGGGGGGGGGGGGGGGGGGGGGTTAGACGCCCCCTAAGGTTTTTCTAGAATACCGAAAAAACGGCAGCGCCATTGTTTTTGGCACAGCTGTTCGGGCAACAATTACCCACATTGTGTGGAATTATTGACCACGGGTCATCTCAGGTCAGGTCACCAGGCCAGGTCACCAGGGCAGGTCATATGGGCCCCACCTTAAAAAAACGTTTGCGGTAGTACCAAAGCCACCGTTTTGGGCCGATCAGTTTCAAACTTACAAGATTTAATAAGGACATAGGTACCTACACTTCGTTTATCTCGAATTTTGTATATCGGTGACCTAAGGTCGGATCCATTTCGTGACCTCCCCATTATAAGTCAATGGGGAAATATTCAAATGCTTCTTATTCCGAGGATACGCTTGAGATCAGTCCATTTCCTTCTGAATCATGTTATCATAGGCCATTCTTGATGATCCAGGTTAAATTTTTGTTCAGTGACCCCTACAGGGTTAGCCGAGGTCATCTGAAGTAACCAACACTTGTTGTCAATAACTCTCGACATAATGAAAAGAGCAGTGAAACCAATACCAATGTGTTTGTCTCGTCGAGATACGTCTCCCAATATGCAACATGACCTACTTGGGTCACCACTTGACCTTTACCCGAGGTAAAATTTATAAGTTGACCTAGACTGGTCAACTTGAATATGGTTCGAAGCGCACCGCTGGAACAGCTTCCGGTTGCCGAGGTCCGCGTCTTTGCGTTCGCGTCGCCTTTTTCGGAACTCGGCAGACTAGCTAAACATGTAGCCCGCATTCAAGTTAATATTTTATGAAGAGAGTTGGCCCTGGGGCCAGCAATTACCGACAAGGAGAGCCTCTGCAAGACACTTCATGGAATTAATTTTCCAAATTTGTATATGCAATTGCGAAACTTGTGTCATGCCCAGTGGCGGCGGAAGGTATTTTGGGATGGGGGGGGGGCAAAGAAATCCAGAGCGCCCCCCCCTACAAAAATAGAACTAAATGACTCCTCGGATTTAGGCCACAATATACTAGTAAAACGCCTTTTTGGGCGATGACAGAGCGGGCGCGCTCTGGTAAAGCTAAAACAGGTTTGAAATATGAAACGGTACGTGAGTACACGTGGGCATTGACTGTGTCCCAATAATAAGTAAGTAGTAACATATTCAATAGTTTTACCGTGGTTATATCCTAGTATGCATAGTTTTAGGAACGTTCAGCTGAATGGAGATGTACAAAGTAAATGGCGCTTCCCTGGGACAAACTACATAGAAAAGAATAGCATGTATTAAAGTGAAATATTCGCCTTTTTATTTATTTACCTGCATTTTTTCTTTGATATATGTACAAGGGCGGATCCAGCCGGCCATTTTTTTGGGGGAGGCAACCCGTTTTTAGCGGACCTGACCTACTCCCAATTTCGAATTTCTTCCCGGATTTGGCCCACTTTATTTTGCAACTACACGATTTCTATCTTTTGTTTAGTTTTTCGACCTTTTGGGATATCGAAAAAGGAAAGATCGTCAGCTTGCAGTTTGTATTGTTTCTACATTGCCGTACACTGAGCAAAACTATGTCAATTGTCAGCTGTACCCAGGGGTGTCGCCGATAATTTTTGAGTGGGGGGGGGGGGCGGCTGAAATGACGAAATAAAAATTACCCATTTTTCATTCGTGTATTTAAGCCTTTGCAGCATTTTTAATGTGGACTTTCATGTTATAGTAGGTACTTGTTATTTAGCACCGCGAAGCGGCGCGAATTTTTTACGGGTTTGCCTGATAAACCCCAGAAACATAGGCAGTGGGCCCAGTAGAGAATAAAAAGCTCAACATGCTATTCATTCAATTTACCGCTACAATGAACCGAAGACGATGGCGATGGCTTCGTTATGACGATAGCCACCGATGTGACGCCGCGAAGCGGCGTGAAAATGTTAATTTTAGGTCGTGGAAAACGAAATTGTATTATTGGAACCAGACTCAGGTAACCTCTATTCCTGGTTGCACATCTCGGTATAATTTAAAAAATATTGAAATTAAGGTAGTTTTTAATATACGTATTCTTCCGAGAGTAAATCACGATGACCGGTGGCAGTCAGCCCTCAATAGTACATATGCTAATAATTACTGTATACATATATGTACCGAACTGTAACAAACAACTGGTAACAGTGCAAATGGTTTCCAAGTAGCAAGACTTTTCCGCACATAGTTAATAATAACACATATTTATATACATATACATTTACATATACATATACATATACATAAACATAAACATATACATATACATATACATATACATATACATCTACATCTACATCTACATATACATATACATATACATATACATATACATATGCATATGCATATACATATAATATACATATACACATACATATACATATACATATACATATACATATACATATACATCTGCATCTACATCTACATCTACATCTACATCTACATCTACATCTACCTATACCTATACCTATACCTATACCTATACCTATACCTATACCTATACCTATACCTATACCTATACCTATACCTATACCTATACCTATACCTATACCTATACCTATACCTATACCTATACCTATACCTATACCTATACCTATACCTATACCTATACCTATACCTATACCTATACCTATACCTATACCTATACCTATACCTATGCCTATACCTATACCTATACCTATACCTATACCTATACCTATACCTATACCTATACCTATACATATACCTATACCTATACCTATACCTATACCTATACCTATACCTATACCTATACCTATACCTATGCCTATACCTATACCTATACCTATACCTATACATATACATATACATATACATATACATATACATATACATATACATATACATATACATATACATATACATATACATCTACATATACATATACATATACATATACATAAACATATACATATACATATACATATACATATACATATACATATACATATACATATACATATACATATACATATACATATACATATACATATACATATACATATACATATACATATACATATACATATACATATACATATACATATACATATGCATATGCATATACATATACATATACATATACATATACATATACATATACATATAAATATACATATACACATACATATACATATACATATACATATACATATACATATACATATACATATGCGTATACATATACATTTTAAAAAAAATCCAGCCGCCCCCCATTAATAGGTGACCAGGAGTGCCCCCACCCTCGATCCCAACGACGCACGACACCTTTCATTAACACCAGAGAACAAAAGAGAAAATGTCGCGGCACTCCCAGCTAAGAAATGGAAACAAACATAAACAAGCATATGCGGAGAGGTAGTTTGGGTGTTAGATGTTGTTATGTCGGGCAATCCCGGTTGTGCGCGTGCCGTAATCTGGCCGGTCTAGGTCTGCTGGCCTCGGCACCGCTCGCTTATTGGCCGACCGGCAGGTCGGTCACGTGATCGGACCAGACGGCCGGCGGCGCAGGACGGCCGCGGCTGTCGCCCCGAAGCTGTGGATGCGTGTGGATGGCTGGCAGAACCCGACGTGGCAATATACCGAAGCCGGTGATATTGCATTTATATATCAAGATGGCTCATTGAAGTGGAAAGCAGAAACATAACAGTGGCGACGAGGCAAGAACTCACATCAAGATGAGTGATTCGGAGGAGAGGAAGTCGGCGACAGGTATCGTGATGCAGCAGCCCACGGTATGTCTTGCGTCAGGTGTCGGGGAATTCGACGAGTGTCATGATAGCTGGAGGGATTATATTGAACGGTTTAAGTTTTTCTGTGCCGCCCAAGGGATTAAGGATGAGGAAAGGAGAAGAGCCCTCCTTCTTGCTGGTATTGGGCGAAATGCGTACCGACGCGTCAAGACGATTCTGGCACCATCACTGCCTTCTCAGACGTCGTATCGTGATATTGTCAGTGCTGTGCAGAGTCATGTTGATCCAAAGCCATCAGTCATTGTCAGCCGTTTTCGGTTCCATCAGAAGTGTCAAGGCTCTGAACAAGGGATACAGGAGTTTTCTGCCGAGTTGAAAGTGATTGCAGATCCATGCGACTTTGGGCCGTGTCTAGATGCAATGCTGAGAGACAGATTTGTCTGTGGACTTGCTGACCAGTCGTTGCAGAAGCGGTTGTTGACTGAGGACACGCTGACGTTCCAGCAGGCACAGAGGATCGCGCTGGCAGCTGAGACGGCAGCGAAGGGCGTACGACAGCTCGCTGCATCGACGTCCGATCCAGTAATGCAGGACGTCCACCGAGTTGGACCTACACGGCAGGTGAAGGGGTCGCCGTCAAACCGGTACGTCAGATCGGAATGTTTCCGATGCGGAGGCACCAATCATTCCCCTCAAATATGTCGTTTTAAGACATACAAGTGCCACTCATGTGGAGAACAGGGACACTTGAGCCGCAAATGTCGGAAGAATGGGCAAGACTTGGCTCGCACTTCGAGTAAAATGACTCGGTGGGGTTCCACAGGGCTCAGTCCTGGGCCCATTGCTTTTTATAATATTTGTGAATGCAATTGAGAACAGTATAGACAGCAAAGTCTTGAAATTCGCAGACGATCTAAAAGTTGTCAGGATTATTAGAGGAAAACATGATCAGGATGTTTTTCAATCAGATCTGGACAAGCTAGTTGAGTGGTCTGAAGCATGGCAGATGAAATTCAATTTGAGTAAATGTAAGATTATGCGCGCTGGACGGGTTAGCAGTAAACATAGGTATGACATGGGTGGGCAGAAAATGGAGCAGATTGAAAAGGAAAGAGATTTAGGTGTCGTGGTAAACAATAGACTATCAGCGTCAGACCAGGTTGTAGAAGCTAGGAAAAAGGCACTTAGAATGCTAGGGGCCATTAACAGATGTTTCCTACAAGAGTGAAAAGGTAATGACAAAACTGTATTGTGCATACGTTAGACCACATTTGGAGTATTGTGTACAAGCCTGGTCTCCAACATATGAGAAAGATTGATGGTTGTTAGAAAGAGTTCAAAAAAGGGCAACAAAAATGGTTAATTGTCTTGGTAGTTTACCTTATGAAGATAGATTAAAGAAATTGGGTATGTTTTCACTTAGATATAGAAGGCTAAGAGGAGATCTAATTGAAGTCTTCAAATTTGTAAATAGTCAGCATTCTGGATATTTAAAGGGTATGTTTGAGTTCAATAGGGAAAATCGAGG
Source organism: Chirona hameri (assembly GCA_036785665.1). Classification (NCBI taxonomy): domain Eukaryota; kingdom Metazoa; phylum Arthropoda; class Thecostraca; order Balanomorpha; family Balanidae; genus Chirona; species Chirona hameri. The sequence continues at coordinate 37,926 of JAXIVJ010000109.1, read as the reverse complement.
TAGAGGTCATCAGCATAAACTCATTATGAAACAAAGTAGGACTAGGCTACGACAGTCATTTTTCAGTAGAAGGGTTGTAGGACATTGGAATATGCTACCAGGGGATGTCGCTGATGCAGTGACACTTGCTTCCTTCAAAATTAGATTAGATAAATACTTTACAGAGAAGGGATTAGTTCATAAATACTCGTGGGATTAGCCTTCTTTTATGCAGGTAGAGTAAGGTGATTAGAAGGGGCGAGACTGGTGGAGGGGGGGGGGGGGTGGGTGTGGGTGTGGGTGTGGGTGTGGGTGGGGTGGGGTGCAACCTCGGATGGGCCCAAGAGGCTCTTTGTTGCACTTTTCTTTTATGTCTTTATGTCTTTGTCTTTATATATATATATATATATATATATATATATATATATATATATATATATATATATA
>JAXIVJ010000109.1:0-32500 GCA_036785665.1 Chirona hameri | reverse complement strand
GGTAGAAGTGCTTTAAGTGGCCCCGACCAAAAGTGTCACATACAAAAATGACCCCAGCTGTGCTGGTCATTTTTTTTTACTTCACATGAATGCCCTAACACCTGGCTGCATGCTCACATCATCTCTATATTTTAACCAGCGCCATGCCGGGGGGGGGGGATAGACACCTCTCTTTTTAGAGGATAGCGGAAAAACGGCGACGCGCAGCGCCGCCATTTTTGGCACAGATGTTTGTGCATCAATTGGCCAGTGGATGTACTGCAGTGTGTGGGTGGTGGATGTACTGCAGTGTGTGTGTGGTGGATGTACTGCAGTGTGGTTGGTGGATGTACTGCAGTGTGTGGGTGGTGGATGTACTGCAGTGTCTGTGTGGTGGATGTACTGCAGTGTGTGGGTGGTGGTTGTACTGCAGTGTGTGGGTGGTGGATGTACTGCGGTGTCTGTGTGGTGGATGTACTGCAGTGTGTGGGTAGTGGATGTACTGCAGTGTGTGTGTGGTGGATGTACTGCAGTGTGGTTGGTGGATGTACTGCAGTGTGTGGGTGGTGGATGTACTGCAGTGTGTGGGTGGTGGATGTACTGCAGTGTGTGGGTGGTGGATGTACTGCAGTGTGTGGATGGTGGATGTACTGCAGTGTGTATGTGGTGGATGTACTGCAGTGTGTGGGTGGTGTATGTACTGCAGTGTGTGGGTGGTGGATGTACTGCAGTGTGTGGGTGGTGGATATACTGCAGTGTGTGGGTGGTGGATGTACTGCAGTGTGTGGGTGGTGGATGTACTGCAGTGTGTGGGTGGTGGATGTACTGCAGTGTGTGGGTGGTGGATGTACTGCAGTGTGTGGGTGGTGGATGTACTGCAGTGTGTGTGTGGTGGATGTACTGCAGTGTGTGTGTGGTGGATGTACTGCAGTGTGTGTGTGGTGGATGTACTGCAGTGTGTGGTTGGTGGATGTACTGCAGTGTGTGGGTGGTGGATGTACTGCAGTGTGTGGGTGGTGGATGTACTGCAGTGTGTGGGTGGTGGATGTACTGCAGTGTGTGGGTGGTGGATGTACTGCAGTGTGTGGGTGGTGGATGTACTGCAGTGTGTGGGTGGTGGATGTACTGCAGTGTGTATGTGGTGGATGTACTGCAGTGTGTATGTGGTGGATGTACTGCAGTGTGTGGGTGGTGGATGTACTGCAGTGTGTGGGTGGTGGATGTACTGCAGTGTGTGGGTGGTGGATATACTGCAGTGTGTGGGTGGTAGATGTACTGCAGTGTGTGGGTGGTGGATATACTGCAGTGTGTGGGTGGTGGATGTACTGCAGTGTGTGGGTGGTGGATGTACTGCAGTGTGTGGGTGGTGGATGTACTGCAGTGTGTGGGTGGTGGATGTACTGCAGTGTGTATGTGGTGGATGTACTGCAGTGTGTATGTGGTGGATGTACTGCAGTGTGTGGGTGGTGGATGTACTGCAGTGTGTGGGTGGTGGATATACTGCAGTGTGTGGGTGGTAGATGTACTGCAGTGTGTGGGTGGTGGATATACTGCAGTGTGTGGGTGGTGGATGTACTGCAGTGTGTGGGTGGTGGATGTACTGCAGTGTGTGGGTGGTGGATGTACTGCAGTGTGTGGGTGGTGGATGTACTGCAGTGTGTGGGTGGTGGATGTACTGCAGTGTGTGGGTGGTGGATCTACTGCAGTGTGTAGGTGGTGGATGGTCTGCAGTGTGTTGGTGGTGGATGTACTGCAGTGTGTGTGTGTGGTGGATGTACTGCAGTGTGTGGGTGGTGGATGTACTGCAGTGTGTGGGTGGTGGATATACTGCAGTGTGTAGGTGGTGGATGTACTGCAGTGTGTGGGTGGTGGATGTACTTGCACCGCTTCAGGTCGGACCGACCGCACGTGGTCGGTGCTCTCTACGATGGGGATATTACTGTCCTGGAAATCCGCCTAGAGCACTCCGCTTCGGCGCAGGACAGACTCGCGGATGCCCTTCAGCCAGGGCCTCGGATAACATGTTAACTGGGGGAGCACCCCTCCCCCCTCCCCAGTGGAACAAATCCCCCCCCCCCCCCAGTGAAACTGAGTTAATTCGACACGAGCGGGCACTAGGATACTATATATGATGTATCACTAGCCTTTAAACAAATCATTCAGTTACCCGACGCTTCTTGTACTGTACTGCATGGCCTCGGATAGCATGTTATTTTATTTTTATTTTGGGGAGGGGATGCCCCCGCAGTGACTGCTGGCTCTCCACTCCCCAGTGAACAAATTCCCCCCCCCCCCCCTCCCCCAAGAGGGAGCAAAATTCGTAGGTAACATACGATTGTACGGTCTGTAAAGCAGATAAAAGCGTCACTGAAGCATGTTTTCAATACAACAAAAGTGGGGGGAGTTTGCCCAGACCTCCCCCCCCCCGACCCTCCCGTCGGTGACGCCCCTGTCTGACAAATATTGCAGCTCACACTCTCCTGAGAGGAAAATTGTGAAATTGTTTTGTACTTCCATCGCCCCCCCCCCCCCCGAATTCAAAAACTTATCAGACTTATCAAATTACCATTTTTAAACCCAAGAAAACATGGCACCAGGTGGGTCAGATTACATCACATTACCGCTCATTATGACTGCGCCGACCACGGCTAGGAGGCGCTCCAGCTATAGAAAGCGCTCCAGGCGACGGCTAGCAACCCCTGGGCAGGCTCGAGGGCCCCGGTCAGAGACTCAATGGCCATCTGGATAAGCTCGAGAGGCCCCTGCTCAGACTCTACTAGCCCCTGGGCAGGTTCGAGAGGCCCCTGAACAGACTCTATGGGGCTCTGGGAAAACTATAATGGCCCCTGGGCAGGTTCAAGAGGCCCCAAAACAGACTATAATGGGCCCCTGGCCAGGCTCAAGAGGCCCCTGAACATACTCAATGGACCCATGGACATGCTCGAGAGGCCACTGGGCAGGTTTGTTAGGTCGTAGGTGGGATGAATTGGCCCCTGGACAAGTGGACATGCTCTAGAGGCCCCTGGGCCGGTTTTGGGGCCCCTGAGTGGGAGCAATGGGCTCCAGGGCATGCTCTAAAAGTCTCTGGGCATGTTATTGCGCCCTTAAGTGGGCTCAATGGGGCCTCTGGACATGCTCGAGAGGCCCCTGGACAGTTTTTTGGGCCCATCGGTGGGCTCAATGGGCCCCTGGACATGCCTAAAAGGCCCCTGGGCCGGCTTCGAAAGCCCTTCAGTGTCTGTGAGGGCCCTTGACATGCACCAGTGACCCTTGCCTGGTTTTGAGGGCTTCTCTGTGACTTTTTGAAAGCCATTTAGCTAATGCAAATGGTATCTGGGCCAATCTCGGCGTGGCCCCCTGTGACCCGTAAGGGGGGGGGGGGGGCAATAATTGCCCCCTTGTCCCCCCTGGCTGCGCCCCTGCCCACACACTGCAGTACATCCACCACCCACACACTGCAGTACATCCGCCAATCACACACTGCAGTATATCCACCAACCACACACTGCAGTACATCCACCACCCACACACTGCAGTACATCCACCACACGCACACTGCAGTACATCCACCACCTACACACTGCAGTACATCCACCGCCCACACACTGCAGTACATCCACCACCCACACACTGCAGTACATCCACAACCAACACACTGCAGTATATCCACCACCCACACACTGCAGTGCATCACCCACACACTCCAGTACATTCACCACCCACACACTGCAGTACATCCACCACCCACACACTGCAGTACATCCACCAACCACACACTGCAGTACATCCACCACCCACACACTGCAGTACATCCACCACCCACACACTGCAGTACATCCACCACCCACCCACTACAGTACATCCACCACCCACACACTGCAGTACATCCACCACACACACACTGCAGTACATCCACCACCCACACACTGCAGTACATCCACTACCCACACACTGCAGTACATCCACCACCCACAAACTGCAGTACATCCACCACCCACACACTGCAGTACATCCACCACCCACATACTGCAGTACATCCACCAGCCACACACTGCAGTACATCCACCACCCACACACCGCAGTATATCCACCACCCACACACTGCAGTACATCCATCACCCACACACTGCAGTACATCCACCACCCACACACTGCAGTATATCCACCACCCACACACTGCAGTACATCCACCACCCACCCACTGCAGTACATCCACCACCCACACACTGCAGTACATACACCAGCCACACACTGCAGTACATCCACCACCCACACACTGCAGTACATCCACCACGCACACACTGCAGTACATCCACCACCTACACACTGCAGTACATCCACCACCCACACACTGCAGTACATCCACCACGCACACACTGCAGTACATCCACCACCCACACACTGCAGTACATCCACCACCAACACACTGCAGTACATCCACCACCCACACACTGCAGTACATCCACCACGCACACACTGCAGTACATCCACCGCCCACATACTGCAGTACATCCACCACCCACACACTGCAGCGGAGTACCTGACGAGTGTGGCCGGGGACTACGTAGTCTGGGTACCCACACACTGCAGCGGAGTACCTGACGAGTGTGGCCGGGGACTACGTCCTGCACCCAGACACTGCAGCGGAGTACCTGACGAGTGTGGCCGGGGACTACGTCCTGCACCCACACACTGCAGCGGAGTACCTGACGAGTGTGGCCGGGGACTACGTCCTGCACCCACACACTGCAGCGGAGTACCTGACGAGTGTGGCCGGGGACTACGTCCTGCACCCACACACTGCAGCGGAGTACCTGACGAGTGTGACCGGGGACTACGTCCTGCACCCACACACTGCAGCGGAGTATCTGACGAGTGTGGACGGGGACTACGTCCTGCACCCACACACTGCAGCGGAGTACCTGACGAGTGTGGCCGGGGACTACGTAGTCTGGGTACCCACACACTGCAGCGGAGTACCTGACGAGTGTGGCCGGGGACTACGTCTCTGGGTACCCACACACTGCAGCGGAGTACCTGACGAGTGTGGCCGGGGACTACGTCTCTGGGTACCCACACACTGCAGCGGAGTACCTGACGAGTGTGGCCGGGGACTACGTCCTGCACCCACACACTGCAGCAGAGTACCTGACGAGTGTGGCCGGGGACTACGTCCTGCACCCACACATTGCAGCGGAGTACCTGACGAGTGTGGCCGGGGACTACGTCCTGCACCCACACACTGCAGCGGAGTACCTGACGAGTGTGGCCGGGGACTAGGTCCTGCACCCACACACTGCAGCGGAGTACCTGACGAGTGTGGCCGGGGACTACGTCCTGCACCCACACACTGCAGCGGAGTACCTGACGAGTGTGGCCCGGGACTACGTCCTGCACCCACACACTGCAGCGGAGTACCTGACGAGTGTGGCCGGGGACTACGTCCTGCACCCACACACTACAGCGGAGTACCTGACGAGTGTGGCCGGGGACTATGTCTCTGGGTACCCAGACACTGCAGCGGAGTACCTGACGAGTGTGGCCGGGGACTACGTCTCTGGGTACCCACACACTGCAGCGGAGTACCTGACGAGTGTGGCCGGGGACTACGTCTTTGGGTACCCACACACTGCAGCGGAGTACCTGACGAGTGTGGCCGGGGACTACGTAGTCTGGGTACCCACACACTGCAGCGGAGTACCTGACGAGTGTGGCCGGGGACTACGTCCTGCACCCACACACTGCAGCGGAGTACCTGACGAGTGTGGCCGGGGACTACGTCCTGCACCCACACACTGCAGCGGAGTACCTGACGAGTGTGGCCGGGGACTACGTAGTCTGGGTACCCACACACTGCAGCGGAGTACCTGACGAGTGTGGCCGGGGGACTACGTCTCTGGGTACCCACACACTGCAGCGGAGTACCTGACGAGTGTGGCCGGGGACTACGTCTCTGGGTACCCACACACTGCAGCGGAGTACCTGACGAGTGTGGCCGGGGACTACGTAGTCTGGGTACCCACACACTGCAGCGGAGTACCTGACGAGTGTGGCCGGGGACTACGTCTCTGGGTACCCACACACTGCAGCGGAGTACCTGACGAGTGTGGCCGGGGACTACTTCTCTGGGTACCCACACACTGCAGCGGAGTACCTGACGAGTGTGGCCGGGGACTACGTCTCTGGGTACCCAGATACTGCAGCGGAGTACCTGACGAGTGTGGCCGGGGACTTCGTCTCTGCACCCAGACACTGCAGCGGAGTACCTGACGAGTGTGGCCGGGGACTACGTCTCTGGGTACCCACACACTGCAGCGGAGTACCTGACGAGTGTGGCCGGGGACTACGTCTCTGGGTACCCAGACACTGCAGCGGAGTACCTGACGAGTGTGGCCGGGGACTACGTCTCTAGGTACCCACACACTGCAGCGGAGTACATGACTAGTGTGGCCGGGGACTACGTCCTGCACCCACACACTGCAGCGGAGTACCTGACGAGTGTGGCCGGGGACTACGTCCTGCACCCACACACTGCAGCGGAGTACCTGACGAGTGTGGCCGGGGACTACGTAGTCTGGGTACCCACACACTGCAGCGGAGTACCTGACGAGTGTGGCCGGGGACTACGTCCTGCACCCACACACTGCAGCGGAGTACCTGACGAGTGTGGCCGGGGACTACGTCCTGCACCCACACACTGCAGCGGAGTACCTGACGAGTGTGGCCGGGGACTACGTAGTCTGGGTACCCACACACTGCAGCGGAGTACCTGACGAGTGTGGCCGGGGACTACGTCCTGCACACACACACTGCAGCGGAGTACCTGACGAGTGTGGCCGGGGACTACGTCCTGCACCCACACACTGCAGCGGAGTACCTGACGAGTGTGGCCGGGGGACTACGTAGTCTGGGTACCCACACACTGCAGCGGAGTACCTGACGAGTGTGGCCGGGGACTACGTCCTGCACCCACACACTGCAGCGGAGTACCTGACGAGTGTGGCCGGGGACTACGTCCTGCACCCACACACTGCAGCGGAGTACCTGACGAGTGTGGCCGGGGACTACGTCTCTGGGTACCCACACACTGCAGCGGAGTACCTGACGAGTGTGGCCGGGGACTACGTCTCTGGGTACCCACACACTGCAGCGGAGTACCTGACTAGTGTGGCCGGGGACTACGTAGTCTGGGTACCCACACACTGCAGCGGAGTACCTGACGAGTGTGGCCGGGGACTACGTCTCTGGGTACCCACACACTGCAGCGGAGTACCTGACGAGTGTGGCCGGGGACTACGTAGTCTGGGTACCCACACACTGCAGCGGAGTACCTGACGAGTGTGGCCGGGGACTACGTCCTGCACCCACACACTGCAGCGGAGTACCTGACGAGTGTGGCCGGGGACTACGTCCTGCACCCACACACTGCAGCGGAGTACCTGACGAGTGTGGCCGGGGGACTACGTCCTGCACCTACACACTGCAGCGGAGTACCTGACGAGTGTGGCCGGGGACTACGTAGTCTGGGTACCCACACACTGCAGCGGAGTACCTGACGAGTGTGGCCGGGGACTACGTCCTGCACCCACACACTGCAGCGGAGTACCTGACGAGTGTGGCCGGGGACTACGTCCTGCACCCACACACTGCAGCGGAGTACCTGACGAGTGTGGCCGGGGACTACGTCTCTGGGTACCCACACACTGCAGCGGAGTACCTGACGAGTGTGGCCGGGGACTACGTCTCTGGGTACCCACACACTGCAGCGGAGTACCTGACGAGTGTGGCCGGGGACTACGTAGTCTGGGTACCCACACACTGCAGCGGAGTACCTGACGAGTGTGGCCGGGGACTACGTCTCTGGGTACCCAGACACTGCAGCGGAGTACCTGACGAGTGTGGCCGGGGACTACGTCCTGCACCACACACTGCAGCGGAGTACCTGACGAGTGTGGCCGGGGACTACGTCTCTGGGTACCCACACACTGCAGCGGAGTACCTGACGAGTGTGGCCGGGGACTACGTCCTGCACCACACACTGCAGCGGAGTACCTGACGAGTGTGGCCGGGGACTACGTCTCTGGGTACCCACACACTGCAGCGAAGTACCTGACGAGTGTGGCCGGGGACTACGTAGTCTGGGTACCCACACACTGCAGCGGAGTACCTGACGAGTGTGGCCGGGGACTACGTCTCTGGGTACCCAGACACTGCAGCGGAGTACCTGACGAGTGTGGCCGGGGACTACGTCTCTGCACCCAGACACTGCAGCGGAGTACCTGACGAGTGTGGCCGGGGACTACGTCTCTGGGTACCCACACACTGCAGCGGAGTACCTGACGAGTGTGGCCGGGGACTACGTCCTGCACCACACACTGCAGCGGAGTACCTGACGAGTGTGGCCGGGGACTACGTCTCTGGGTACCCACACACTGCAGCGAAGTACCTGACGAGTGTGGCCGGGGACTACGTCTCTGGGTACCCAGACACTGCAGCGGAGTACCTGACGAGTGTGGCCGGGGACTACGTCTCTGCACCCAGACACTGCAGCGGAGTACCTGACGAGTGTGGCCGGGGACTACGTCTCTGGGTACCCACACACTGCAGCGGAGTACCTGACGAGTGTGGCCGGGGACTACGTCTTTGGGTACCCAAACACTGCAGCGGAGTACCTGACGAGTGTGGCCGGGGACTACGTCTCTGGGTACCCACACACTGCAGCGGAGTACCTGACGAGTGTGGCCGGGGACTACGTCTCTGGGTACCCACACACTGCAGCGGAGTACCTGACGAGTGTGGCCGGGGACTTCGTCTCTGCACCCAGACACTGCAGCGGAGTACCTGACGAGTGTGACCGGGGACTACGTCTCTGGGTACCCACACACTGCAGCGGAGTACCTGACGAGTGTGGCCGGGGACTTCGTCTCTGCACCCAGACACTGCAGCGGAGTACCTGACGAGTGTGGCCGGGGACTACGTCTCTGGGTACCCACACACTGCAGCGGAGTACCTGGCGAGTGTGGCCGGGGACTACGTCTCTGCACCCAGACACTGCAGCGGAGTACCTGACGAGTGTGGCCGGGGACTACGTCTCTGGGTACCCACACACTGCAGCGGAGTACCTGACGAGTGTGGCCGGGGACTACGTCTCTGGGTACCCACACACTGCAGCGGAGTACCTGACGAGTGTGGCCGGGATGTAATGGTACCCAGAGTTCGTGAACTGGGATGTAATGGTGCGTCAAAACTACAGCGCCTGCAAGGCACGGATGCTGGGTGACTGAGGATGCTGGGTGAGGACTGAGGATGCTGGGTGAGGACTGAGGATGATGGGTGAGGACTGAGGATGCTGGGTGAGGACTGAGGATGCTGGGTGAGGACTGAGGATGCTGGGTGAGGACTGAGGATGCTAGGTGAGGACTGAGGATGCTGGGTGAGGACTGAGGATGCTGGGGGAGGACTGAGGATGATGGGTGAGGACTGAGGATGCTAGGTGAGGACTGAGGATGCTGGGTGAGGACTGAGGATGCTGGGTGAGGACTGAGGATGCTAGGTGAGGACTGAGGATGCTGGGTGAGGACTGAGGATGCTGGGTGAGGACTGAGGATGCTGGGTGAGGACTGAGGACTGAGGATGCTGGGTGAGGACTGAGCGTGTTGGGTGAGGACTGAGGACTGAGGATGCTGGGTGAGGACTGATGATGCTGGGTGAGGACTGAGGATGCTGGGTGAGGACTGAGGATGCTGGGTGAGGACTGAGGATGCTGGGTGAGGACTGAGGATACTATGTGAGGACTGAGGACTCCGCCCCACAGCGTCTGTGTATAGAGCCCAGCGACGACTCTGTGGAGAGCCTCGCCAAAGTGGAGCTGGTACATGCTTTGACTGCAAGGATCACGTCCTCGCCGTACGACTCAAAACGGGACGACAGGATGCCGGAACTGCGGCGAGCCAGTGCCAAGTCTAAGGCATCCCTGAGGGAACTGTGGCATGTAACTATAGGCGGCATGACTGCTGACGAGTACGTCTTTGTCACAGACGAGTGAGGGTCGCGTACACAGTGCTGTTAATCAGGGGTGCTAAGGTGTAATGTTTGTCAGTCTCTGCCTTCACACACACACACTGCAACACTGTTATCAGGGATGCTAAGGTGTAATGTTTGTCAGCCTCTGTCTTGAGATATGCTTTGTCGCATGTACGTGACTATCAGACAAGGTGTCACAGCAGGCTTTGTGTATGGTAGCGTGACTTATTTGTTAATAGTGTGGAGGGTGTTAATTTGTTTGTGGAATCTAAATTCTGCCATTTATTCTGGAATCCTAGCATAACCGTCGTCCTCTGATCAAGTAGAAGCCATTGGTGATGACAGCGAGTGTGTAGTTCCGGCCATTGCATTGGTGTATCCCTGTGGCATGGTACTTGACTGCTGCTGGTAATAGAGTGCTGGCTATATTACCAGGGGCAAACACAATGATGTGGATCGTTGCAAACACAAAATGAAATATGTTCCGTGCTGGGCCAGAAGAGTGTTTCAGTATTCATATCAATAGAATTGTGTTGTTGCTGCGTTCTGGTCTTAGTGTGTACACTAACTGTGTTATTCAGATTTTGGGCGGGGATCACCAGGGTATTGCATATTCGATCGCTGCCACTCATTGCATCATGTAGTGTTGAATTACTTATATTTATAATGATGCGTGATCAATTAGGGAAATAGTTATATGACTGAACTGACATGTTTCGATGAACATCCCAAGGCTATGGATTAACGCAAAAACATGGACAAGCTCACTGAATGGGAAATGTGCTTGAGAAGAGGTTAAATAAAATGGTGACTCGCGACAGATCATTTCATTTTTTTTTTGGCGGGGGAAACCGAGGAATTGCCCAGATTCCCCGCAACAACACAGTCCCTTTTGCCTCCCGTTATTGACGTTCACTATCCCCAGTATTTCAGATTAACTGTTCTTACATTTCCGAAGCTTTGCCGTCCCGTGACAAAGCTTTATACCAGATATGAGCTGTAATGGGTCACAAGAAAAGAAAACTGGAAACCAGGGGAATGAACTAGATTACCCGCAAGAAGAGCGTCATTTTCATTTATTTATCTTCCGTGATTTCATTTCACTGTCCTCTTCCCATCACCTCAGTTAAACTATTCCTTCAATTTATTTCAATTTCCAAAGATTTTCCATCCAATCTTATATCAACGCTAATTTCATGTCGTAAGTTCGCATCAATTTCATTCCAAATACCGCACGCAATTCCCTGTAAGCAAGGCGCCTAATGTAATGGTGCTAGCTTACTTCTATGTGGTATGCTTGGCGTGCTTGGCCCAATCCGCTCTAATTATTCAGTACTCATGCTGGCCAGCGCTCTAATTTGGGATTATCAGCTGACGGTGCGCTCTATTTATTTAGCGTTTCAGCACCAGACAACGGCAGGTAATCTAAAAATACAGCAAGGATCTGGAATATTTCCTGCCAGTGACATATTCATAAATTTAGCGTGACCCATCTTTAAGCAATGTTTAACGGTTTTTCTCGACATACATGCCCTATATGGGTCGTCAAGTGGTCGCAGTGCTACGCAATAGCCGTTACAAAAATACATTATTTTCGTGACCGATTGCAAATATAAAATTAGAGCACTATATTTTTAGAGCATTTCCCTACTGTGCCTCCAACTGAAATTGCATAGTGACGCTCCTGTACCTACCTACCAAATTCAAGTTCTTCACATACACGGGCAACTTTAGAGGAAAATTGAATACACTGAGGCAGGGTCGGCGCCCCGGATTTTTGCCAGGGGTGGCAAAATTGACTGACTAGGTACGCATGGATCCTCTACTGGAAAAAGTGCCACGGAGGTATACAATGCTTATAAACCTAGCGACAAACAAGATTAAAACCCAACACATTTCGTCCTATTTTTGTGTTATTTATTAGCTGATAGGTATCTATTTTTGCAAGTTTTTCAAATATTTTAGCACATTTTATTTTGATACCGGACCCATACAATAGTACTAGCAACCCACGATGAATTAACTATGTATTGCGTTTTTTCAGATGGTAGACAATATATAATTAGCAAATAATAGCTTCTGTAAGTATAGTCTTGGAACTCAGTACGTTGGACAGGAATTAGAAGAAACGAGTATACTCGTTTCTTATATATGTAACGGTCAGGGGCGGATCCGTGGGGGAGGGCAAAGGGGCATGTCCCCCCCCCCCAAGGTTCTGCAACTATGATTGCCCCCCCCCCCAAAAAAAAAGGTCGGACGTACAGTTGTAAAAATTGCCTTTGCAGCAGCCAAAATCGAGCTATGCACAGTGCAAAACTGGAAAATTTCGCGCTGCTTCGCGGCATGACACAAAATTCGCAATTGCTTATACAAATTTAGAAAATGGGCAAATTCATTTATTAACTCGCGACTTACTGGGGGGGGGGGGGGTATTTTTCCCCCCTCCCGTTATTTTGCAATATCTTGTACACAAACATTTGAATCGTTACCAAACTTTTAGTACCTTCTCCCACATCAATTATACATATATTGACTAAAGGAAAAATATGAGGTTATGATAGGTAAACCGGGAACGACGTCAGAGTGACGTCATGTTCTGCGTTTTTGTTGAAAAATATGGGCTTGCGGAAAACGCTGTCAAAAGTACAATTTTTAAGATAAATTAAATTGTCATATATCAAATGACTGATAATAGACTCGACTATCGCACTGCCATCTAGGATAATCGAGTTTTACTGAATTTCAAAACTTTGAGAAATCTCTTTTTTCCAACTACATTTTTGCAGAAAAAAAATCAATCAAAAAACCGGAATATATGTGATTGAGACTTGTTTGGTGAATATGTATATTTAATTTGAAGTCGATATCTTCAAAAATGACTAACTTATGACCTTTAAATGACAAAAATCGACCACCTCTCACAGCGCATAAAAAAATGCATTTCCTGTTTTGCTTTTTACTTCTATTTATATGGAACAAACAATGTTCTAAAGTCATTTTTCGCATTCCATGCGAAAAACAAACACATACACATGTGTTACAACGCCTAATTACGGTAATCTGCAGTTTGACCTCGTGACCTCGGATGACCTTGACCTGACCAAATGTCATAAACAGCTTAGAATGGTACTTAGAAGTGTCAGACACACGAATCATACCGATTTATTGACTGCTTATGCGTTTAATATCGCAATTTTGCGCGACAATTCCATCCATCGAGACATGACACAGTCAAACATGTTGTCTTTGACGTAACCTGTGACGTCATAGGTGAACCCGAGGTCAACAATATTAAGTTTTCCTCAATAAATTTTCCAGGGCTATCGAATGCCGCTTAATTGTTTAAAATGTATCCAGTAGTTCCGGAGATCCGAGGAGGTGGAGTTCCGGAGATCCGAACCCTGGCCCCCAGTAAGTCGCGTTATAGAAAATACCCCAGTAACTCGTGGGTTAAGTGTCTGGCGGAGGTTCTCCTTGGCAGTACCTAATTGCTAGCCCCAGGCAGGGTTATGCCCGATTGCGCAATTGACTCAAACTACTCCCGTCTTGTGGGCAGCCCCTCCCAACTGATAAGGAAGGAATGCCAGGGGTCGGGATCGGATCAGTGGAAGTGCAAGATTAGTAACAGATAATGTTCGACGATAAATTGCTCCTTCTACAGAAATGAAGCACCTCCTACCGGCAGCGCTCGACCCTCTGCTGGCACCCTGCTCGAACAGTGAGGGGTCAAGTACACAAGGATGACAACTTGAGTCAATTGCGTCATCGGGCACAACCCTGGCCCCAGGGCCCACTCCCTTCATAAAATATTAACTTTCATGCGCGCTACATGTTTAGCTAGTCTGCCGAGTTCCGAAAAAAAGGCGACGCGAACGCAAAGACGCGGACATCGGCACCCTGAAGCTGCTCTCGCGGTGCCAACTTGCTGGACCGAAGAACTAATAGTGGGACCAGGCCAGGACCATCTCCCCAGGCTCCTCCAGATCCACAGGGACCATTTATGCGCGGAAAAGTCGTTCTGCCTCTTGCTGCTTTCGAACCATTTGCACTGTTACCAGTTGTTTGTTACAGTTCGGTTCATATGTATACAGTTATTATTTTCATACTAGATGGGTGTAATGTATATGGCCTGCAATTAATATAGCCTGCAATTTATATAGCCAGCTAATTTATATAGCAGGCGAGCGAGGTGGACGTGGTGGACGTGGTGGAGGTGGCGGGCGGTGGCGCGCGGTGGCGGGCTGTGGCAGGGCGATGTCGGGGCGTTGACGGGGCAGTAGAGGGGCGGTGGCGGAGCGTTGGCGGGACGGTGGCGGGGCGGTGGTGGGGCGGTGGCGGGGCGGTGGCGGAGCGGTGGTGGGGCGGTGGCGGGGCGGTGGCGAGGCGGTGGCCTGGCGGTGGCGGGGCGGTGGCAGGGCGGTGGCGGGGTGAACGGTGGTGGGGCGGTGGCGGGGAGGTGGCAGGGCGGTGGCGGGTCGGGGCGGTGGCGGTGCGTTGGGCGTTGGGCGTTGGGCGTTGGGCGTTGGGCGTTGGCGGTGGGCGATGGGCGGTGGGCGGTTGGCGGTGGGCGGTGGGCGTTGGGCGTTGGGCGTTGGGCGGTGGGCGGTGGGCGGTGGGCGGTGGGCGGTGGGCGGTGGGCGGTGGGCGGTGGGCGGTGGGCGGTGGGCGGTGGGCGGTGAGCGGTGAGCGATGGGCGGTGGGCGGTGGGCGGTGGGCGGTGGGCGTGGGCGGTGGGCGTGAGCGGTGGCGGGGGTGGTGTCGGGGCGGTGTCGGGCGGTGGCAGGGCGGTGTCGGGGCGGTGGCGGGGTGGTGTCAGGGCGGTGTCGGGTTGGTGGCGGGGCGGTGTCGGGCGTGTCGGGTGCGTCCAATTCAATCCGATCAGGTCGGCCTAAGATTCGTTCGTGACAAAAAACAATTCACTGTCGCCGAGATTCGAACCGGGCCGCTTCGCGCCAAAGCCTAGCACCCTAGCACTCACCTAGATCGGCTGATCGTAGTGAATGCTTATTTTCGATACAGTAACCAGCGGCCGCCAGGCGGTGGCGGCGGCAACGGTGGTCTCCATAGCAACCGAGACTCATTCTCCGGTCGCGTGTGAATTGGACCAGACGGCGCGACATAGTTTCTTGTAGCGTTTTAGGGAACCTGTCACTGTAAGCTACATGTTTGTATATATGAATACATTTTGAGTGGGTATTAGATGATTTTGAATGCACTTTCCGGCCATGTGATTTTTATCGCTTATAACACATTGTTTTTTGACGGTACGGTGGTTTGCATAATTGACGTTGGAAAATATTAGTAATGGGTATGTTACAGGCGGATTTTAACACTGAAATATTTCTTTAGAACGTTAATTTGGACATGCATTTTAGAGACGGTGCATAGGCCTACAACATTGGCAAAGTTGGATCACTTCATGTCCCATTGGTTCCGAGCACTGATTTGGATCGTGAATAACTTGATACAAACCTAAATTGCAGCTTTTTAGCGATTAACTTTGCACATGCAACGCGCCGCCGATGGACCAACAGTGCATATTGTGTGCCGCTTCTTCCTCTGCACATCTGTGTTTTCGGCTTGTCGGTGCGACTTGTGGTTGCCGAAATATCAGCCAGGTATGCAACAATGTTTGGTCGATAATTTCGTACGCGGCATTTTCGCTAAATAGTGTATTGTCAATGGAGAAATCGCCCGTTTTTACACGCGGCGGGCCGTGTTGGGGCGGTGGCGGTGCGTTGGGCGTTGGGCGTTGGGCAGTGGGCGGTGGGCGTGGACGGTGGCCGGTGGGCGTGGGCGGTGGGCAGTGGGCGGTGGGGCGTTGGCGGTACGATGGCGGGGCGGTGGCGGGGCGGTGGCGGTGGCGGGGCGGTGGCGAGGCGGTGGCGGGGCGGTGGCAGAGCGGTGGCGGAGCGGTGGCGAGGCGGTGGCGGGGCGGTGGCGGGGCGGTGGCGGGGCGGTGGCGGGGCGGTGGCGGGGCGGTGGCGGGGCGGTGGCGGGGCGGTGACGGCCGTGTGGGGGCGGTGGCGGTTCGTTGGTCGGTGGGCGGTGGGCGGTGAGCGGTGGGCGGTGGGCGGTGGGCGGTGGGCGGTGGGCGGTGGGCGGTGGGCGGTGGGCGGTGGGCGGTGGGCGGTGGGCGGTGGGCGGTGGGCGGTGGGCGGTGGGCGGTGGGCGGTGGGCAGTGGGCAGTGGGCAGTGGGCGGTGGGCGGTGGGCGGTGGGCGGTGGGCGGTGGGCGGTGGGCGGTGGGCGGTGGGCGGTGGGCGGTGGGCGGTGGGCGGTGGGCGGTGGGCGGTGGGCGGTGGGCGGTGGGCGGTGGGCGGTGGGCGGTGGGCGGTGGGCGGTGGGCGGTGGGCGGTGGGCGGTGGGCGGCGGGCGGCGGGCGGCGGGCGGCGGGCGGTGGGCGGTGGGCGTGGGCGATAGGCTTGGGCGGTAGGCGTGGGAGGTGGGTGGTGGGCGGTGGGCGTGGGCGGTGGGCGGTGGGCGGTGGGCGTGGGCCGTAGGCGTGGGCGGTGGGCGTGAGCGGTGGCGGGGCGGTGTCGGGGCGGTGGCAGGGCGTCATTGTCAAAAGAACCTGTCATTGTCAAAATTGACCTAAGGTCAATTTTGATGAGACCTGTCACCTGCTTCTGTCCTTGTCCTGTCCTTATCGATATATAGACGGATTTGTGAAGGACACCCATATATAGCCGATATGTGACCTTTGATGATCTCTGGTGACCTCAATATTGACTTGACCTAAACAATGGCCGGTATACTTTCGATAGAGCTTATCTCGAGTTATCCAAACCCGGTTACTGCTTATCGCTACGCCGTGTGGTTTTCGAAATCAAAGGGGCGGCTACCCCCCCCCCCCCCCCCGGCAGTTGGTTGGCGCGAAGCCCGGCAGTGCACGGGTTGACATTAATTTACATTATTTTGAAAATTAAAATATTAGGTGTGTATCCTGTCCTGCCTCTCCCCTGTCCTGCCCTGCCCCACCATCTGCCTTGCCCTGCCTTGCCTTAATCTGCCTTGCCTTTCCCTGACCTGACCTGCCCTGTCCTGTCCTGTTCTGCCCTGCCCTGCCCTGCCCTGCCCTGCCCTGCCCTGCCCTGCCCTGCCCTGCCCTGCCCTGCCCTGCCCTGCCCTGCCCTGCCCTGCCCTGCCCTGCCCTGCCCTGCCCTGCCCTGCCCTGCCCTGCCCTGCCCTGCCCTGCCCTGCCCTGCCCTGCCCTGCCCTGCCCTGCCCTGCCCTGCCCTGCCCTGCCCTGCCCTGCCCTGCCCTGCCCTGTCCTGCCCTGCCCTGCCCTGCCCTGCCCTGCCCTGCCCTGCCCTGCCCTGCCCTGCCCTGCCCTGCCCTGCCCTGCCCTGCCCTGTCCTGCCCTGCCCTGCCCTGCCCTGCCCTGCCCTGCCCTGCCCTGCCCTGCCCTGCCCTGCCCTGCCCTGCCCTGCCCTGCCCTGCCCTGCCCTGTCCTGTCCTGTCGTTTCCTGTCCTGTCCTGTCTTGTCCTGCCCGCCCTGTCCTGCCCCGTTCTGTCCCGTCCTGCCCTGTCCTGCCCTGGCCTACCCTGTCTTGCATCTGCCCCGCCTCTGTCCCGTCCTGTCCTGCCCATCCCTGTCCTGTCCCACCTGTCACCTGCCCCGCCCTGCTTGACCCTGCTCTGCCCGTTGCCACCACCCTGTCCTGCCCCGCCCAGTGGCGCCGGAACAGCTGTTGCATTGGCGTGCTCTTGGTTAGATAAGTCAATATTTATTACCCGATACAGAGCGAAAGTTTTGGTCAAATTGGCGAACATTATGGTCATGAATAGAAGAATAGTTTGAATAGCAATATATACTAACTTGACTAAAATTTGCATTGGTCGACGAAGTGAATTGTTCCATATATGTTCACAGCGGTCGGAATCCACAATTTTGGCAAAACAGCACCGGTAAAATTTTGACGGTGGCGTAAATTTTAGGGGTGAGAATGTCACACTAGTGTCACGGCAAGGGTGACTCGATTTTCTACGATTTTCCCGACATTTATTGTTTTTCCACCCAAAATGGCATGACATGACGTGATTAAAACGTCATTATCTCCCACAGTACTCCATCATTTTTACATTGCAATGTTGTGAATTGTGATAAGACGTAAAATTGATGCAGCATAAGGTACTGATAGATTGACGTCGACATTGTCATTGTTTTCAAGTTATTGATAAAATCCGGGAGGGGTGGGGGGGGGGGGGGGGGGGGGAGAGATTCTGCCACCTCCAGCGGGGCACGGGTTAATTAAAATAATATCCTGAATCTTCTTCAATGGGGTATGTCAGTTGACAAAGATGTAGATGGCGCTGATATACAATGTGACCCAAGCGGCGATCACCGCCATTGGCGACAATGCATTAAGTCACTGTTTGAGAGTCTAAAAAAGTTACGATGGAAAATGCTAAAGGGTCACGTCTCATGTGGTTCGCTGCAACTTTCTGAGTTAAATGCTGCCATTTTTGATAATATCAATAATTGGGGTTGCACAAAATCGCCCCGAAGTCAACCATGCGTGGCGAGCCGTCATAAGGGCGACCGGGCCGGTCACCCTTATGCCAGCTTGCCACGCATGACGGTCCGACCCCAGCGGGCGATCGACCATGTCGTCTCGCCGCGGCCGTCGTCTTCGGTGGTGCGGGCTGCGGCTCGGGTGAACGGCAGTACTTTAGTTTATACAGTCATTATTTATATTTATCATACGATCAAGGCCACACAAGATGGCGATGGGAATGCACGATGGTGTAGGCGGCGCAGAACGAACGGGAGGAGCTGAAGGAGTGGCACTGAGCAGGGAATACAATTAGGGCCATATGCCACCGCGCTTAGCAAGTCGTTGGTCCTGCCGTATTTGATGAGTTTTATATTTTCCTCATTTTTTTTTCTGGAGAGGATGGCGGTCTGTGCTGCTCCAGCAGTATGTCATAAGCGGGTGTCGACAATACGATCTTCTGCTCAATCGAAGGTGAGTATTTTTTAGGAGTATTTCAAACAGTAAGTTCCATCTGTGGTGACATCGCAATTAATGTACAGTGAAAGCCTTTCTTCCATATTTTGTATTACATATATGAATGTGTATCAGTTTAACAATCAAATGTACAACCATTGTTGTTTTGCCACCAATATTTTGTTGTTGTTTGGCCCGAAGCCACGGTGGATACAAAGATTGCCCGCCCAGGAGCCGCAGCCCGCAGCCCGACGACGGCTGCCGCGGCGAGTCGATATGGTCGATCGCCTGCTTGGGCCATACTCGCCCTTATGACGGTTCGCAACGCATGGTTGACTTCCGCGATTTTGCGCAACCCCAATTATTGATATCATGAAAACATGGCAACATTCAAATAAGAAACTTCAGCGAACCACATGAGACGTGAGCATTTAGCATTTTCCATCGTAACTATTTTTAGAGCCACCCTCATCCTCAAACAGTGACTTAATACATTGTCGCTAATGGCGGCGATCGCCGCTTGGGTCACATTGCGTACAACGCCGCCCTGGTGGCGGAAATTTTGCTGACATACCCCATTCGGATTCAGAAAATAAGACGGTACGTACATGCCGATTGTCACATATGTACGATGAAGTTACAAAATCTCTACAAAATAACGAAACAACACGTTTCTTATACCTTGATTTACAGAAAGCTTTGGATACAGTTTGCTTAGAAATTATCTTGAAAAAAATACACCGCATTGTGATACGACGAGATACGACGGGTTAAGATATGACAACACGATAGAGTCATATCTCAGTGGCGGATATACGGTTGGGAAAAATGGGCAAATGCCCCCCTCCCCCCAACGAAATATCGGTAGGCAACGTATGTTTTTGTTTAGCAAACATAGGTAGGCAACGTATGTGTTTACGTATGTTTTTGCTCCTGCCCCCACAAACCGATCCGGCAGGTTGTGATTTTTGTCCTGGTACAATGGCGGATAAATCTTTCTTCGAAAATACGATTTTGTTGTTGAACTTTTACATGGAGAGACAACAACAACAAAAAAACGCAGTAAGACAACCAAAAAAAAAATTGTCCGACCATTTTTAATTTTCTTGAAAAGTTGTGCACTGGGGGTTTCAAGGGCGGGGAATTAATTGGTGGTGACCCAAAAAATCCCAAAAAATAAATTTTCCAAGATACGGCCTTCCATATTTTCATAAGTTCACTATTCAGGCCTAATTTTGACGACTCCGAGAAGAAGAAAAAAACGATTTTGATAAACTTTTTTTGTCTCGTTTGGATGAAGATTAGTCAAAGAGAAATTTGGCAATCACGGAGTTTCGATTTTGTTTGTTTGTTTTTTGTCACGTGATTTCGTGACCTACTTTTTGCGCCGTGATCTTGACCTAGGTTGAAAACTGAAATTAAAATTTTCGTCTGATGAAGATTTGAGCTTCATTGATGTCCTTTCGTATACAAAATAAAAACAAATGGGGTTCGACCTGTAAAAATCACTTTTGAATCTTGCAATGCTGACATAATACGCTGTCTCGGCACCTGTCCGTCGATAACTTCGCATCTACTTGACATACGCTTTCGAAACAAAGTCCAAAGTCACTCCTGACGACGAAACCTCTCGGTTGGTGCCTGTTACACCGACATCAGGGCGCCATATGACCTGCCAGACCAATACAACGTAACGTACCCAAACAGCGTATTGCGTGCATTGCAAGTCTCAAAAGTAGTTCTTACAGGTCGAACCCCACTTTTTATATTATTTTATACGAAAGGACATATCAACGGAACTCAAATCGTCATCAGACGGAAACAAAACTAATTTCAGTTTCCAACAGGTCAAGGTCACAGCGCAAAATGTAGGTCACGAGGTCACGTGACAAAATCAAAATAGAAAATCCGCGATTGCCAAATTGTTCTTTGACTAATCCCGATTCAAACAATACACAAATCGAAATCGTTTCCTTAGTCTCGAAGCTTGTCAAAATTAGGCCTGCACAGTGAACTTGGGAAATTTTAGGAAGGCCTTATTTCTTTTTTGTCACCAACAATGAATTCCCCGCCCTTGAAACCCCCAGTGCAAAACTTTTCAAGAAAATTAAAAATGGTCAGACGGCAAATAAAATAAAAATGGTTGTCTTGCTGTGGAAGTCTCCAAAAGTAGGTTGTACCCCACTTTTTTATTCTTTTTTATACGAAAGTACATCAATGAAGCTCAAATCGTCGTCAGACGAAAATGTGAATTTCAGTTTCCAACAGGTCAAGGTCACGGCGCAAAAAGTAAATCACGAGGTCACGTGACAAAAAATCGAAAATCCGTGATTGCCAAATTGTTCTTCGACTTGTTCCTGATCCAAACAAAACAGTTTTCAAAATCGTTTTTGTTTTTGTCTCGGAGTTATTGGTCGTCAAAATTAGGCCTGCACAGTGAACTTGGGGAAAATACGGAAGGCCGTATTTTGGAAAATATTTTTGGGCGGAATTTTTTGATCACCACCAATAAATTCCCCGGCCTTGCAACCCCCAAGGCACAACTCTTCAAGAAAAAAAAATGGTCAGACGGCACCCACCGGTTGTCTTACTGTGGAATGCCCAACAGTGATCCTAGTTCAGATCACGTGATTTTTTCATGTGGCCATTTAAAATTCGGAATTGCTTTCTTGCCAGAATCGACTTCAATATATCCCGCGAGATACTGGGGCGCGAGATTTCATATCATTTTTTTTCCGCGATATTTTTTTCATCCGCGAGATTCCATAACGCGACTTACTGGGAGGGGGCTATTTTTTTGTCCCCCCTCGGATCTCCCGAACTACTGAACCGATTGTAAAAATGCAAACGACATTCGATAGCCCTGGGAAATTTAGCGAGGGAAACTAATATTGTTGACCTCAGGGTCACCGATGACGTCACAGGTCAGGTCAAGTACAAAATGTTTGACCGTGTCAAAAGGTCTCGATGGATTGAATTTTCGCGCAAAATTGCGATATTAAACGCATAAGCAGTCGATAAATCGGTATGATTCGTGTGTCTGCCACTTCTAAGTACCATCCTAAGCTATTTATGACCCTGGGTCAGGTCAAAGTCATCCGAAGTCACAAGGCAGATCAAACTGCAGATTACGGTCATTAGGCGTTGTAACACATGTTTATGGGTTTGTTTTTCGACTAGAATGCGACAAATGACCTTAGAGCATTGTCTGTTTCATATAAATAGAAGTAAAAAGCAAACACAGAAATGTATTTTTTATACATAGTGATGCTGTGAGAGGTGGAGGTGGTCAAATTTGGTACACATATTCACCTAACACGTTTCGATCACATATATTCGGATTTTTGGATAATTCGGATTTTTTTGGGGGGTTTTGTAAAAAAGGAAAAAATATTTGGGTTTCTCAAAAAAAAAATCAAAGAAACTAACAAATCTGAGATTGCAGTTTGATAGCCCGGTCTATTGTCAGTAATTTGATTTAAGACAAATAAATTTATCTCAAACATTGTACCTTTCACAGAATTTTCCGCAAACCATTATTTTTCAACAAAAACCGAAGAACATGACGTCACTCTGACGTCATTCCCGGTTGCCCTATCATAACCTCATCTTCTTCCTTTGGCCAACTTGTGTAGAATTGATGTGAGAGAAGGTAGTGCCAGATTGGTGACGATAGTAGTGTTAATTTAGGAGTTATGGCAAAATAACGGGAGGGGAGGGGCGCAAAAAATAGCCCCCCCCCCTCCCCCAGTAAGTCGCGGGATATTGGTCTTCGATGGTAAGAAATTGGAGATAGGTTATTACTATTGTTTTTTTGGGGGGGGATTATGGTCTTTGGAAATAACTTTGCACATAAGTATTGTGCTAGAGAGCTTAACTCAACGGCATTATATCTGTCCCGTCGAGCTGCATTCAATGATGCATAGCATGACCCCGCAGGACACTCCATGACCTCAAGGTCACGTCCCCTGAGGCTTATTTCCCAAATGACCTGGCTTGATTATACAATAGTTAATTTGTTGACATTTTTGTTTTATTTCGCACAATTGAACGTTTTTTTGTTCTCTGGAAGACACTTCTATCTATTTTTATAACATTCTCGGTCTGGGAATAGAGAGGAGAAAAATTGGTATCTTGAGGACCCACAGATGCCTCTATCGGCGAAATATTTAATTATGTCGTCATTGATCTTGATCACTGAGCGAAATAGGTTGGGACGTGATTCAAAGGGCCTGCACCCTCCTATTCCACCTAAGAAAAATCACGATTTTTAACTGAGAACATAACGAAATCACGTGGCGTGACCTGAGGTCACATGCCAAAATTTCGACACTTTTCCATTCGAGTTCTCACACAAGATTACATTACATTAATTTGTGGTTCATGACGCTTCTGATGATACATTGTTTTATATCATTCGAATTATTTATAGGATATATCCCGATATATATCGCCCGAAGAAAATTAAACCTTTGTGCGACATTAAAGAGATGCCTGAGGTTATAACTCGAAAACCGTTCGACAGACGTGGCTGAAAATTGTAAAGCGTGAATGTACGGCCCAGATATCCCCCGACACCTAGTTCAATCGAAATGTGAGAAGTAGGATGCTATGGTTTGGTCGATCTGACGTGGACTGCACCGGGTGACCTCTGGTCACGTGACCTTGAGATCACAGAGCGACTACAGGGCTGATGTATATATCATTGGAAGCAGGTCGACGAGATACCTAAGCATAATGCCATTTAATTGAGCTCTCTAGCAAGATTACGTGCGAAGTTATTACCAAAGACGCGCTGATAACCATTATTTTTTCTTCCAAATACAAAATATAAATATTATATTTGGAAGAAAAAAACTATCACCAATTTTTTTAACTTGGAAGGTTTATGTATCGATGTCCATTATGGCATGGAAAAGTCCGAATTTTAAAAGACCACATTATAAGATCACGTGATTTGACCTGAGATCATGAAAATGTGTTGAAATAGCAAAATTTCCGAATTTCCAAAAATGATTACATCATAATAATCTATTGTTCCTGATGATTCTGGTGATTACCGAGCGGGCGCGAAGCGCCCGTGAGGTTTCTCGTCAACTTACTAGACAAATTTACATTTGACCCGGCCCGAACCGGCTCGAACCGGCCCGAACCGGCACGACACGGCCCGACAAGGCCGTGCAGACGTTTTTCGGAAGCTAATAACTTTGCAACCACTGCTCCTATTGGGATCGGGTTTTCACCATTGGATAGGTCCATCAAATCAATTTTGTTTTCGGTATGGTGCGTTCTGATAAGGGTGGTACAACAGCGCTTGGCAGTTGGCACACGCAAATGTCGAAATGAACAAAAATAATTGTTGATCAAAAATGGCTTGATTAATCTAAGCATTCATTTATCATTTGACGAACGAGGCTGAAAAGTTCACAGCGTGAATCAACAGCCCAGATAACCCCAGACACGTAGTTTTATGTAAATATGAGATGTAGTGTGTTATTTAGAGATGGTTTTGGTCGATTTGTTTTTGAATACCCCAATTGCCCCCCCCAGCGAAAAAAATCGGTAGGCACATGCATATCCCCCAAACCGTTCCGGGGGTTGTGATTTTTGTTCCGGGAAGGCGAGATTTAACCCCCTCCCCCGCTCAACGAGACATTCGTGCTGACGACCGGCTCGAAGACCTTTCCCGCTGACGATCCGACGCCACCCCCTCCCCCCCCCCCGTCAACAAATTTTCCCTGGCGAAACGGATAATTTTTTTTTGCCCCCCCCCCCCAACTCGAAACCTAGATCCGCCACTGTCATATCTTAATAACAGGCAACAGATGACAATAATAGATGATGTTGCATCTAGTAAACAAATGATTGAAATTGGCGTCCCACAGGATTTAATTTTAGGTCCTCTTTTATTTTTTACTAGCTGGGATACCCGGGGTTGCCCGGGAAATTAAGTACCTGGCGGCGTCCCCTCGGGAGGCTCCTCGGACGCTTAAACAAATGTCTGGTAGGATAAATTTACACTTGTTGTGTTGTTCTTAACAAATTCCACGCTTTGAAAGTCTGGTAGGGTAAACTGAAAGATTGGACTTTTCATACAACCCTAGCGTATTGTTCTTAACAAACTCCACGCTTTCACAATTTACTTGAAAAACAAATTACACGCTTACACAAATGTCTGGTAGGGTAAACTGACATTACCCCGGACACCTTGATTCAACACTGAATCCTGTTCTTCAGGGCCTATTTTAAGGGAAATCCACTGGGGGGGGGGGGGGCAAAAAGGTACCCCCATTTTTTGGGGCATCTTTTTGTGGCAAAAAGGTACCCCCATTTTTTCCTCCGGATTTGGGCCGGTCACCTTATTTTGGCACTTGAGCTTAAGAAATTCACTTTTCGAATTCACAAAAAAATATGGACATTTTTCCAGAAAAAAACAATATTTTGGGGGTCAAAAACCAAACCAAAAATAAGAAATCCGAGATAGCCATTTGGAAGAAAATATAATTTCCTTTCTTTTGACGTTTTTATTTGCAATTTGCTTTGAAACTCTATTTTTACGAATTTTCAAACATTTATTGTTTTTCCATCAAAATTTGCATGACATGACGTCATTAAAACGTTATTATCTCCCAAAATACTACATACATTTCATTGAAATTTGATGAGAAGACGTAGAATTGATGTAGTATAAGGAACTGAAAGTTTCACGTTGATATCTATCACAGTTTTAAAGTAATTGAGAAAATCCGGGAGGGGCAGATTCTGCCTCCCCCCCCCCCCAGCGGGGCGCGTGTCACCGGGGCTGCTTGATTTGCATCAGGTGCGCTGTTTTGTCTATCATTGAAAGCAAGGGATACATAAAAACTTCAAATTCAATCACTTCAGAGGAGAAACAAACTTCAGTTTTCGTGAAGTTTTCTCCTTAGATCATTGTTTTTTTCACGTTCAGTGCAGGAAAAGCGCAGGGGGGGGGGCATACTTCTATTCCATCCCCCCCCCCATATTCCTGGGGGGAGGCATTTACCCTGATGTCCGCCCCCCTGGATCCGCCAGTGGGAGCGGATGCCATCCCCCTTAGTTTTTTTGGGGGGAAATTGCAGGAAACGACTCAATTTCGCACCGCTATTTTTGGTACAACTGCTTGCCTATCAATTGGCCAAATCCTGTTAATTTGTTTACCTCGGGTCTCCTCGGGTCACGTCACTAAGTCAAGTCTAGTGATCCCACCTCCAAAAATGTAAAGTCATGCCGCAGCCACATTGTTTGACCGCTCAGTTTGATACTCACAGGATTTAATCAGGTCATAAACACCTACAATTCTGCTATTTCGGAATATTTTATATAGGTGACATAAGGCGAAGTCTATTTTGTGACCTCCCAATTATAAGTAATTGGGGAAATATGCAAATGCATATGGATCCACAGGAAATGGCTAAATTTGCCCAATTTTCACCAGAGTCCCGCATCTTTTGCAAAATACCAGTGGCGGATCTACGGTTGGGCAAAATGGGCAATTGCCCCCCACCCCCAAACCGCCTGCAATCGGCGCAAGATTGACACATTTCCTGATATAGAAGAAAATCTAAGCAACTTTTACTAAGGAAAGTTAACTTTAACCCGCGCCGTACCGGTCCTCAGCGCCACCTTCGCCGTGCCGGGGGCGGGGGAGGGCGTTTCGACGCCCCCTCCCTCGAACCCGCCTCCTATGGGACGTAGACCGAACCCGAAAACATTGTTCGAAAGCTTTTCAAAAAGCATTTTGAATCTATTTGGACATTTTGTTTATCAGGTCAATATTGAGGTCACCAGAGGGTCATCAAAGATCAAATTTTCCGGTTTTAGGACTTCGCTCTAGAAACCCCCAGATATCACAGGAACTATGCTAGCTAGGAACAAACGGAAAAAGCAATGGAAACTCTTGGAAATGCAATCGCCAATGTGTCCTCAGATTTGAGCTCAAGTCAATAGTTCAGGCTCCAAACCTCATCAAATGTGAGAAAAAAATATAAAAAGAGTTTTCACAAAGAACTTTTTATCTGAAAATGATAAGGCAATAGTTTTGAAATCATCGTGTTTGTCCTGTCAAGGCGCTTCGAATCATATTCATGATGACCAGGTTAGGTCAACTTAGAAATTTAAACTCAGGTCAAGGTCAAGTGGTGACCCAATTAGGTCATGTTGCACATTGGGATACGTGCCTCGACGAGACAAACACATTGGTGGCATTTTCACTTCTCTATCTTCGTTTTGTTCAGAGTTATTGACAACAAAGGTGTTGGTGACCTCGGATGACCTCGACTGACCCTGTAGAGGTCACTGAACGAAAATTGCACCTGGGTCTTCAAGAATGTTCTATGATAACATGATCCAGAAGGAATTGGGCTGATATCGTACGTATCCTCATAATAGGAAGCATTTAATATTTCCCCATTTACTTATAATGGATAGGTCACGAAATTGACCCGACCTTAGGTCACCGATATAAAACATCCGAGAAAGACGAATTGTAGGTACCTATAACCTTATGAAATCCTGTAAGTACGATCTCAATCGGCCAGAAACTGTGGCTGTGGTGTGACCACAATTTTGTTTTGGAGTTGGGGTCACGTGACCTGGTCTGGTGACCTGACCTGAGATGACCCAAGGTATTTTTGTCAAACATAATGTGGAAAATTAATGCCCGAACAGCTATGCCAAAAACGGCGGCGCTGCATGCCGCCGATTTCCGCTATCCTCGAAAAACCTGAGGGGGCGTCTAAAGTCCCCCCCTCCCCCCCCCCCCCCAGCTCGACGCGGGTTAAATCAGCTATCAATGCATAAACAAGCCAAATCCGATGCGTTTTCAGAATTGTGTGAGACTTCTTGGAATTCTCCCCCCCCCCCCAAATCACCCGTTCTGGATCCGCCAATGCTCTCTCTCCATGTGGTATGTCTATCCTGTGACCTCCACGAGGTAAAATATACCACCCCGAGGTCATTCGTCATTTTTTCTTCCATAACTTTTTTACCGAACCAGTATGGCGCCGTAGTTGGCGATGAATGAGCGAACGCAAAGGAGATGGATGGTGAATTTCAACTCGATAAGGGAAGTAGTTTCTGAGATACAAATACGTGGTGAACACGTGCGCAAGTGCAGAAGCACCACACCCCTGACTTGTGGGAAAGTGGCGACTGAGAGATCCCTAACCACACACCAAATTTTAACACAATCTGCTCAGCAGTTGCCCTCACCCACTCCAAATTGTGTGGCAACGTTCCTGATCCAACAACCCTCGATCTCCCCCACTCTGCCGCTAATGAGCAATTTGTTCAAAGGACATTGACATTCAAGATATTCCGGAAATCATTTAAAGATACTTATTTTGGCTTGAAAATAATAAAACTTAGGAATATCATGACATTTGCATTTGCTTTGTATACATGTATCACTAGGTAAGCATAATTTATTTTAATTGAATACCTATCAAGCAAAAAATGACATGGAAATACTGAAATCAGGGTGGACAACATTTTTTGACTGAGGGGGCAAAACGGCTCACTGGGGGGAGGGAGGGGGGGCATTTGCCCCCCAGTTAACATGTTAAAATAGGCCCTGCTGTTCTTAAAACTGAGTCAACACAGAACACTGTTCTTAAAACCGATTAAACACTGAACACTTCTTAAAACTGATTCAATACTGAACACTGTTCTTAAAACTAACACTGAACACCACTGAAGACTTTCACAATTTTTCTTGAAAGCTAACACTTGTTGTGTTGTTCTTAACAAATTCCACGCTTTCACAATTTACTTGAAAAACAAATTCCATGCTTTCACAATTGAATGTCTGATAGGGTAAACTGAAAGATTGGACTTTTCATGCTATCAGAAGAACACTCAACCAAATAAAGGATTAATAATATTCAACCAAGGTAGGTAGGTATACCTACGATTCAACACTGAACACACAACCCTAGCCGCGCTAAGCGTGTTGTTTTCGTATCAGTAACTGATTCAACACTGAACACTGTTCTTAAAACTAACACTGAACACCACTGAAGACTTTCACAATTTACTTGAAAACTAAACTTGCTGTGTTGTTCTTAACAAATTCCACGCTTCGAATGTCTGGTAGGGTAAACTGAAAGCTTGGACTTTTCATAAAACCCTAGTGTGTTGTTCTTAAAGGGATTATACCACCTTAACATTATATTTGAGTTGAGATAGCCATTTTGATGGCTTGGCATTGAAATTAAGTATGGTAGCGGTTAAAACAATCACAATGATCTAATCAAAAAGATATTCGAGTTTGATTTTTAAATCTGTAAACAAAATAAGGCCCATGTGTATTTGAATAGGGCCTCTAAACCAATAGCGTATTCTCTCTTTACCCAATTGGTAATGATAGTCGACTTGTTTTAAGGTGAACCTTGGAGATATTTGCTACGTTTCAATGGTTTGGTAGTTGGTTGGTTTTGTATTCAAAGCGCCAGAATTGTCTCGAAATAATTGTGCCCATACTTTGGCAGAGATTTCTGTGTAGCTCGCTAGAGCTTAATATGACGTAATCAACCCCAATATTAAAACTTAACTTTCTATTAAATCGAGCACTGTTTGCGAGAAACAAATGTCATAATCGTGTTCGGCAGCAATTACTTCATATTGTGCACCACAAGCGGCCAGGGGCGGCGCCACGGATTTTTGCCAGGGGGCAAGTCGAAATTTTGGGGGCCTCCATTTGAGAGGGGGCCTCCATTTGAAAAGGGCCTTTTACCTCCATAGGGCTCCTCTCACCTTCCCTCTGGCTTCCAGAGGGCCGCTGCTGGACTTCAGGGGCACCTCTGACCTCTATAGGACCCCTTCTGGATATGTATACTTAAGCCATCAGATACAGTTTCACAGCAGCGGCACAACACCATTTGATCGTACATTAAAAGACACTGCCGACGCCCTAGGTCTGCATCAGCTGATTAAGGAGCCCACGCGAACATCCTCCAACGCGGCAAACCTGACAGATCTCATTTTCACGAACAACGCAGCAATCGTCACTCATTGCGGAACACCGTCTCCATTCGCACACCTTGACCATTTCCCCATTTTCGCGTCACTCAACACTACACCGACGACACCAAGATTTTATGGGACTATACGAACATGGACGCACCACTCCTGACTAGACTTCTCATAGAGACTGACTGGACACGCATTTTAGACAATGACGTAGAGACGGTAAAGACTCAATTTACAAATGCCATATAGGACGCCGCTATCGCCTCGATACCAACCATACGTAAACAACAAAAGTCAAACCAAAAGCCGTGGGTGACCGCTGAGCTAAAAAGACATATTCGGAAACGCGAGCGTCTATTCAAAATTGTCAAGCGGACACAAACGGAATACAACTGGGATAGATGGCGACACCAGCGCAACATCGTAACATGCACTAATAGACGGTTGACAAATGAATATATGCAGAGACAAGTACACAAATTATTAGCGCAAAAACCCAATCCACAAAAATATAATCAGACATTGCGGACAATCATGGGACGTGTACGAACCGACACAATACCGCCATTCGAGGGGCCCGATGGAGAAATTATAACAAACAACCACGAAAAGGCAACCCTGTTAAACAACCACTTTGCAGCCCAGTCAACGCTAAACATACCAGACTCACGCCAGCCTACAGACAGCCCAGCTCACACGACGCCGGTACCCACTCTAGAAAATATTAACACAGACGAACAAGAAGTCCTAAAAATGTTGAATGCTCTAGACCCAAATAACTCCACCGGTCCCGACAAGATTCCCGTTAAATTACTTAAGATGATAGCACTCATAATTGCGAAGCCCCTATCCACATTATTCAATAAATCACTTACAACAGGAACCTATCCTAGTACGTTTAAAATAGCGCACATTAGACCAATATTTAAGAACAAGGGCTCGCCTTCGGATTACACTTGCTACATACCTATAAGTATCCTCTCAGCTCTTTCGAAAGTGTTTGAAAAAATAGTATATAAAAATATATGCCCATCTGACCGAACACTCCCTTCTAACCGAAAAACAGAGTGTGTACCGGCAGCATCACAGCACAGAGCAGCAGCTTCTATACCTGACACACAACCTGTACAAATCACTAGACACTGGACAAAATTTTACCGCAATCTATTTAGATATCGCGAAATATTTCGATAACATTTGGCATTGGACTAGGACTATTATTTAAATGCAAAAATTATTTCGGACTATTATTTAAATGCAAAAAATATTTCGGACTCTGGTAAACTTTTGGAATGGCTTGCATTTTACCTAACAGACAGGAAGCATAGCGTACTCATAAACGACACTTTTTCAGCACATCAAATAATTAACGCCGGTTGCCCACAGGGTTCCGTTCTCGGGCCACTCCTCGCATTGATATATCTTGACGGCCTCTCGAAACGGACACAAAACGACGTTCTTTTTTTCGCCGACGATACTTCCCTTTACGCCCCCCCCCCGCCACGCAAAGACTGACTTAAGTACAACAGAACTGTCACTTCAACACGACCTAGACGCCATCCACGAATATGGTCGAGAATGGGCAATAACCTCCAACACCGCCAAAACAACTCAGCAAACATTCTCTCACAAACGCGAACACCAGCCGCCAACACTCACTTTCGGAGGTGAAACGGTACCATTGCACGATAACCACACACATCTCGGAATGACGTTTTCCGAAGATATCCGCTTTCATCAGGACATAAACGAAATTTGTAAGAAAGTAAACAAGTCACTCAGTCCATTGTATCCCATAGCATAATATTTACCTCGGCCCATTCTCGACCAAATATACAAAACCTACATCAGACTTCACTTTGACTATTGCGACACCATTTACGACGGACATATCACCATACACGACGCGACAAGACTCGAGACACTACAAAACAGAGCGGCTAGACTGATGACAGGCGCACTTTTCAGAACATCTTACGACAAACTACGACTAGAGCTAGGCTGGGACAAATTGACTACTAGACGGCACATGCACAGACTTGCACTCTACCACAAACTGAACCAACCCGAATCTCACGTGCCCAGCTACATCACAGAAATAATACCACACACACGGGAACAAGACACACGCAGAACGCTTAGA
Organism: Chirona hameri; assembly: GCA_036785665.1. NCBI lineage: Eukaryota > Metazoa > Arthropoda > Thecostraca > Balanomorpha > Balanidae > Chirona > Chirona hameri. Next base: position 413 of record JAXIVJ010000109.1, on the reverse strand, counting down.
CACGCAAATGCACACACTCACGAACGGCCACACACCACTTCCTATCAACGGTCATTTTTCATCATCACAAACAAACAGTACAACGAACTTCCCGTAGCTGCCAGAAGCCTAACCCGGGCTGCGTTTAAAAGCATATCGCAAAGCATCTGGGGTCACCGCAGCCACCAGACTTCTACACATTTGGGTCAAAAACAGGCAACATTCTACACTCGCGGTTAAGAAATAAAATGTCTCGTCTAAACTCACACCTTTTCAAAATTCAAAAAACAGATTCTCCAGCTTGCCTCTGTGGTCATGAAACAGAGAGTGTTCGACATTTCATATTTGCATGTCCATTATACACAAACCAGAGAATCTCGCTGTTCCACAACATTACACAAGCTCTGCATCGCGACATACGACGAACCCCAACA
>JAXIVJ010000108.1:283105-403105 GCA_036785665.1 Chirona hameri | reverse complement strand
GTAGATGCTTTTAAATTTTGAGAGACTGATCATCCTGGTCCATCGTATAGGCTGGTTCACCGACATGCCATGTCACTGCTCGAGGACGGGAGGGGCAGTGTCTCGCCCATGAGGGTGAGGACGGTACAACGGGAAAAGGGGTAGGATTAGCGTCGGTTGTGACGCCCTGGTGACCATTGCCAACTTTCGTGATTAGGTATCTCTTTACAATCGTAAGTCGGATCGTAAGTTAGGTCATCCGTCCAGTTACCCATCCCCTCGAACCCCTGCTCACCTCCAAAGCCAAAATCGCCCACTTTGTCTTACGCCCAGCGTCGCTAAGTTTTGCTTTCCTTCGAGTGATGATCCGTACGGCTGTCCAGGCAAAGTTCGGACTACTCCTACTGGGCCTTAACCTAAGATTTATCGGTCATCATCCGCACTGCCACTTTCCCAGCTACAGACATTCCGCTTTCATTCGCCCCATAATTATTTGTCCGTCCCAAAAAATTCCCTCCCAGTAGTGCCGGATGCCAGCTGGATGAGTGACTCCCAGGTAGGATACATGTCCTCGTCAATACGAAATCCTACTAGCGCTCCGCTGAACGACAGCATTGCTGTGTGGGCGCCCAGAATATATGTATTCAACGTAATCCGTCCGGTTCCTACTTTAGAAGGGAGCTAGTTTATCCATAGGACTTATATGAAACACCGACTACGCTTTACTGCTCGTCTTATCCTCTCTGTCCGGGAGAGGCTCCTATACCTACTGTCCGGGCCTCCGACCTGGGCTCCGCCGGACCTGGGTCCTCTATCCGGGCCTACCTTGGGCTCCGCCGGACCTCTGACCTCCATCCGGGCCACGACCTGGCTCCGCCGGACCAACTTTCTAAGTTAACATCGACCGGCATCGACGGCGAGCCACGCGGATGTCCTTGCCTATATACCGACTGCGAGCGCCCGGGAATTTCTAGAGGAGATCTTCCCGTTTAACCTAGAGTGACTTCTGAGGCACGTCCGGCCTCCTCCTCCCTCTTATCCTTCCTCCCTCGCCCTCCTTTTCTGCGCCAACCTATCATCCTCTGGCATTTGGCACCCGCAATCTCGGACTTAACTACTTGTAACCTCCCTGTGATATGCGGCCAGCCGATATCACTCGGTCTGGGCATAATTTTCCACGAGCACTTTCATTTACATGTTTCGCCACGCTGATAGATTTTCGATACAAGGATCGTGCACACAAGCCGTCATGCCTCTCCTCCAAGCTCCGATACTATTTAATATCTGTCCTGTCCTGTCCTGACCCACTGTTGCAGGGATCACACCTCCCTGTCCTGTCCTATCCCACTGTTGCAGGGATCACACCTCCCTGTCCTGTCCTGTCCTGACCCACTGTTGCAGGGATCACACCTCCCAGAACTGTCCTGACCCATTGTTGCAGGGATCACACTTCCCTGGCCTGTCCTGACCCATTGTTGCAGGAATGACACCTCCCTGTCCTGTCCATGTCCTTCTAGCTATCCTATTACGAAATCAATATCAGCGACGTTTCTCCAACTATGACTGAGTACTAACCGCTTTACCAGTTCTCTATCGGTGACGTAAATTATATGACCCTTAGGTAATTTCCTACATGGGAAACGTTGTCCAAAAAGAATCGCAACCAGAGATAACGTGCATATATCACAAATGACCCATTTCAATAAGCATCAGCTAGTAATCTCCTAAATATCACTTTTAAGCTTCAATATAATCGGCAGTGCACCATCGTCAGAATAGATTCAAATAATTTAACGCTGTTTATAGTTGGCTAATAACAAGGCTTAAGTTACCACTTGGACTGTCAATATACAGGACATCTAACATTACAGTTGTACCATGACGTTAACAAAGGGAAGGCGTCGGCTGTAATGTCGTAAATCGCGAGCTGCTGGCTGAAGGTGTATTTTTAACAGACGGTTAGGAGACTCACAATATTAAGAAAGTTAATTTGACTGTTATACTTATCATCCACTGACTCGCAAGTATACGTCTGCTGCAGGTTGCTGCGCCCTTAGAACCTTTTACGGGCTGAACTAGTTATGGTTTGATCGATAATTCCAAAGAAGGTAATATAAACAGGGATTTGACGTTAACCACTCCGGATCAGCGGCACGAGTTTATCAGCGACAGAAACGAGGTCGCATTGACGGCTAAGGAATCGCATTTCTCATACACTGTCCTTAAACAATCGTCGGTAGGAAGCGATGCTGGACCAATAGCTAATAGCGCATGGCCGATTATACATATGTAATCTTAGACAGACAATCCCCTGGCGGTAACTTACCAGTCTCCGATTTGTGTTGTTCCGCTCAACATAGAGCACACCTCTAAGCGACAGAATGAACCGATACTTTATAACCAATCGATGCCGTCTCAGTGATATGGTCATTACATTTGTTATCCTTACCTGCCAAGCTAGAATGACGAGTCTCTACCCAACCTCACTAATACTTTGTCTGGTAGTTGGGTTACCTGGCGTTTTAACCGTTCAGCGAAAGTTACCATTCCGTGATTTGAAATCGTCCACAACTCTGATACATAACGTTAAATTTACTGAAGCGGAAACGTACTTACTCATTAAACTCGGGCTTCTGGCTAAGTATTGCGAGCAAGACGAGAAAGAATTAATCGAACCATTCAAACAACAATCGAAACATATCCTACTTATCTGCGGCTATACTGGCTTAATTCTTGCCTTACCTCATGCTGTCGGGGAACCGCATCGCTGTGTACATTTCCTTCCTTCAACGACCCTCTCGACTCCATCATGTCTCCTTTCCCCGTAAAATGTTACACAAATTTACAATGTTTATTTTAACTCAGCAACTAAACAAACGGTAGCGCAGTAAATAATCGTTTTTGGTACGTCCCAATCAATTTACATGTTCAACCAATGATTCATTTGAATCTCCGCCTAATATCACCAAAACCAGCACAGAACCGAATAATTGACTCGCTCAATCTCTAGTTTAAAATACTAACTAAAACCGCTCGTATTTACATGCGCCAATGCGCTAGGGATTACGCCATGACCTCCTGCAACGCAGCGTGCTGGATTTCAAAGTACTACGGTCGCCTGGCATCACACCTCTAGTACAGCATCGGCTACACATACATTTTTCCTGCCTTCCTAGGTAAAAAGTAGCGAGCCTGGACAGATGACCCAAATTACGTAAAATATCCCACTTAGTCCCTTATTGTTAAAATTTTGTAGTCACCGGACCTGGGCAGAATTTCGGGTAGGATCGGAGAGGATGAGCAGCTTCGTGACTTACTGTGATCTGCCGCCGTCGGCTCAGTTCTTGCCGTCTTCCTCTCTCTGCGGCTGTCAGCCCTGCCACGGCGGACGGCTGCCGCCGCCGCGCCGCGGGCAGCGCGCGTGCTGGGGTCCCGTTGTCGACTGCCTCCGCTGCTGTCCGCTGCTGTCCGCTCCCCTTCCGCCGTCTCTGTGCGACGTTGCCTCTTTTTATACTCCGACCCGGCGGTGTCTTGCTCTGGGTGTGGCACACCCCCGTCTTCTGATTGGCCGATTCTTGCCGTCGACAATTTTGCATTTCTAGTGTATAGAACTTCTTCAAACTTCTTAATGACCTTTCTTACTTAATTTTGTTCATAATATAATTGCTTCAAGTAGTGCATATTTCTTCCACTTTCTTGTTTGCTTGCTACCTATGGCCACGCCCTTTGCTTTGTTACTGCCATGTGTCTGGTGTCTGGTGAAAATATCTTTATATAAGTTTGATAAGAGGACTACGGCATCTTTATATAACCAGATAATTTTGGTTTCTTGATAATGCATCTTGCTGATAAAATGGTATTCTTCAATAATCAATCAGGTAGTCCTTTCAGTCATTGCAGCGCCTTTCAGTCATTCCTTTCAGTCATTAAAGTGCACTCGCCTCCATTGTGGCCTTCCCATGCTGCTATTTCCAACTAATATTCAAACATTAATGCCAGTTTTAAATATAAATATCTCAAATATGAATATAAATATTACCAAGCACATAAAGCTCTAATAGTCACGCGGTTCAACTTGAATCACTGCTTATGTCACGAAAAGAACGCTGATAATCGGAGAGCAACGACTGTTTGGCAAACAACGTGGTTGCTAGGCAACCACTAACGACTTTCGACTCAGACGATTCAATGTAAAATTAAGCTGCTTATCCTGTCACGTCAAACGTGACGTGACGTGAACGTGACATCACGTTCTTCGGTTTTTGTTGCAAAATAATGGTTTGCGGAAAACGCTGTCAAAGGTACGATCTTTGAGATAAACTCAATTTTCTTAAATCACATTAATGAAAATAGACTGGGCTATCAAACTGCGATCTCGGATTTTTGAGTTTTTCGAAATTCCAAATTTTGAGAAAACCAAATACATTTTGTTTTGTTTTTACAAAATTTTCAAGAAAAAATCAGAATTATCCAAAAACCGGAATATATGTGATTGAAACGTATTCGGTGAATATGTGTACCAAATTTAAGGTCGATATCTTCAAAAATGACTGAGTTATGACCTTTAAATGACAAAAATCGACCACTTCTCACAGCATTACTATGCATAAAAAACGCATTTCCATTTTTGCTTTTACTTCTATTTATATGGAACAAACAATGTTCTAAGGTCATTTTCCGCGTTCTAGACGAAAAACAACCCCACAAACATGTGTTACAACGCCTAATCACCGTAATCTGCAGTTTGACCTCGTGACCTCGGATGACCTTGACCTGACCCAAGGTCATAAACAGCTTAGAAAGGTACTTAGACGTGTCAGACACAAGAATAATACCGATTTATCGACAGCTTATGCGTTTAATATCGCAATTTTGCGCGACAATTCCATCCATCGAGACCTTTTGACACGGTCAAACATTTTGTACTTGACCTGACCTGTGACGTCATCGGTGACCCCGAGGTCAACAATATTATGTTTCCCTCTATCAATTTCCCAGGGCTATCGATTTCCGTTTGAATTTTTACATTCGGTCTAGTAGTTCCGGAGATCCGAGGGGGTGGGGGGGGGGGGGGGGAGGGGCAAAAAATAGCCCCCCCCCCAGTAAGTCGCGTTATGAAATATACCCCAGTAACTCGCGGGTTAATGACATTACTATAACATTGCAGACGGTCGTAGATATTACGAGGGTAAAACAGTCCTTCGTAGCTCCTTCAACCAACTACGAGTGAATAGGTTGTAGGGAGATACAACATGCTCATAATGTCAACGACTCCAAACGTCGTATTAAAACAAGACAAATAGTCTGCATATTTACGCTAATCTTGAATGCTTGTAAATATGACACATGCTTGTAGAAATGAGTTTACAGTGTATAATTCGATAGTTGCAGCTATTTTCACAATGTGACACCATATAAGGTGAAGGTCAGGTCAGATAAGGTCAACACTTGAAATTGACAAATCTAAATTAAAAGGAATGTTTATAGACCAGTTTTGTCTCCGAAATACAGTGCTGCTGGCCTTTATTTGTTTGCATCTGGTCAATACAAGCCAAAACACACAATTTCAAAATATGACGTCATAAGTTACTCATACTTAGGGAGCCATAAAGGCTGAAACACAGTCTTCGCGCAGCTGCGCGAAGTGGATGATGGTGTCTATTCAAATACATTGAACGGAGGTTGCAATAACTGCACGATGCGCACGATACGGGAAGAAAAAATCAACTGATGAAATTTACCCATGTATCTGATTAGGCACCCGCATCCACTTCACGCAGCTGCATGAAGACTGTTTTTCAGCCTTAAGTCAGTCAAAAATAAAGATATTACTTTAAATTTGGTGTAAGTATTGTCCACTTGTGGTTCTTCAACATATCTTCCGTTTTTTAATGTTTGAAAGTTTGATTTTGGGGGCATTTTTTGTTAAATCGTTTTTTGTTTGGGGGGAATGGGGTAAAAAACACAATGTTCCAAATTTCGAGACAACTATTTTGTAGCCCTTGCCATTTGCTACCTTTTTATGTTTTCGATTGCATTTTGCTCAAAATATGGCATTTGTACGGCCTGCTAAAGTTCAACTGATTTTTGTGTGAAACTCGTGTGTAGTGACGTCACTAAATTTACTATATCTGGACAAATTGTCCACTAAATTACTTCATTTTTGCACATATGACATAGAACTGATGTGGAAAAAGGACCCTTAAGTTTTTTTTAGTTTTTTTTAGTCCGAATGTTTTGTATGGATGGATTTCCGAGGTCAGTACCCACGCTAAGCAGAGCTTGTTGCGCAGGTCCTGACCTCACCACCCGATCGCGCAATTCCTGTTGGCCGGCAGAATTTAGAGACGAAAGTTGTACGTGCCCGACATACCTGGACACGGTCCGCCCCGCTCACTGACGTCACCTGACCTTGAGTGCGACCGCTGCCACCGGCCGAAGGCCATCCCAGTCAGGAGCAAATAGCGAGCGCCAAAGCGACCCGAACCCGGGTTGCCACTACCGGAATAGGTCAGAAGCCTAGCGCTCTCCCACTGAGCTACAGGCGCGGACGTCGATAGCGCTATTTTTTTTAAAAAGCTATTGCGAAAGTTCATCAGAGGGAGTGGGGGGGGGGGGGGGGGGGGTAATGGGGGGGGGGGGGGCGAAAAACGCCCCCCCCCCCCTCCACCCCCACCCAGCCAATGGCGGGTTATCACATTAGCAGTATCATAATCAATATGCTAGCGTATTCCACTACGGGAGGGGCACCTGGTTGCCTATATCTCACCCTCCTTTTCTCCATCCTGATGCGCCACAGTCCCCACACAGAAGACACTCACCTCTGACCTAAGTTGACCTCGGTTGGTCTCTGCTGACCGCCGCCGACCTCAGCTGACCTCAGCTGACCTCAGCTGCCTTCTGCTGACGGCTGACCGCCCGCGGCGACAGACCGCTGTCGACGTGGCACCGCTGCAGCCCGGGTGAGACTGGCGCGTGCCGACGACTGCAACTGACATGCCGGCATCGACGGAACCGACGGCACCGACGGACGGGGAGGGGGAGCGAGGGAGGAGGTGCAGACTTGACCTTGTAGGGGGCCGCCGGATGGTGGAAAATCGTCGGTTTACTCGTCGGACTCGTCGGATCGTCGGAAGACTGAACGGTGGGTACGGTGGGTTATATAATGTTTAACCAAACATGCGGTGGGTTATATAATGTTTTATTTCAGCGAAAAATCAGACTAACCCTCGCCCTACGGGAGTTTTTTTCTTCAATTTCGCCCTACGGGTGGGGGGTGGGGGCCTGACAGGCCCCCTGTTAACTTCCAAACCAAGCAACTTAGAGCAATGCAGTAAGAACCAGCGTGGTGCCTGTCATAAGAGGAATCTAACAGTATGCGATTTTTGGGTTTCCGGTCAACGGGTGACCTGCCAGGTCAAGTGAATGACATTGATCGACCACGTCCAGAAGAGCGATTTTGCTCTGTCAGAAAACCTCAAAATTCGAAATTGATAAATGTAAATAACAAGGCATGTTCCTAGACCAGTTCTGTCTCAGAAATACATAAAAAGTATTTATTTGTTCGTATCTTGTCAAAAACATCCGACCAAGTTTTTTTTTTAAATGACGTCATACGTTTTTTGCACTTAGGGAGCCATCACTTAGTCAAAAATAGAGATATTGCTTTGAAATTTGGTTTAGGTAATGTCAATACTCAGTTCTCTCACATACATTCCGGTTTTCTAACATCTTTGAAGATTTTGATTATGTGGTGATTTTGAAAAAGAAAAAAACAGTTTTTTGAATTTTAGAGGTCAAAAACCCAAAAGTTTAGAAATCCGAGATTGCCATTTTAACAAAATGCCATTTTGTATCTTTGGTGAATTATGTTTGCTATTTTCTTCAAAACTCTGTTTTCTACGATTTTTCAAATATTTATCGTTTTTCCACCAACAATGACGTCATCAAAACATGATTATCTCTAAAACTAATCAACCAATTTCAATTATTTTTGTTTACAGCATACGTATAATTGTTGTAAACTCAGCTACATAAAATTTCAGCAAGATCTACCGCATGTGGAAAAAGTTGTTCAAGCAAAACCTCAGGGGGGTGGGGGCTGTCAGCCCCCCCCGTAGGGCAAGGGCTAATGCGAGCGGTATATTGACGCTAACCAAATCGCTTTATACTCATAACTTTAGTAAAGACGACGGACAGAGCAAAATCGCTATTTTTGGAAGTGGTCGATCTTAGGTCATTCACCATGACCTGGAAAGTCACCCGATAACCTGAAACCTCAAAATCAAATACTGTTATATTCCTCTCATGACAGGCAACATGCTGGTTCTTACTGCATTACTCTATGTTGCTTGGTTTTGGAAGTTAACCCGCGACTTACTGGGGGGGGGGGGGGCTATTTTCCCCCCTCACGTTATTTTACAATAACTCCGAAACCAACACCAGTATCGTCACCAATCTTTCGGTACCTTATCTCAAATCAATTCGACACATTTTGGCCAGATAAAAAAAGATGAGGTTATGATAAGTCAACCGGGAATGACGTCAGAGTGACGTCATGTTCTTCGGTTTTTGTTGAAAAATAATGGTTTGTGGAAAACGCTATGAAAGATACAATTTTTAAGATAAACTCAATTGTCTTAAATTCAATTAATGACAATCGACTGGCCTATTGAACTGCTATCTCGGATTTCTGAGGTTTTTGAAATTCAAAATTCTGAGAAATCCAAACACATTTTGTTTGGTTTTTACAATATTTTCAACAAAATAATCAGAGTTATCCAAAAACAGGACTATATGTGATCGAGACATGTTCGTTGAATATGTGTACCAAAATTGAAGTTGATATCTTCAACAATGACTGACGTATGATCTTTAAATGACCAAAAATCGACCACCTCTCACAGCATTACTATGCATACAAAATGCATTTCCGTTTTTGCTTTTTACTTATATTTATATGGAACAAACAATGTTCTAAGGTCATTTTTTCGCGTTCCAGACGAAAAACAAACCCATAAACATGTGTTACAACGCCTAATGACCGTAATCGTCTGTTTGACCTCCTGACCTCAGATGACCTTGACTTGACCCAAGGTCATAAACAGTTAAGAATGGTACTTAGACGTGTCAGACACACGAATCATACCAATTTATCGACTGCTTATTCGTTTAATATCGCAATTTTGAGCGACAATTCCATCCATCGAGACCTTTTGACACGTTCAAACATTTTGTACTTGACCTGACCTGTGACGTTATCAGTGACCCTGAGGTACACAATATTAAGTTTCCGTCGAAAAATGTCACAGGGCTATCGAATGCCGTTTTAATTTTTACAATCGGTCCATTAGTTCCGGAGATCCCCCCCCTTACCCTGGCGTGTAAAGTTGAATTGTAGGACGTTGATTTGTGTGTCGTGTGTGTGTGTGTGATTGTGTGTGTCGTTGATTCCATATAGAAGTGGTGTTCGACTGACAGAGGGGCTGCATTACGATGATCCCTTTCATTCTGGAAAACTAAATATGTAAATAAACTGTTAACCCGCACTCTGCAGGGGGGTTGATTTCCGCCCCCCCGTCAGGTTTTTCAAAGATAGCGAAAAAACGGCGGCGCGCAGCGCCGCCGGGTTTTCGCACACCTCTCAGGACATCAATTGCGCACACTTTGAAGAAGAAAAATAACCTAGGGTCATCTCAGGTCAGGTCACCAGACCAGGTCAAGTGACCCCACCTCCAAAAATGTTTGCAGTTGTGCCAAAGCCAGAGTTTTTCACCGATCAGTTTGAAACTTACAAGATGTCATGAGGGCATACGTACTTACAATTCGTTTATCTCGGAATTTTGATATCGATGACCTAAGGTCAGGTAAATTTCGTAACCTCCCCAAAATAAGTCAATGGGGAAATATACAAATGCTAAGGATATGCATGATATTAGTCCAATTACTTCTGGATCATGTTATTATAGGATATTCTTGATGATCCAAGTGTAAGTTTTGTTCAGTGTTTAAGTTGTGTAAGTAAGTTTTGTTTTGTTCAGTGTATTGGGTCATTTAAGGTCATGCGAGGCCACCATCACTTTTTGTCAATAAATCCCGACATAATGCATATAGAGAAGTAAAACAGACATCAATGTGTTTGTCTCGTCCAGACACGTCTTCCCATATGCACATGCCCTACTTGGGTCACCACTTGACCTTGAACTGAGGTCAAATTTTTAAGTTAATTTAACAAGGTCAACATGCATATCATTCCAAGCGCCTTGACAAGATAAACACAATGACGTAAATAGCTTTCCGTTATCTTTGTTACATAAAAAGTTAATAGCGAAAAACGATTGTGCAAAAAAACTTATTTTTTTCCTTTTAAGACCTCTGGAGAATGCAATGTTGTACTGAGATCAAATTTGAGGACACCGTAGCTATTGAAAATTTCAATGGCTGGCGTTTGCTTCTTTCCGTTTTATCAAATGCCGTTTTCTGCTTCTCGCTACGTAGCGTAGTTTTCGAGATATCAGGGGAGGGGGGGGGGGGGCGGAAATAAACCCCCTTCAGTTCGTGTTCGGCGCAAAGTCGCGGGTTAAATAACTAAATAAATAAATATATAAATAATATAATTCCCCATTACAAAACAAAACTGTCCATGTTCAATATAATCCACGATCAACTGTTACGCGCAGAGGCGCGGCAATGATCAAATCACGGTTATTCTCTTCGCACCCCGTGGTTCGCGTCAGTGGCCAGTGGTTCAGTGGTCAGTGGTTCAGTGGCCAGTGGCCAGTGGTTCAGTGGTCAGTGGTTCAGTGGCCAGTGGCCAGTGGTTCAGTGGCCAGTGGTTCAGTGGCCAGCAGTTCAGTGGTCAGTGGTCAGTGGTCAGTGGTCAGTGGTCAGTGGTCAGTGGTCAGTGGTCAGTGGTCAGTGGTCAGTGGTTCAGTGGCCAATGGTTCAGTGGTCAGTGGTTCAGTGGCCAGCAGTTCAGTGGTCAGTGGTCAGTGGTCAGTGGTCAGTGTTCAGTGGTCAGTGGTCAGTGGTCAGTGGTCAGTGGTCAGTGGTCAGTGGTCAGTGGTTCAGTGGTCAGTGGTCAGTGGCCAGTGGTGCAGTGGCCAGTGGTTCAGAGGTCAGTGGTTAGTGGTCAGTGGTCAGTAGTCAGTGGTTCGCGTCAGCTTCAGTGGCCGGCTGACCTGCCATTTTCCATCGCTGGCCCGGACCTGAACCAGTGGCCGTCGCCCCGGGCAGCGGCTCTCTTGGCAGCCGGCCAAGTCACCTCAGTTTCGTTCAGCGAGCGTGTCAGGCTCAGTACGGGGACTGTTTAGAAGGTTGGACGCTTGGGCCAAGCTGCTACGAGCCCTAACCCAACAACAAGGGGACTGTTTAGAACCGTGTGTTTCTCCGTTGAGCTCCTATGGACGCAGTGCTGGAAGGAGCTCATCCCACGATTGCGTATGTGTGTGTTAGTGAGTGCATGCGTGTGGCAGGGCGTGCGCCGTGTTTGCATCAGTGTCGTGTTTGTGTCGGCACGTGTTTGTGTCATTGCCGTGTTTGTGTCAGTGCCGTGTTTGCGTCAGTGCCGTGTTTGTGTCAGTGTCGTGTTTGTGTCAGTGTCGTGTTTGTGTCAGTGCCGTGTTTGCGTCAGTGCCGTGTTTGCGTCAGTGCCGTGTTTGTGTCAGTGCCGTGTTTGTGTCAGTGCCGTGTTTGCGTCAGTGCCGTGTTTGTGTCAGTGCCGTGTTTGCGTCAGTGCCGTGTTTGTGTCAGTGTCGTGTTTGTGTCAGTGTCGTGTTTGTGTCAGTGCCGTGTTTGTGTCAGTGTCGTGTTTGCGTCAGTGCCGTGTTTGTGTCAGTGTCGTGTTTGCGTCAGTGCCGTGTTTGCGTCGGCACGTGTTTGTGTCAGTGCCGTGTTTGTGTCAGTGTCGTGTTTGTGTCAGTGCCGTGTTTGTGTCAGTGTCGTGTTTGTGTCAGTGCCGTGTTTGTGTCAGTGTCGTGTTTGTGTCAGTGCCGTGTTTGTGTCAGTGTCGTGTTTGCGTCAGTGCCGTGTTTGCGTCGGCACGTGTTTGTGTCAGTGCCGTGTTTGCGTCAGTGCCGTGTTTGTGTCAGTGCCGTACTGTGACATTTCAGTGGACAAATATTCAGGCCTCGTTCGATCTGTCGTCAGCACGTTTGTCAGCACCAATCACGACCCAGTATTCTGCCTACGTCACGTCACTTGACCACAAAGGTAGGCAGAATATGTCACAGGGCTATCGAATGCCGTTTTAATTTTTTACAATCGGTCCATTAGTTCCGGAGATCCGCCCCCCCCCCCTTACCCTGGCGTGTAAAGTTGAATTGTAGGACGTTGATTTGTGTGTCGTGTGTCGTGTGTGTGTGTGTGATTGTGTGTGTCGTTGATTCCATATAGAAGTGGTGTTCGACTGACAGAGGGGCTGCATTACGATGATCCCTTTCATTTCATTGGAAAACTAAATATGTAAATAAGCTGTTAACCCGCACTCTGCAGGGGGGTTGATTTCCGCCCCCCCCCCGTCAGGTTTTTCAAAGATAGCGAAAAAACGGCGGCGCGCAGCGCCGCCGGGTTTTCGCACACCTCTCAGGACATCAATTGCGCACACTTTGAAGAAGAAAAATAACCTAGGGTCATCTCAGGTCAGGTCACCAGACCAGGTCAAGTGACCCCACCTCCAAAAATGTTTGCAGTTGTGCCAAAGCCAGAGTTTTTCACCGATCAGTTTGAAACTTACAAGATGTCATGAGGGCATACGTACTTACAATTCGTTTATCTCGGAATTTTGATATCGATGACCTAAGGTCAGGTAAATTTCGTAACCTCCCCAAAATAAGTCAATGGGGAAATATACAAATGCTAAGGATATGCATGATATTAGTCCAATTACTTCTGGATCATGTTATTATAGGATATTCTTGATGATCCAAGTGTAAGTTTTGTTCAGTGTTTAAGTTTTGTAAGTAAGTTTTGTTTTGTTCAGTGTATTGGGTCATTTAAGGTCATGCGAGGCCACCATCACTTTTTGTCAATAAATCCCGACATAATGCATATAGAGAAGTAAAACAGACATCAATGTGTTTGTCTCGTCCAGACACGTCTTCCCATATGTACATGACCTACTTGGGTCACCACTTGACCTTGAACTGAGGTCAAATTTTTAAGTTAATTTAACAAGGTCAACATGCATATCATTCCAAGCGCCTTGACAAGATAAACACAATGACGTAAATAGCTTTCCGTTATCTTTGTTACATAAAAAGTTAATAGCGAAAAACGATTTAGCAAAAAAAACGTATTTTTTTCCTTTTAAGACCTCTGGAGAATGCAATGTTGTACTGAGATCAAATTTGAGGACACCGTAGCGATTGAAAATTTCAATGGCTGGCGTTTGCTTCTTTCCGTTTTATCAAATGCCGTTTTCTGCTTCTCGCTACGTAGCGTAGTTTTCGAGATATCAGGGGAGGGGGGGGGGGGGCGGAAATCAACCCCCTTCAGTTCGTGTTCGGCGCAAAGTCGCGGGTTAAATAACTAAATAAATAAATATAGAAATAATATAATTCCCCATTACAAAACAAAACTGTCCATGTTCAATATAATCCACGATCAACTGTTACGCGCAGAGGCGCGGCAATGATCAAATCACGGTTATCTCTTCGCACCCCGTGGTTCGCGTCAGTGGCCAGAGGTTCAGTGGTCAGTGGTTCAGTGGCCAGTGGCCAGTGGTTCAGTGGTCAGTGGTTCAGTGGCCAGTGGCCAGTGGTTTAGTCGCCAGTGGTTCAGTGGCCAGCAGTTCAGTGGTCAGTGGTCAGTGGTCAGTGGTCAGTGGTCAGTGGTCAGTGGTCAGTGGTCAGTGGTCAGTGGTTCAGTGGCCAGTGGTTCAGTGGCCAGTGGTTCAGTGGTCAGTGGTTCAGTGGCCAGCAGTTCAGTGGTCAGTGGTCAGTGGTCAGTGGTCAGTGGTCAGTGGTCAGTGGTCAGTGGTCAGTGGTCAGTGGTCAGTGGTCAGTGGTCAGTGGTTCAGTGGTCAGTGGTCAGTGGCCAGTGGTGCAGTGGCCAGTGGTTCAGAGGTCAGTGGTTAGTGGTCAGTGGTCAGTGGTCAGTGGTTCGCGTCAGCTTCAGTGGCCGGCTGACCTGCCATTTTCCATCGCTGGCCCGGACCTGAACCAGTGGCCGTCGCCCCGGGCAGCGGCTCTCTTGGCAGCCGGCCAAGTCACCTCAGTTTCGTTCAGCGAGCGTGGGCAGGCTCAGTACGGGGACTGTTTAGAAGGTTGGACGCTTGGGCCAAGCTGCTACGCGCCCTAACCCAACAACAAGGGGACTGTTTAGAACCGTGTGTTTCTCCGTTGAGCTCCTATGGACGCAGTGCTGGAAGGAGCTCATCCCACGATTGCGTATGTGTGTGTTAGTGAGTGCATGCGTGTGGCAGGGCGTGCGCCGTGTTTGCGACAGTGCCGTGTTTGTGTCAGTGTCGTGTTTGTGTCAGTGTCGTCTTTGCGTCAGTGTCGTGTTTGCGTCAGTGTCGTGTTTGTGTCAGTGTCGTGTTTGTGTCAGTGCCGTGTTTGTGTCAGTGCCGTGTTTGTGTCAGTGTCGTCTTTGTGTCAGTGTCGTGTTTGTGTCAGTGTCGTGTTTGTGTCAGTGCCATGTTTGCGTCACTGTCGTACTGCGACATTTCAGTGGACAAATATTCAGGCCTCGTTCGATCTGTCGTCAGCACGTTTGTCAGCACCAATCACGACCCAGTATTCTGCCTACGTCACGTCACTTGACCACAAAGGTAGGCAGAATACCAGACCGTGATTGGCAGGTAGGCAGAATACTGGGCCATGATTGGTAGGTAGGCAGAATACCAGGCCGTGATTGGTAGGTAGGCAGAATACTGGGCCGTGATTGGTGGGTAGGCAGAATACCAGGCCGTGATTGGTGGGTAGGCAGAATACCAGGCCGTGATTGGTGGGTAGGCAGAATACCAGGCCGTGATTGGTGGGTAGGCAGAATACTGGGCCGTGATTGGTGGGTAGGCAGAATACTGGGCCGTGATTGGTGGGTAGGCAGTATACCAGGCCGTGATTGGTGGGTAGGCAGACTACCAGGCCGTGATTGGTGGGTAGGCAGAATACCAGGCCGTGATTGGTGGGTAGGCAGAATACCAGGCCGTGATTGGTGGGTAGGCAGAATACTGGGCCGTGATTGGTGGGTAGACAGAATACTGGGCCGTGATTGGTGGGTAGGCAGACTACCAGGCCGTGATTGGTGGGTAGGCAGAATACCAGGCCGTGATTGGTGGGTAGGCAGAATACTGGGCCGTGATTGGCAGGTAGGCAGTATACCAGGCCGTGATTGGTGCTGACACGTGCCGACGACAGATCGATCGCGACCTCGGCAGAACCGTGACGTGGTGATGTACTCGTGTCGCTGTCAAGGTGGATTTGTCAAGGTGGATTCCAGCAGCATGGCGGCGCCGACGCCGAACGTTTTTACTTTATTTATTTAGAAAAACAGGCATGGCGGAGCTTTTGTCAACACGGACCAGGCTGCAGCGGACGGATACCCGTGTCCGTGACGGGGACGGATACCCGTGTCCGTGACGGGAACGGATACCCGTGTCCATGACGGGGACGGATACCCGTGTCCGTGACGGGGACGGATACCCGTGTCCGTGACGGGGACGGATACCCGTGTCCGTGACGGGGACGGATACCCGTGTCCGTGACGGGGACGGATACCCGTGTCCGTGACGGGGACGGATACCCGTGTCCGTGACGGGGACGGATACCCGTGTCCATGACGGGGACGGATACCCGTGTCCGTGACGGGGACGGATACCCGTGTCCGTGACGGGGACGGATACCCGTGTCCGTGACGGGGACGGATACCCGTGTCCATGACGGGGACGGATACCCGTGTCCATGACGGGGACGGATACTCGTGTCCGTGACGGGGACGGATACCCGTGTCCGTGACGGGGACGGATACCCGTGTCCGTAACGGGGACGGATACCCGTGTCCGTGACGGGGACGGATACCCGTGTCCGTGACGGGGACTGATACCCGTGTCCGTGACGGGGACGGATACACGTGTCCGTGACGGGGACGGATTCCCCTGTCCGTGACGGGGACGGATACCCGTGTCCGTGACGGGGACGGATACCCGTGTCCGTGACGGGGACGGATACCCGTGTCCGTGACGGGGACGGATACCCGTGTCCGTGACGGGGACGGATACCCGGGCTGCAGTCAGTAGTCTCCAGCCGTCCTCCCGTAGTTCGTGGTGCTGACGTGTGATATTCCGCGTCATTGCCAAGTCCACTTCCTCTCACCTCAATGTTAGCAGACGCGTAAGTGCGCGGCGTGTACGTGCCAGCCATTTGGCGGGTGACAGGCCGTCATTTGACGGGTGACAGGCCGCATGGGACTCGCGCCTGCCCCCGGGACCTGAAGCGCACGGCGCACTTGCCGCATCAGTGCCATGTATTCGTTATGATACGAGATGCACGACGCTCCTTGCTCGGTTGCGTCCGAATCAGATCACAGCGTGTGTTGGTCCTGCGCAGTTATAATAAGACTAGTTCTAATACGACTAATAAGCAGGGGTGGAGAATTAGGGGTTTTGGGGGTGCTCAAGCACCCCCTGAGCTAAAAAGTGCACCCCCTCACTGTAAAAGCACCCCCTCAAATAAACAGGTCCGTTTAACTAACGGCTGCTCAGTCTTACTTCGGCGAAGTAAGACTGAGTGGTGTAAAAGTGTGTGTATGTGTGTCTGTCCGTGTGTAAATAGGCGGTTTTGCACGGTCAGGTAGGGTCTGGTCAGTTCACACGGTCAGTCTTACCGTCCCTCAGCATGTTTGTGTGGGCGGTCGCCCGGCCTGGGGCGCGGATTGCCCGACCCGGCACCGTAGCCGGCGCTTAAGAATCGCCGTTTTGCTGATAGTGCAATTCGCGCCCAGTGCCGGTGGACAGGGGCAGGCCTCCCGCACCTCCGCGCATAAATCCTGGCGCCTCAACTCCACTGGCAGATCCAGCCTCCCAATATGGGGGGGGGGGGCTAATTTCACTGGGGGCCTTCCGGGCCCCAGGGGCCTCCATATGACCTAAAAGGTGCCCCCCCCCCATTTTTCCTTTTGCGGACTTGGGTTATTTTTGTTCGCTATGCTATTATTACGTGTAATGACCTAGGTGACCTAGGACGTGTCAATTAAGTGCAAACATAAAATTGATGGATATTCGCCTCCAAATATATACAATTTTTTTCATTTTATATGCTATTCTATATATAAATTAGTTATTCGCTAATACCTTTTGACTGAATAAAGTTAGAAGGGCACGGCAAACGTCATTTTGTTGGTATCATCAAGACACGTTGATAGATGTGCAGCATGACTTCTGTATGACATTTGATGACCTTGACCTAAGGTCAAGGTCACGGCGCAAAGTCACCTTTCCAAATTTGACCTACACGGCAATGTTATATATCTTTGAACTTGTCTTGAAGATAGGAATTCATTGGTATTAAAATAATTGCGCGATCGTTGATGATTATAAAGCAAATTGGGACATTTTCGGGCTTTCTTTACACAGAGAAGGAAGTTATGAAGTTACTATTCGACATTCAAATTAAAATGAATTTAAATGTTGCCATTGACAATCAGGCGTTATTTAAGCACAATCGGATTCCTCGCAACAAGACAAGTTTTAAGATATATAACATCGCCACAAATGCGGCCACAATTGGAAACCTAACCTTTAACATGACATTGACCTTAGGTGAAGGTCACCAAATGTTAGAAAGAGGTCATAATGCATATCATTCAACGCGTCTTAACGAAAATAACAAAATGGTGTCCATTTTACCTTTTTATCTTTATTCAGTCAAAAGTTATTGGAGAATATCTAATATCTTTCACAAAAAGAACACAAGAAATGACAAAATTTAGCATATTTGAAGACCAATAACCATCATTTTGTTCTGTTTGAACGACGCTTCTTTACACTTAACAATAATACAGTCAAAATAGGAAATACATTTGGCTTGGGTATTAAAAAAGATTCAAAATTTCAAAAACAAATACTAACTTTGAAATTTAAGGTCTAGGTCATAAAATGTCAGACAGAGGTCATGCTGCAGAGCATTCAATTCGTCTTGATGAGAACAGCAAAATGACATCTATCGTACCAATCTAGTTTTATTCAGTCAAAAGTTATTAGCGAATAACATATTTTGTTATATATAAAATAGCAAGTAAAATGACAAAATTTGTGATATTTGGAAGCAAATATTCCTCAGCTTCATTTTTTTCTCTCACTTAATCACGTCCTTACACGTAAGAATAGCATAGCCAAAAAAATAGAAACACGTTTGAGAAAGGGTATCCAAAAAGTTGTACAATTTGGAAAACGTACTAAATTGTGAAATTTTCGAAAATAAAAAATAAACATCACCATGTTATAAAACAGCTCCTTGCCATTATAATGACATAATACGCGACATATTGCTTCATAAATTCCCCGCCATATGGGACGACAAAGATTGACCTGCACCGTGACCTTATAAAAATGTCCTAGGCGATATCTCCTGAACCACTGCTTGCATTGCAATACAACTTTCACAACTCACTTAAGCGCCCCAGGCTACCCCATATACCAATTTTGGCCATAATCGGTGACATAACGGTGTCATTTTGCACTTTGTTTTTGTCGATTTGTCGTGGAATACAACAGCTACAAAAAGAAGACCATTAGGTTTGTTTAAAGGGAGTGGGCCTACTCACATCGCTTAGTTGGGGTTATTGACACTGGTCTATAGAACACAATTTTCTGAATTGAACCAAGACTTCATTTCTCCAGATTCACCCTAGTTGCTGAGATATTCAAAGACTCCAGGAATTTGCTTGGGAGCAAAAAGTTATCGGGTAGACTCCAGAGGGCTTCCGCTACTAGAAGCACTGCAACTATCGATTAAACTGCTAGCATATTGTTAGCGCCGGCCAATAGCAATTCAACAAAACAGCTCGTGCACGCTGATAGCAGCAGCCGAGCAGAAACTGGACGGCCATCATGTTTTCCGATGATGGCCGATGGCCATTTTTTGAAGAAGATGTCAATTTAGAGCTACGAAACTTGCACATAATAAAGTTCACAGTGGCAAGAACGTGCTGTGCAAAACTCGTCTTTCTATCTTGCATGATGTGACCGTAATTGTATTGTCTTATGTGCGCCGTTTTACATAACATCACCATAGTGGCGATCGTTTTATAGATATTGAAACAAAAATAAACAAAAAACAATATAAGTGAAAGTTCAACTAAAGGGGCTCCAGATGTGAATTTCATCATATACAACAATTAAACCAACAGCTACTTACCGTATGCAAAATATTTTTGACATTCCAAAACAGTAGGCACACTCCCTTTAACTGAACCTAATTACCCTACTTAATACTAGTAGACGTATTCCACACAACATAGGTACCTATGTAAGGAAATTCATTCCCGCGCTCCTCTGCCACCCAGCAGGCAGCAGGAGACCAAAGGCTGCGACGCTGCGTGTACAATTATAACTTATGTTGTTTGTGAATCACTCCAAAATAGCGTCAGACGCGCCACTTTCCCTAACCCTACTGTTACCAAAATGCTACCAAATAGAGCAAACACGAACGAGGCAAAAACAACATTTCTTTCTTTCGCAACAAGTTTTTTTTTATCGCAGACAGTACCCATTTTCATCGCCAGTTTCAGCGATTTTTTTTGAGGGGGATAATTTCTATTGCCGCCCCTGTCGAGCTGGGTGGGGGGGGGGGGGGGGGGGCTTTTGCCCCTGCCGCCCCCCCCCCGCCCCTGGATTCGCCAGTGCACACCTCTCGCTGCGGCATGTCCGCCTGTCGCCGCTGTGATATCCGAGGCCGTGCCGCGCAGCTGCCAGGACTGCTGCCGCCCGGACCGTGGCCTTTTCTGCGTTGTGTTGCTTGTATGTGGTTGTTCGAAATATCGAGATACATTGAATAAATAAATGAAAAAAGGAAAAAAACGTTCACACGGTCAGGTCAGCATTGACGACTTCGTCATTTCGGTGCCGATATTATGTGACTTGAAGGTTTACATGTTCGCACCGTGACTTTTTGTTCTCTTCCCATCGTTTACAAGTTAACATGCATTACGATTCTTGATGTGACTCGAAGCGGTTTGGGGGGGGGGGGCAGCCGTAGTGCAAACAAAACTCGCTTCCAGCGACCATGACATGAAACTCCATATTGGGTTTTCGATGCATCTTGTCACTGATGTTTGGTTCCATTTTCGTGCCGCTTGCTTCCTTTTATTTTAAGGTCCGTCGCGTTTAAGCGGCCATAACGGCCGCCACCTCTCCTCGTCCTCTCGCTACAACTTGGATTTGAGAGCCGCCGGTGAAAAGCACCCCCTGGCATTTTGACAATTCTCCACCTCTGCTAATAAGGCTCTCCGCGTGACTGTGTGTACGCACCGTAACGACGTGCGTAACGACGTGCATAACTAGCGTAACTAACGTGCAACGTAACTAGCGTAACTACGTGCCCATTATCTGTACATGTGATATTGCATATAACATTAATGTAATATCAATGTGGATTAAAATGACCACACAGTCAAACCGCCAGCCACCAGCCAGCCTTAAGATCAATCGCCTTATAAGGCAACACGACGTACATAAATATGCACAGGGCAGATAGCTTAATGAAACCTTCGAAAGCGATTGAGTAAGTCATTGTCTAACAATAGTATATTGATGATTTATTAATTGTTCGTTTTCTTCTAATTGTCAGTAAATATCCGGTGTTGCCTGATATTGCCGCCGACTGAGCGCAAAAGATGAGAACTCTGACGTCACTTCTCGTATCCCTCAGAACGAGAAGCGTTCTCATGTGAGAATGACACTTGACGAGTTTCCTGATGAATGTGTTCTGGCGCATCATGAGAACAGCCAGAAACTGGTATTACGGGGGGTACGAATCGCCTTTATTATAGTACCGCAGTCTGCTAGCGTCGGCGGCGGGCAGACCGAGCCTCCTTGAAAACGAGCTTCCGTGAGAATGTGAGCACGAAACATGGTGTCATTTGAGAACGTTTGCTAGGTGTTCTCAAACTGTTTTTTAGTGTGACCTGCTGAACGTTCGTAATGTGACAGTCAGTACAGTTGAATGTACCGTGATGAGACTTAGTTTCTTTTGAAACTGGCCAGTTATCAATTGGTATCCTGCCTAAAAACCAGTTTTTGAGAACCCCTTCACCTTCAGGATGAAGACGTTATCATTGTCACATCGTCACATCGTGATCATTGATGGAGTGCAAACTGAGTCCAAACGTAAGTGCTCAAAGAAGATTCGTCCGTTCTGTCAAATAGGGTGCTGATAACTGGTCAGCCTCCGGAAACGAAGTGGTCAATGGTGGGGAGACAAAGCAAAACATAAATACCCAAAGTAGATTTGACGTTTCTGTCGAATTCAGTCAACTGCCATTCTCCACGGGCCTCGGGTCTACAGCTTTCTGGCAACGAAGTTCTCCTGGCAGGTCTTTCATGAAAAGTGGACAAAAAGTGTTGATTGCAATGTGGGATTTTTCAGAGTTTGTTGATTGCAGCGTTAGGGTTCCCAAAGGGGGTATCAGCCACAGAGCTCTAAACCCTATTAGTGGCAGGGGCGGGGGGGGGGGGGGGGGGGGGGGGGGTAGATTCTGCCCACCCCTCAGGCTTTTCGCAGATATCTCCGGAACGGCTGGGAGCAGATCCATAAAATTTCGGGACTTTTCCTATAATTGATTTCCGCATATGGAATGCAAACTTTGACTTCCTAACCTAAACCCGCGCGGTGCTTGGGTCTCCAGCCGAACGCGCGGCGCTGGGGGGGGGGGGGAAATTTACCCCCTCGTATCTTCCGAACCAATGACCGCAGCGAGACGCGCAAGGAGGCGATCGAAATCTCTCACGGAGACGAATATATTGAATACCCGAAATTCTTAAAATAAGGTTACATGTCAGGTCAGATCAGGTCAAAGGGTCAAACTTAAGGTATGCTAGTTTTTGGGCCATAATTTCCATCCAAAGCCTTATATTGCGACTATTATCGCTCAAGGTGCTCTCAAAGGTATCATGCATCTCCTGTATAAACGAAAGTAAAATTGTAAGTAAAGATCAAGGTCAAGGTCAGGTCACCAAAGGTCACAGTTCTACGAAACCATGCAACACATGTTGTATGGTTTATTTCACACGTATAATTCGATAGTACGGCCATTTTCACAACCTGACCCCATATAATGGGACTCAGGTCAAGGTCAGGTCACAAAAAGTTCAACATTTAAAATTGATTAATCTAAATAAAAAAGGCACGTGTCTAGACCAGCTTTGTCTCACAAATACAGTAGTGGCATTTATTTGTCTGTGTCACAAAGCCAAAAACGTATTATCAAAAAAATGAAATCATGGGTTACTTATACTTAGGGAGCCATATGTCAGTCAAAAATAAAGATATGGCTTTGAAATTTGGTTTGGATATCTTACATACTTGGTTCTCTAATATGTCTTCCGTTTTTTTTATCTGAAAAAAATACTTCTGTGAACATTTTTCAAACAAATCATTTTTTTTTGGGTGGAAAATGAAAATTTTGAAAATCCGTGATAGCCATTTGGAAGAGAATGTTATTTACTTTCTTTTGACGTTCTTTATGTGCAATTTGCATCGAAACACGATTTTTACGATTTTACAAACATTTCACGTGTTTTCACTAAAAATGGCATGACATGACGTCACTAAAACGTCACTATCTTCCAAACTTCTTGACCAATTTCAATACAATTTTGTCAGAGGAGGAGCAGGGTACCGCTGGCGAGGAGCTGCGGCATAATTCCATGCAGTGTCCTCTTGGGAAGAGGAGGAGGAGGAGGAGGAGGAGGAGGACTGCTGCTTAGGATATGAGGAGGAGGAGGATTTCTGAGGAGGAGCAGGGTATCGCTGGCGAGGAGCTGCGGCAGAATTCCATGCAGCGTTCTCCTGGGAAGAGGAGGAGGAGGAGGGGGAGGAGGAACTGCTGCTTAGGATATGAGGAGGAGGAGGATTTCTGAGGAGGAGCAGGGTATCGCTGGCGAGGAGGTGCGGCAGAATTCCATGCAGCGTCCTCTTGGGAAGAGGAGGAGGAGGAGGAGGAGGAGGACTGTTGCTTAGGATAGGAGGAGGAGGAGGATTTCTGAGGAGGAGCAGGGTATCGCTGGCGAAGAGCTGCGGCAGAATTCCATGCAGCGTCCTCTTGGGAAGAGGAGGAGGAGGAGGAGGACTGTTGCTTAGGATAGGAGGAGGAGGAGGATTTCTGAGGAGGAGCAGGGTACCGCTGGCGAGGAGCTGCGGCATAATTCCATGCAGCGTCCTCTTGGGAAGAGGAGGAGGAGGAGGGGGAGGAGGACTGTTGCTTAGGATAGGAGGAGGAGGAGGATTTCTGAGGAGGAGCAGGGTACCGCTGGCGAGGAGCTGCGGCATAATTCCATGCAGTGTCCTCTTGGTAAGAGGAGGAGGAGGAGGAGTAGGAGGAGGAGGACTGCTGCTTAGGATATGAGGAGGAGGAGGATTTCTGAGGAAGAACAGGGTATCGCTGGCGAGGAGCTGCGGCAGAATTCCATGCAGCGTGCTCTTGGGAAGAGGGGGAGGAGGAGGAGGAGGAGGACTGTTGCTTAGGATAGGAGGAGGAGGAGGAGGATTTCTGAGGAGGAGCAGGGTACCGCTGGCGAGGAGCTGCGGCATAATTCCATGCAGTGTCCTCTTGGGAAGAGGAGGAGGAGGAGGAGGAGGAGGACTGTTGCTTAGGATATGAGGAGGAGGAGGATTTCTGAGGAAGAACAGGGTATCGCTGGCGAGGAGCTGCGGCAGACTTCCATGCAGGGTCCTCTTGGGGAGAGGACGAGGAGGAAAATTTCTGAGGAGGAGCAGGGTATCGCTGTCGAGGAGCTGCGAAAGACTTCCATGCGGCGTCCTTATCGGGGGAGGATGAAGAGGAGGAGGAGGAGGAGGAGGAGGACTGTTGCTTAGGATAGGAGGAGGAGGAGGATTTCTGAGGAGGAGCAGGGTATCGCTGGCGAGGAGCTGCGGCAGAATTCCATGCAGCGTCCTCTTGGAAGAGGAGGAGGAGGAGGAGGAGGACTGTTGCTTAGGATAGGAGGAGGAGGAGGATTTCTGAGGAGGAGTAGGGTACCGCTGGCGAGGAGCTGCGGCATAATTCCATGCAGCGTCCTCTTGGGAAGAGGAGGAGGAGGAGGAGGAGGAGGAGGACTGCTGCTTAGGATATGAGGAGGAGGAGGATTTCTGAGGAAGAACAGGGTATCGCTGGCGAGGAGCTGCGGCAGAATTCCATGCAGCGTCCTCTTGGGAAGAGGAGGAGGAGGAAGAGGAGGAGGACTGTTGCTTAGGATAGGAGGAGGAGGAGGAGGATTTCTGAGGAGGAGACAGGGTACCGCTGGCGAGGAGCTGCGGCATAATTCCATGCAGTGTCCTCTTGGGAAGAAGAGGAGGGAGGAGGAGGAGGAGGACTGCTGCTTAGGATAATGAGGGAGGAGGAGGATTTCTGAGGAAGAACAGGGTATCGCTGGCGAGGAGCTGCGGCAGACTTCCATGCAGGGTCCTCTTGGGGAGAGGACGAGGGAGGGAAAATTTCTGAGGAGGAGCAGGGTATCGCTGGTCGAGGAGCTGACAAAGACTTCCATGCGGCGTCCTTATCGGGGGAGGGATGAAGAGGAGGATGAGGATGAGGGAGTGGAGGACTGTTGTTGAGGTCTGTAATTCCTCACTGGAGGACTGCTTAATGACTGAGTCCTCTGGCTGTGATATATCTGGCGGGCAGAGGACGGCGGGTGAGAAATACTCGAGGATTTCGGTCCCGCAGCTGAGGAATCTTGCTGAAGGTGATTACTAATGGTCCGCCGGGACTTAAGAATAGACTCGCGATCAGAATAACCTCTTGACAACGGCGCCGAAGAGGGTTTCTGGGCGCTGAACGGTGGATTCGGACTTAGGAGGGTTTGGGGACTGCCACTTCAGGTCAGGAGAGGACTGAGGACTGTAACCCCCACTGTTCTGCGATGTTAGAAGCCCCACCTGAGGACTGTCCTCTCGCTCCAACCCGGCCGTACCTCGAACCACGAGAGGACTCCTGTGGAGGACTCCCTGAGGAGGACTGTTTGATGAGGAATCACTGCGGACGGGTCTCTGGTGACCGTGTGGATGACTTCTCCGGTCGAGGACCAGGGTACCCTCAGCTGCGGCCTGGCTGGTGGCAGCCCCGTCCTTTTGTACCCTGACGTCACATATCTCACCCCCAACAGCAGCGGCAGAGGCGGCGGAGGTGGGAGCAAAACTCTTTCTGCTCTCCAGTCTGACCAACCTGACTCGGTTCCACTGCTTCTGCCTCCTGCTGGTGTCCCCTGTAGAGGATTCCGATCCCCGCTGCTGCTGCTGCTGCTGCAGCTGAGCTTCTGCTGCCTGCTGCTTCAGTCGCTGATCGTACCCCCCTCCCCGGGCGCCCTGGACGCACCCCTGTTCTGCTGCCGCACTGACCTGTCTCCTGGGGAGCCGAGTAGGCTGAGGGGAGAGCGGTAGGCTGAGGAAGAGCGATAGCCTGGGGAATCCGTATAGGCGCCCTTCGTCGAGGGGGGTAGGCGGGTACGCAGCCTCGCCCTCTTGTAGCTGATCCTCGGCATGGAAGCCTCCATCGCCGTCTACTTTGTAGGTCACCGTCTGCAGTCTGCCGTCGGGCAGCAGGACAGAGTACATTCCCCGCAGTCGCCCTCACCGAGCGACTCTCTCGCTGCCCGGTACCTGGTGTCGTTCCTCTCCAACACGCTGTACGCGAAGGCATAGCGAGCAGCGGGGGTGTCTGTGGCGGCGACTGGAGTGTAGATGGCGCTGGCAGCGGCGGCGGGAGTGTAGATGGCGCTGGCGACGGCTGCGGTTGTATAGATGGCGCTAGCATCGTCCTGTGGCAGTGCAGGGCCGGTCGTCGCCGTATTTTCTCCGAAGAGGACGCGTCCTCTTCGGAGAGAATGGGTCCTCTTCGGCGCCGGAGGAAGGAATATGTTGTCCTCTGATCTGAGACGGGGCGCCTGGTAGCGCTGTCCAGCGGCTATCGCCGTGAGGGACAGCGAGCAGCACAACACCTTCATTCTGCCGCCAACACCAACACCAACACAACACCTCCACCTGGTGATACTGTCACTATTCAGCGTCACTCTCCAGCTATGATGTCTGGATGTGACTCTCTCGCTGTCAACTGTTGAATGTGACTGATGCCTAGCCGTGGCCGGAGTGGCGCTATATATCCCAACCACTCCCAGCCACGCCCGGTGACTGTTCCTGCATTCATGACGCGCCAAGGGCGGATCCAGCCGGCCGTTTTAGGGGGGGGGGGGGGGGGCGGCGAACTGTTTTTTTAGCAGACCTTACCTACCACCAATTTAGAATTTTCTTCCGGATTTGGGCCCACTTTATTTTGCAACTACACGATTTCTATTTTTTCCCCTATTTTTTAAAGGTTTTTGACCTTTTGGGATTTCGAAAAAGGAAAGATGTCAGCTTGCAGTTTGTGTTGTTCCGACATTGCCTTACACTGAGGAAAACAATGTCAATTGTCATCTGTACCCAGGTGGCGTCGCCGATAATTTTTTAGTGGAGGGGTCGGCTGAAATGACGAAAAAAAATGTACCCCAATTTGTTATGCGTGTATGTAAGCCTTTGCAGCATTTTAATGTGGATTTGCATGTTTTAGTAGGTACTTGTTATTTAGTGCCGCGAAGCGGCGTGATTTTTTTATCGGGTTTGCATGATAAAACCAATAAACCTAGGCATATTTATCTTTTTAGCCTTGTAGAGAATAAGAAGCTAAAAATGCTATGCATTCAATTCAGCGGTACGACGAAACGAAGACGATGACGATGGCTTCGTTATGGAGAAGACCACTGATATGGCGCTGACCACTGATATTCTTCGTTATGGAGAAGACCACAAATACCGGGCCCCTCTCACGCTCTGGAGACAGGACAGGCACCGGGCCTCACGTCTGGAGACAGGACAGGCAACCGGGCCTCACGTCTGGAGACAGGGCAAGGTACCGGGCCTCACGTTGAGAGACAGGACAGGCACCAGGGCCTCACGTCTGGAGACAGGACAGGCACCGGGCCTCACGTCTGGAGACAGGACAGGCACCGGGGCCTCACGTCTGGAGACAGGACAAATTACCGGGCCTCACGTCTGGAGACAGGACAGGCACCGGGCCTCACGTCTGGAGACAGGACAGGCACCGGGCCTCACGTCTGGAGACAGGACAGGCACCGAGGCCTCACGTCTGGAGACAGGACAGGCATCGGGCCTCACGTCTGGAGACAGGACAGTTACCGGGCCTCACGTCTGGGGACAGGACAGGCATCGGGCCTCACGTCTGGAGACAGGACAGGCACCGGGCCTCACGTCTGGAGACAGGGACAGGCATCGGGCCTCACGTCTGGAGACAGGACAGTTACCGGGCCTCACGTCTGGGGACAGGACAGGCATCGGGCCTCACGTCTGGGGACAGGACAGGTACCGGGCCTAACGTCTGGAGACAGGACAGGTACCGGGCCTCACGTCTGGAGACAAGACAGGCGCCGGGCCCGTAGGCAGGAGAGGTACCAGACCTCACGTCTTGAGACTGGACAGGTACCGGGCCTCACGTCTGGAGACAGGACAAATACCGGGCCTCACGTCTGGAGACAGGACAAATACCGGGCCTCACGTCTGGAGACAAGACAGGCACCGGGCCTCACGTCTGGAGACAGGACAGGCACCGGGCCTCACGTCTGGAGACAGGACAGGCACCTGGCCTCACGTCTGGAGACAAGACAGGCACCGGGCCTCACGTCTGGAGACAAGACAGGCACCGGGCCTCACGTCTGGAGACAGGACAGGCACCGGGCCTCACGTCTGGAGACAGGACAGGCACCGGGCCTCACGTCTGGAGATAGGACAGGTACCGGGCCTCACGTCTGGAGACAGGGCAGGTCCCACCCTCTCGTCTGGAGACAGGACAGGCACCGGGCCTCACGTCTGAAGACAGGACAGGCACCGGGCCTCACGTCTGGAGACAGGACAGGCACCGGGCCTCACGTCTGGAGACAGGACAGGCATTAGACCTGGAGATAGGACAGGTACCGAGCCTCACGTCTGGAGACAGGACAAATACCGGGCCTCACGTCTGGAGACAGGACAGGCACCGGGCCTCACGTCTGGAGACAGGACAGGTACCGGGCCTCACGTCTGGAGACAGGACAGGCACCGGGCCTCACGTCTGGAGATAGGACAGGTACCGGGCCTCACGTCAGGAGACAGGACAGGCATTAGACCTGGAGATAGGACAGGTACCGAGCCTCACGTCTGGAGACAGGACAAATACCGGGCCTCACGTCTGGAGACAGGACAGGCACCGGGCCTCACGTCTGGAGACAGGACAGGTACCGGGCCTCACGTCAGGAGACAGGACAGGCATTAGACCTGGAGATAGGACAGGTACCGAGCCTCACGTCTGGAGACAGGACAGGCACCGGGCCTCACGTCTGGAGAAAGGACAGGTACCGGGCCTCACGTCTGGAGACAAGACAGGCACCGGGCCTCACGTCTGTAGACAAGACAGGCACCGGGCCTCACGTCTGGAGACAGGACAGCTACCGGGCCTCACGTCTGAAGACAGGACAGGCACCGGGCCTCACGTCTGGAGACAGGACAGGCACCGGGCCTCACGTCTGGAGACAGGACAGCTACCGGGCCTCACGTCTGGAGACAGGACAGGCACCGGGCCTCACGTCTGGAGACAGGACAGGCACCGGGCCTCACGTCTGGAGACAGGACAGGCATTAGACCTGGAGATAGGACAGGTACCGAGCCTCACGTCTGGAGATAGGACAGGCACCGGGCCTCACGTCTGGAGACAGGACAGGCACCGGGCCTCACGTCTGGAGACAGGACAGGCATTAGACCTGGAGATAGGACAGGTACCGAGCCTCACGTCTGGACAAAGGACAAGTACTGTGCCTCACGTCTGGAGACAGGACAGGCACCGGGCCTCACGTCTGGAGACAGGGCAGGCACTGGGCCTGGAGAAAGGACAGGTGCCGGGCCTCAAGTCTGAATACAGGGCAGGATCAGGCTTCTCGTCAGTAGACAGGACAGGCACTGGACGTCACGTCTGGAGACAGGGCAGGTCCCACCCTCTCGTCTGGAGACAGGACAGGTACTGGGCCTCACGTCTGAAGACAGGACAGCTATCGGGCCTGGATGCAGGGCAGGTACCGGACCTCACGTCTGGAGACAAGACATGTACCGGGCCTCACGTCTGGAGGCAGGGCAGGTCCCGGACCTGGAGATAGGACAGGTACCTGTCTTGTCTCAATGGGCGGATCAAGCTCATGCAGTCAAATTTGTTTCGCACGCACTCCTCCCCACCCACCTTAAATCCATTTTCCATGGAGTAAATCTGCTGGTGTTCCATTTCAGTGCGTGTGGAGCTGCTCTGCAGACCTCCGCAGCCGGGAAAATGCTCGGCCGATTTCGATGGGGCAAAACCTTTCGATTTGTCATCAAAATATGTTTCGATTTGTCATCAAATGGATTTACCACGTCCAGAACAGCGATTTTGCTCTTCAGAAAACCTCAAAATTAGAAATTGCTAAGTGCAAATAAAAAGGCATGTTCCTAGACCAGTTTTGGCTCAGAAATGCAGAGAAGGTAATTATCGAAAGGTGCTGGCGCCGGTGGGCCTGACTGAGCGTCTGGCCATGTCGCTGGCCGGCCAGAAGCCCGCCCAATATAGCCTATATGCAGTCATCGTACACGCTGGTCGTACACGCTGGATGAACGCCGGTCATTACTTTTCGTTTTTCCGCGCGTCCTGCGGTGGCGACGGGGCCGGCCCGGACGGCGTTGACGGAGGCTGGTGGCGACTGGACGATTCCTGAGCGGCGCCGGTGACAGCGGCGGCCGCGCCTGGCCGACCACGGCAATCTTCTGATGCCGCCTACACACTGCTGTACCGGCTGGCGGGGGCGGCGGCGGCCGGTGGGCGGCCGCCTGCGCTGACGGCGCTGCCCGGCCCGCTGCGGGCTGCCTTGGACCGGGACAACGCTGTGTACCGGCGAGAGCGGCAGAGCTACTCTGGGCAGAGCCGGCCGGTTAACGCGCTGCCGCTGCCTCAGGACGGTGACAGTGGGCAGGACGGACCAAGCTCTAAGCTCTAAGTTGGAACTGTAGCGCATGTGGTGGAGGGTTGATAATTATATGTCGAGTGTTGTTTGCCTTGTTGTGAATGTTGTTACATGTCACTTGATAGGATGCTGTTTCTGTGTTTTTTCTTCTTCTTTCTGCGCAAAAAAGAGTTATTTAAAAAAACAACGTCATCAGCTTCTTACACTTAGGGAGCCATCACTCAGTCAAAGACATTTGATATGGGTATTTTCCATACTCAGTTCTCTCACATATATTCCGGTTTTTCTAGCATCTTTAAAAATTTTGATTTTGTTGGGATTTAACAAAAAATCAGTTTATTTTTTATTTTAGGGGTAAGAACCCCAAAAGTGTGAAAATACGAGATTGCCATTTTAAAGAGAATGCCATTTTGTATCTTTGGTAAATTGCGTTTGCAATTTCCCTTAAAACTCTGTTTTCTACCATTTTTCAGATATTTATCTTTTTCCCAACAACATGACGTCATCAAAACATGATTATCTCCCAAACTGCTGAACGAATTTCAATTATTTTTTACAGCATACGTATAATTGTTGTAAACTCAACTACAACACATTTCAGCAAGATGTGTTGCACGTGTAAAAAGTTATTCAAGAAAAACCTCAGTGGGGGGGGGGGGGGGGGGGGGGGGGGTCAGGCCCCCGTGGGCAGGGCATATTTTAACATAGTAACTGGGGTGGCAATTGCCACCCCAGTCATGAAGAATGCCACCCCAGTGACGGCACTTTGACATCCCAGTTAAAAAGATGCTGAAACGCTCCTCTCGGCGATAAAGTAGCCCCTGGCAGATGAGGCCGCCCCTTTGCATCAAAGGACATCAATCCAAATTAAAATACTGTCTATTTCAGCAGGGGCGCGACCACGTATATGGACAGACACATTCCGTATACGAACAGTACGGAATGTCCGTACCGTTTTTAACGAGAGCCGAATGCACCCCCCGGACCATTTTTGTTTTGCAATTAGCACCGCCAACAGGACAGGCTCCTGTGGCGTACATAGTATACGGTCATTCAGGGCATGCCCTGGTCCTTTGTACTCGAGGTGTCCATGCAAAGCTGGCGCCCCTCCGATCAGTGAAGGCGCCCCTCAGGCCCGTGACTGCGCCCCTCCGGCCAGTGACGGCGCCCCTCCTACCAGTGACGGCGCCCCTCCTACCAGTGACAGCGCCCCTCTGGTCAGTAAAGGCGCCCTCCGTCCTGTGACGGCGCCCCTCCGGCCAGTGACGGCGTCCCTCTGGCTAGGGACGGCGCCTCCTCCGGTCAGTGACTGCGCCCCTCCGGCTAGTGACGGCGCCCCCACCGGTCAGTGACGGCGCCCCTCGGGCCAGAGACGGCGCCCCTCCGGCCAGTGATGGCGCCCCTTTGGCCAGTGACGGCGCACCTCCGACCAGTGACTGCGCCCCTCCGGCCAGTGACGGCGCCCCTCTGGCTAGTGACGGCGCCCCCTCCGGTCAGTGACGGCACCCCTCCGGCCGGTGAAGGCGCCCCTCCGGCTAGTGACGACGCCCCACCGGTCAGTGACGGCGCCCCTCCCACTAGTGACCGCCCCTCTCCGACCGTGACGCGCCCCTGGCCAGTGATGGCGCCCCTCCGGCTATTGACGGGGGGAGGGGGGGGGGGGGGGGGGGGGGGGGGGGGGGGGGCGCCACTCATTCCACACGGTGCGGAAGGAGAGGCGCTCCCCCGCGATCATTTCCCCAAAAACTTAACCGTTTTTAAGCCATTAAATTTGTAATTTGCAAAATGGGGCCTAGGCTAGTGCCACTGCCGCCGCTGATTGGCTAACAGCCACTTTTTTTTTAGCCAATCACACTTTGTATTTGTATTTGTATTTGTATTGCAGCAAAACAACCACAGGCACAAAGCCCAGTTACGGTTGTCAGCCAATCTGCAGCGGTCTATAGCTCAATAATGACGTCATCAGCCCAAATAAGAAAAACTTAATTTGTATAAAGTTAAGTGACTTTTCGAATGAAAAAATATCACCATCGTTTTCAGCAGCAATTATATCAGCCCAAATTTTTCGACTACACCCAGCGTATATTTGACAAGTTTCAGAAAGGTGAAACATTCCTATTAAGTGGCTGGCAGAGGCTCTCCTTGGCGGTAATTGATGGCACTGGCGGATCTATGGGGGGGGGGGGGGGGCATCAGGGGCAAACCACCACAGGAATCTAGGAGGGGCATTCAATACAAGTACGAATACGTGATTTACGCGATTTAGCGATTCATACGCGATTTAGCGACCACAGAGCGGTACTAGCTGTCGTTTTGTAGTACGGGAACGGCCTACCATATGGACGTTCCTACATATATGGGCACAACTTACCAGGCATGATGTCCATCTGTGGAACCAACATGTCATAAGTGCTTGTGAGATCTTCCCGAATGCATTTAAACTTAATTTGGTTCATCCCACAATGACCGGAAGGTGAGAGACCATGCGACGGGGCGACCTTCTCAGCATTGCGGTCTACCACCACTGAACTCAATGACAACCCTACCACGGGCGGGCGGTATACTAGCTGTCCTTTTTGTAGTACGGGAAACGGCAGCGGCTGCGCGTAGTCGCGGATTACAATAGAAAGTGAGCGGAGTTACCTATCCATACTTACTTTATCCATGATACAAGTATGCCCCCCCTCCCCGTGCGTTTCCTGGACAGAACGTGACAAACAATGATCTTAGGGGAAAACTTCATGATGAAAACGGAAGTTTTTTTTCTTCTTCTCGAGTGATTGAATTTGAAGTTTGTTGTAGGTATTCCTTGCTTTCAATGATAGACAAAACAGCGCACCTGATGCAATTCAAGCACCCAGGTGACCTTAACCCACGCCCCGCTGAAGGGGGGGGGGGGGGGCAGAATCTGTCCCATCCCGGATTTTCTCGGTAACATAAAAACTATGATATATATCAACGTCAAACGTTCAGTACCCTATGCTGCATCCATTCTGTGTCTTCACACCGAAATCCAATGATATTGATATAGCATGTTGGGAGATAATGACGTTTTAATGACGTCATGTCATGACATTCTGGGTGGGAAAACGATAAATGTTTGAACAATCGTAGAAAGTAGAGTTGTAAAGTAAATTGTAAATAAATAACCAAAACAACGCCAAAAGTAAGGAAATGACATTCTCTTCAAAATGGCTATCTCGGATCTTGATTTTGTTTTGTTTTTGACCCCTCCAAAAAAAAAAATAGAGAACAAATGCACAAAATCATTTAAGTGAATTTCTTAAGCTCGAATACCAAAATAAGGTGACGGGCCCAAATCCGCGGAGAAAAACAATGCGGGGGGGGGGGGGGGTACCTTTTTGCCACAAAAAGATTCCCCACGGACAGAGTCTGGCTCCGCCCTTGGCGTTTTTGGCGATGGCGCCTCCCTTGAACGATGGCACCCCTAATCGGCGAGTTGCCTCCCCAGTCAAAATCCCTTAAATACGCCCTGCTCGTAGCGCGAGGGTTAATCATATTGCTTTGTTCTCCGCTAGAATAATTAATTAATTATTCTAGCGGAGAACAATACAATCTCATCAACGAAACCGCCCTAGATGCACTTCGGTAGTCGTTTATTCTACTAATTTCCCGTGAAACTACTGTCGGAACCTTGACATTGTATTGCAAACCACATTTTCACACACGTGACGTCACCATTGTGGTTCCTGGGATTGCAGCAATCCCGTTACCGTATTCACCACTTTCGCCACACTGGCGCCCCTAGTGGCGGGCTCGGATAACTGAACTTCGGGTTTTCCTCGATAAGTGGCGCAAAGGTCTGCGTCGGGCGTTCCACCGCCGGCTCAGCATTCTGGTTCCTTGCGTCCAGTCTGTGACCCCACTCCAGGTCAGGAGCACTCTGGCCTCTTGTAGCCGAGTTCACTGTCGCTTGCTTCTGAACAGGTGATCCTTTAGGGGCAGACACGGGCCTCCTGTTCCTCAGGATTCCACGAGACTTCCAGCGGGCGTCAGCATGGCTGCCTGTGGCTGCCGGAGAGGACGGTTGCTGAGAGGAGGAGGAGGATTTCTGAGGAGCAGGGTATCGCTGGCGAGGAGCTGCGGCATAATTCCATGCAGCGTCCTCCTGAGAAGAGGATGAGGAGGAGGAGGAGGGGGAGGACTGTTGCTTAGGATAGGAGGAGGCGGAGGATTTCTGAGGAGGAGCAGGGTACCGCTGGCGAAGAGCTGCGGCATAATTCCATGCAGTGTCCTCTTGGGAAGAGGAGGAGGAGGAGGAGGAGGAGGAGGACTGCTGCTTAGGATATGAGGAGGAGGAGGATTTCTGAGGAGGAGCAGGATATCGCTGGCGAGGAGCTGCGGCAGAATTCCATGCAGCGTCCTCATGGGAAGAGGAGGAGGAGGAGGACTGCTGCTTAGGATATGAGGAGGAGGAGGATTTCTGAGGAGGAGCAGGGTACCGCTGGCGAGGAGCTGCGGCAGAATTCCATGCAGCGTCCTCATGGGAAGAGGAGGAGGAGGAGGACTGCTGCTTAGGATGTGAGGAGGAGGAGGATTTCTGAGGAGGAGCAGGGTATTGCTGGCGAGGAGCTGCGGCAGAATTCCATGCAGCGTCCTCTTGGGAAGAGGAGGAGGAGGAGGAGGAGGAGGACTGTTGCTTAGGATAGGAGGAGGAGGAGGATTTCTGAGGAGGAGCAGAGTACCGCTGGCGAGGAGCTGCAGCATAATTCCATGCAGTGTCCTCTTGGGAAGAGGAGGAGGAGGAGGAGGAGGAGGACTGCTGCTTAGGATATGAGGAGGAGGAGGATTTCTGAGGAAGAACAGGGTATTGCTGGCGAGGAGCTGCGGCAGACTTCCATGCAGGGTCCTCTTGGGGAGAGGACGAGGAGGAAAATTTCTGAGGAGGAGCAGGGTATCGCTGTCGAGGAGCTGCGAAAGACTTCCATGCGGCGTCCTTATCGGGGGAGGATGAAGAGGAGGATGAGGATGAGGAGGAGGAGGACTGTTGTTGAGGTCTGTAGTTCCTCACTGGAGGACTGCTTAATGACTCAGTCCTCTGGCTGTGATATATCTGGCGGGCAGAGGACGGCGGGTGAGAAATACTCGAGGATTTCGGTCCCGCAGCTGAGGAATCTTGCTGAAGGTGATTATAAATGGTCCGCCGGGACTTAAGAATAGACTCGCGATCAGAATAACCTCTTGACAACGGCGCCGAAGAGGGTTTCTGGGCGCTGACGGTGGATTCGGACTTAGGAGGGTTTGGGGACTGCCACTTCAGGTCAGGAGAGGACTGAGGACTGTAACCCCACTGTTCTGCGATGTTAGAAGCCCCACCTGAGGACTGTCCTCTCGCTCCAACCCGGACGTACATCGAACAACGAGAGGACTCCTGTGGAGGACTTCCTGAGGAGGACTGTTGATGAGGAATCACTGCGGACGGTCTCTGGTGACCGGTGGATGACTTCTCCGGTCGAGGACCAGGGTACCTCAGCTGCGACCTGGCTGGTGGCGCCCGTCCTTTGTACCCTGACGTCACATATCCACCCCCAACAGCAGCGGCAGAGGCGGCGGAGGTGGGAGCAAAACTCTTCTGCTCTCCAGTCTGACCAACCTGACTCGGTTCCCACTGCTCTGCCTCCTGCTGGTATCCCTGTAGAGGATTCCGATCCCGCTGCTGCTGCTGCTGCTGCTGCTGCTGCTGCTTCTGCTGCTGCTGCTTCAGTCGCTGATCGTACACCCTCCCCGGCGCCCTGGACGCCACCTGTCCTGCTGCCCGCTGACCTGTCTCCTGGGGAGCCGAGTGGGCTGAGGGAGAGCGGTAGGCTGAGGAAGAGCGATAGCCTGAGGAATCCGTATAGGTGCCCTTCGTCGAGGGGGTAGGCGGGTACGCAGCCTCGCCCTTGTAGCTGACCTCGGCTTGGAAGCCTCCATCGCCGTCTACTTTGTAGGTCACCGTCTGCAGTCTGCCGTCGGGCAGCAGGACAGAGTACGTTCCCCGCGTCGCCTCACCGATGCGACTCTCTCGCTGCCGGTACCTGGTGTCGTTCCTCTCCAACACGCTGTACGCGAAGGCATAGCGAGCAGCGGGGGTGTCTGTGGCGGCGACTGGAGTGTAGATGGCGCTGGCAGCGGCGGCGGGAGTGTAGATGGCGCTGGCGGCGGCTGCGGTTGTATAGATGGCGCTAGCATCGTCCTGTGGCAGTGCAGGGCCGGTCGTCGCCGTATTTTCTCCGAAGAGGACGCGTCCTCTTCGGAGAGAATGGGTCCTCTTCGACGCCGGAGGAGGAATATGTTGTCCTCTGATCTGAGCGGGCGTCTGGTAGCGCTGTCCAGCGGCTATCGCCGTGAGGACAGCGAGCAGCACCAACACCTTCATTCTGCCGCCAACACCAACACCAACACCTCCACCTGGTGATACTGTCACTATTCAGCGTCACTCTCCAGCTATGATGTCTGGATGTGACTCTCTCGCTGTAACTGCTGAATGTGACTGATTCCTAGCCGTGGCCGGAGTGGCGCTATATATCCCAACCACTCCCAGCCACGCCCGGTGACTGTTCCTGCATTCATGACGCGCCAAGGGCGGATCCAGCCGGCCGTTTTAGGGGGGGGGGGGCGGCGAACTGTTTTTTAGCAGACCTTACCTACCACCAATTTAGAATTTCTTCCCGGATTTGGGCCACTTTATTATGCAACTACAAGATTTCTATTTTTTCCCTATTTTTTAATGGTTTTTGACCTTTTGGGATTTCGAAAAAGGAAAGATGTCAGCTTGCAGTTTGTGTTGTTCCGACATTGCCTTACACTGAGGAAAACAATGTCAATTGTCATCTGTACCCAGGGGCGTCGCCGATAATTTTTTAGTGGAGGGGTCGGCTGAAATGACGAAAAAAATGTACCCCAATTTGTTATGCGTGTATTTAAGCCTTTGCAGCATTTTAATGTGGATTTGCATGTTTTAGTAGGTACTTGTTATTTAGTGCCGCGAAGCGGCGTGATTTTTTTTATCGGGTTTGCCTGATAAAACCAATAAACATAGGCATATTTATCTTTTCAGCCTTGTAGAGAATAAGAAGCTAAAAATGCTATGCATTCAATTCAGCGGTACGACGAAACGAAGACGATGACGATGGCTTCGTTATGGAGAAGACCACTGATGTGACGCCGCGAAGCGTTGTGAAGATTTTAATTTTAGGTCGTTGAAAACGCAATTTTAATATTGGAACCAGACCGTGAGTGGAGCCAAGCCTCAGGTAACACCTTTTCCTGGTTGCACATCTGGGTATGATGGAAAATGTTGAAATGAAGGTAGTTTGTCATATACATTAGCCTCGGATAGTAAATCACGATGACCGGTGGCAGTCTGCGCTCAATAGTACATATGCTAATAATAACTGTAGTCTGTATACATACCTATGTACCGAACTGTAACAAACAAGGTAACGGTGCAAATTGTTTCAAGGTAGCAAGAGGCAGACCGACATTTCCGCGCATAAATGGTCCCTGTGGATCTGAAGAAGACT
Source organism: Chirona hameri (assembly GCA_036785665.1). Taxonomy (NCBI): domain Eukaryota; kingdom Metazoa; phylum Arthropoda; class Thecostraca; order Balanomorpha; family Balanidae; genus Chirona; species Chirona hameri. The sequence continues at coordinate 365,377 of JAXIVJ010000108.1, read as the reverse complement.
GGGGGAGATGGTTTGGGGAGATAGTCCTGGCCTGGTCCCCACTATTAGCTCTTTGGGCCAGCAAGTTGGGCACCGCTGGAACAGCTTCCGGTTGTCGAGGTCCGCGTCTTTGCGTTCGTGTCGCCTTTTTCGGAACTGGGCAGACTAGCTAAACATGTAGCCCGCTTTAAAGTTAATATGTTAAGAAGAGATTTGGCCCTGGGGCCAGCAATTACCGCCAAGAACAGCTTCTGCAAGACACTAAATGGAATTAATTTTCCAAATTTGTATATGCAATTGCGAAAGTTGTGATATGCCGCGAAGCGGCGCGAACTTTTACTGTTTATGACTTTGGCGAGCTGGATTTTGACTGCTGCAGTTTTGGGATGGCCAGTATCGTTCTAAAAATGCATATATAAAATGTCTTAGACTTCAGGTCTTGAGGGGGGGGGGGGGGGCATAGCCCCGTTCACCACCCCCCTGGATCCGCCCTTGCAACGCGCTGTATTCACACTGCTGCTGTGTTCACACGGCTATGCATTCACGTCTGCGGCAAAGGTGCGGTCCAGTGATCTGTGGAACCACAGGCACCGGGCCTCACGTATGAAGACAGGACAGCTACCGGGCCTGGATGCAGGGCAGGCACCGGGCCTCACGTCTGTAGACAGGACAGGCACCGGGCCTCACGTCTGGAGATAGGACAGGTACCGGGCCTCACGTCTGGAGACAGGACAGGCATTAGACCTGGAGATAGGACAGGTACTGAGCCTCACGTCTGGACAAAGGACAAGTACTGTGCCTCACGTCTGGAGACGGGACAGGCACCGGGCCTCACGTCTGGAGACAGGGCAGGCACCGGGCCTCACGTCTGGAGACAGGGCAGGCACTGGGCCTGGAGAAAGGACAGGCACCCGGCCTCACGTCTGGAGACAGGACAGGCACCGGGCCTCACGTCTGGAGACAAGACAGGCACCGGGCCTCACGTCTGGAGACAGGACAGGCACCGGGCCTCACGTCTGGAGACAGGACAGGCACCGGGCCTCACGTCTGGAGACAGGACAGGCACCGGGCCTCACGTCTGGAGACAGCTACCACTACCGGGCCTGGATGCAGGGCAGGTACCGGGCCTTACGTCAGGAGACAGGACAAATACCGGGCCTCACGTCTGGAGACAGGACAGCTACCGGGCCTCACGTCTGGAGACAGGACAGGCACCGGGCCTTACGTCTGGAGACAGGACAGGCACCGGACCTCACGTCTGGAGACAGGACATACACCGGGCCTCACGTCTGGAGACAGGACAGGCACCGGGCCTCACGTCTGGAGATAGGACAGGTACCGGGCCTCACGTCTGGAGACAGGACAGGCATTAGACCTGGAGATAGGACAGGTACTGAGCCTCACGTCTGGACAAAGGACAAGTACTGTGCCTCACGTCTGGAGACGGGACAGGCACCGGGCCTCACGTCTGGAGACAGGGCAGGCACTGGGCCTGGAGAAAGGACAGGTGCCGGGCCTCAAGTCTGAATACAGGGCAGGATCAGGCTTCTCGTCAGTAGACAGGACAGGCACTGGGCGTCACGTCTGGAGACAGGGCAGGTCCCACCCTCTCGTCTGGAGACAGGACAGGTACTGGGCTTCACGTCTGAAGACAGGACAGCTATCGGGCCTGGATGCAGGGCAGGTACCGGACCTCACGTCTGGAGACAAGACATGTATCGGGCCTCACGTCTGGAGACAGGACAGGCACCGGGCCTCACGTCTGGAGACAGGACAGGCACCGGGCCTCACGTCTGGAGACAGGGCAGGCACTGGGCCTGGAGAAAGGACAGGTGCCGGGCCTCAAGTCTGAATACAGGGCAGGATCAGGCTTCTCGTCAGTAGACAGGACAGGCACTGGGCGTCACGTCTGGAGACAGGGCAGGTCCCACCCTCTCGTCTGGAGACAGGACAGGTACTGGGCCTCACGTCTGAAGACAGGACAGCTATCGGGCCTGGATGCAGGGCAGGTACCGGACCTCACGTCTGGAGACAAGACATGTACCGGGCCTCACGTCTGGAGGCAGGGCAGGTCCCGGACCTGGAGATAGGATAGGTACCTGTCTTGTCTCAATGGGCGGATCAAGCTCATGCAGTCAAATTTGTTTCGCACGCACTCCTCCCCACCCACCTTAAATCCATTTTCCATGGAGTAAATCTGCCGGTGTTCCATTTCAGTGCGTGTGGAGCTGCTCTGCAGACCTCCGCAGCCGGGAAAATGCTCGGCCGATTTCGATGGGGCAAAACCTTTCGATTTGTCATCAAAATATGTTTCGATTTGTCATCAAATAGATTTACCACGTCCAGAACAGCGATTTTGCTCTTCAGGAAACCTCAAAATTAGAAATTGCTAAGTGCAAATAAAAAGGCATGTTCCTAGACCAGTTTTGGCTCAGAAATGCAGAGAAGGTAATTATTTGTCCGTATCTTGTCAAAAAAAGTTAAAGAAGAGTCCAGAGAGCGAAAGGTGCTGGCGCCGGTGGGCCTGACTGAGCGTCTGGCCGTGTCGCTGGCCGGCCAGAAGCCCGCCCAGTATAGCCTATATGCAGTCATCGTACACGCCGGTCACTCGATGGACGCCGGTCATTACTTTTCGTTTTGCCGCGCGTCCTGCGGTGGCGACGGGGCCGGCCCGGACGGCGTTGACGGAGGCTGGTGGCGACTGGACGATTCCTGAGCGGCGCCGGTGACAGCGGCGGCCGCGCCTGGCCGACCACGGCAATCTTCTGATGCCGCCTACACACTGCTGTACCGGCTGGCGGGGGCGGCGGCGGCCGGTGGGCGGCCGCCTGCGCTGACGGCGCTGCCCGGCCCGCTGCGGGCTGCCTTGGACCGGGACAACGCTGTGTACCGGCGAGAGCGGCAGAGCTACTCTGGGCAGAGCCGGCCGGTTAACGCGCTGCCGCTGCCTCAGGACGGTGACAGTGGGCAGGACGGACCAAGCTCTAAGCTCTAAGTTGGAACTGTAGCGCATGTGGTGGAGGGTTGATAATTATATGTCGAGTGTTGTTTGCCTTGTTGTGAATGTTGTTACATGTCACTTGATAGGATGCTGTTTCTGTGTTTTTTCTTCTTCTTTCTGCGCAAAAAAAGAGTTATTTAAAAAAACAACGTCATCAGTTTCTTACACTTAGGGAGCCATCACTCAGTCAAAGACATTTGATATGGATATTGTCCATACTCAGTTCTCTCACATATATTCCGGTTTTTCTAGCATCTTTGAAAATTTTGATTTTGTTGGGATTTAACAAAAAATCAGTTTATTTTTTATTTTAGGGGTAAGAACCCCAAAAGTGTGAAAATACGAGATTGCCATTTTAAAGAGAATGCCATTTTGTATCTTTGGTAAATTGCGTTTGCAATTTCCCTTAAAACTCTGTTTTCTACCATTTTTCAGATATTTATCTTTTTCCCACCAGCATGACGTCATCAAAACATGATTATCTCCCAAACTGCTGAACGAATTTCATTTTTTTTTACAGCATACGTATAATTGTTGTAAACTCAACTACAAAACATTTCAGCAAGATGTGTTGCACGTGTAAAAAGTTATTCAAGAAAAACCTCAGTGAGGGGGGGGGGGTCAGGCCCCCGTGGGCAGGGCATATTTTAACATAGTAACTGGGGTGGCAATTGCCACCCCAGTCATGAAGAATGCCACCCCAGTGACGGCACTTTGACATCCCAGTTAAAAAGATGCTGAAACGCTCCTCTCGGCGATAAAGTAGCCCCTGGCAGATGAGGCCGCCCCTTTGCATCAAAGGACATCAATCCAAATTAAAATACTGTCTATTTCAGCAGGGGCGCGACCACGTATATGGACAGACACATTCCGTATACGAACAGTACGGAATGTCCGTACCGTTTTTAACGAGAGCCGAATGCACCCCCCGGACCATTTTTGTTTTGCAATTAGCACCGCCAACAGGACAGGCTCCTGTGGCGTACATAGTATACGGTCATTCAGGGCATGCCCTGGTCCTTTGTACTCGAGGTGTCCATGCAAAGCTGGCGCCCCTCCGATCAGTGAAGGCGCCCCTCAGGCCCGTGACTGCGCCCCTCCGGCCAGTGACGGCGCCCCTCCTACCAGTGACGGCGCCCCTCCTACCAGTGACAGCGCCCCTCTGGTCAGTAAAGGCGCCCTCCGTCCTGTGACGGCGCCCCTCCGGCCAGTGACGGCGTCCCTCTGGCTAGGGACGGCGCCTCCTCCGGTCAGTGACTGCGCCCCTCCGGCTAGTGACGGCGCCCCCACCGGTCAGTGACGGCGCCCCTCGGGCCAGAGACGGCGCCCCTCCGGCCAGTGATGGCGCCCCTTTGGCCAGTGACGGCGCACCTCCGACCAGTGACTGCGCCCCTCCGGCCAGTGACGGCGCCCCTCTGGCTAGTGACGGCGCCCCCTCCGGTCAGTGACGGCACCCCTCCGGCCGGTGAAGGCGCCCCTCCGGCTAGTGACGACGCCCCACCGGTCAGTGACGGCGCCCCTCCCACTAGTGACCGCCCCTCTCCGACCGTGACGCGCCCCTGGCCAGTGATGGCGCCCCTCCGGCTATTGACGGGGGGAGGGGGGGGGGGGGGGGGGCGCCACTCATTCCACACGGTGCGGAAGGAGAGGCGCTCCCCCGCGATCATTTCCCCAAAAACTTAACCGTTTTTAAGCCATTAAATTTGTAATTTGCAAAATGGGGCCTAGGCTAGTGCCACTGCCGCCGCTGATTGGCTAACAGCCACTTTTTTTTAGCCAATCACACTTTGTATTTGTATTTGTATTTGTATTGCAGCAAAACAACCACAGGCACAAAGCCCAGTTACGGTTGTCAGCCAATCTGCAGCGGTCTATAGCTCAATAATGACGTCATCAGCCCAAATAAGAAAAACTTAATTTGTATAAAGTTAAGTGACTTTTCGAATGAAAAAATATCACCATCGTTTTCAGCAGCAATTATATCAGCCCAAATTTTTCGACTACACCCAGCGTATATTTGACAAGTTTCAGAAAGGTGAAACATTCCTATTAAGTGGCTGGCAGAGGCTCTCCTTGGCGGTAATTGATGGCACTGGCGGATCTATGGGGGGGGGGGGGGGGGGGGGGGGGGGGGCGGGGCATCAGGGGCAAACCACCACAGGAATCTAGGAGGGGCATTCAATACAAGTACGAATACGTGATTTACGCGATTTAGCGATTCATACGCGATTTAGCGACCACAGAGCGGTACTAGCTGTCGTTTTGTAGTACGGGAACGGCCTACCATATGGACGTTCCTACATATATGGGCACAACTTACCAGGCATGATGTCCATCTGTGGAACCAACATGTCATAAGTGCTTGTGAGATCTTCCCGAATGCATTTAAACTTAATTTGGTTCATCCCACAATGACCGGAAGGTGAGAGACCATGCGACGGGGCGACCTTCTCAGCATTGCGGTCTACCACCACTGAACTCAATGACAACCCTACCACGGGCGGGCGGTATACTAGCTGTCCTTTTTGTAGTACGGGAAACGGCAGCGGCTGCGCGTAGTCGCGGATTACAATAGAAAGTGAGCGGAGTTACCTATCCATACTTACTTTATCCATGATACAAGTATGCCCCCCCCCCTCCCCGTGCGTTTCCTGGACAGAACGTGACAAACAATGATCTTAGGGGAAAACTTCATGATGAAAACGGAAGTTTTTTTTTCTTCTTCTCGAGTGATTGAATTTGAAGTTTGTTGTAGGTATTCCTTGCTTTCAATGATAGACAAAACAGCGCACCTGATGCAATTCAAGCACCCAGGTGACCTTAACCCACGCCCCGCTGAAGGGGGGGGGGGGGGGGGCAGAATCTGTCCCATCCCGGATTTTCTCGGTAACATAAAAACTATGATATATATCAACGTCAAACGTTCAGTACCCTATGCTGCATCCATTCTGTGTCTTCACACCGAAATCCAATGATATTGATATAGCATGTTGGGAGATAATGACGTTTTAATGACGTCATGTCATGACATTCTGGGTGGGAAAACGATAAATGTTTGAACAATCGTAGAAAGTAGAGTTGTAAAGTAAATTGTAAATAAATAACCAAAACAACGCCAAAAGTAAGGAAATGACATTCTCTTCAAAATGGCTATCTCGGATCTTGATTTTGTTTTGTTTTTGACCCCTCCAAAAAAAAAATAGAGAACAAATGCACAAAATCATTAAAGTGAATTTCTTAAGCTCGAATACCAAAATAAGGTGACGGGCCCAAATCCGCGGAGAAAAACAATGCGGGGGGGGGGGGTACCTTTTTGCCACAAAAAGATTCCCCACGGACAGAGTCTGGCTCCGCCCTTGGCGTTTTTGGCGATGGCGCCTCCCTTGAACGATGGCACCCCTAATCGGCGAGTTGCCTCCCCAGTGAAAATCCCTTAAATACGCCCTGCTCGTAGCGCGAGGGTTAATCATATTGCTTTGTTCTCCGCTAGAATAATTAATTAATTATTCTAGCGGAGAACAATACAATCTCATCAACAAAACCGCCCTAGATGCACTTCGGTAGTCGTTTATTCTACTAATTTCCTGTGAAACTACTGTCGGAACCTTGACATTTTATTGCATACCACATTCTCACACACGTGACGCCACCATTGTGGTTCCTGGGATTGCAGCAATCCCGTTACCGTATTCATCACTTTCGCCACGCTGGCGCCCCTAGTTGCGGGCTCGGAAAACTGAACTTCGGGTTTTCCTCGATAAGTGGCGCAAAGGTCTGCGTCGGGCGTTCCACCGCCGGCTCAGCATTCTGGTTCCTTGCGTCCAGTCTGTGACCCCACTCCAGGTCAGGAGCACTCTGGCCTCTTGTAGTCGAGTTCACTGTCGCTTGCTTCTGAACAGGTGATCCTTTAGGGGCAGACACGGGCCTCCTGTTCCTCAGGATTCCACGAGACTTCCAGCGGGCGTCAGCATGGCTGCCTGTGGCTGCCGGAGAGGACGGTTGCTGAGAGGAGGAGGAGGATTTCTGAGGAGCAGGGTATCGCTGGCGAGGAGCTGCGGCATAATTCCATGCAGCGTCCTCCTGAGAAGAGGATGAGGAGGAGGAGGAGGGGGAGGAGGACTGTTGCTTAGGATATGAGGAGGCGGAGGGTTTCTGAGGAGGAGCAGGGTACCGCTGGCGAGGAGGTGCGGCAGAATTCCATGCAGCGTCCTCTTGGGAAGAGGAGGAGGAGGAGGAGGAGGAGGAGGAGGAGGAGGAGGAGGAGGAGGAGGAGGAGGAGGACTGCTGCTTAGGATATGATGAGGAGGAGGATTTCTGAGGAGGAGCAGGGTATCGCTGGCGAGGAGCTGCGGCATAATTCCATGCAGTGTCCTCTTGGGAAGAGGAGGAGGAGGAGGAGGAGGAGGAGGAGGAGGAGGACTGCTGCTTAGGATATGAGGAGGAGGATTTCTGAGGAGGAGCAGGGTATCGCTGGCGAGGAGCTGCGGCAGAATTCCATGCAGCGTCCTCATGGGAAGAGGAGGAGGAGGAGGAGGAGGAGGAGGAGGAGGACTGCTGCTTAGGATATGAGGAGGAGGAAGATTTCTGAGGAGGAGCAGGGTATCGCTGGCGAGGAGCTGCGGCATAATTCCATGCAGTGTCCTCATGGGAAGAGGAGGGGGAGGAGGACTGTTGCTTAGGATAGGAGGAGGAGGAGGATTTCTGAGGAGGAGCAGGGTATCGCTGGCGAGGAGCTGCGGCAGAATTCCATGCAGCGTTCTCCTGGGAAGAGGAGGAGGGGGAGGGGGAGGAGGACTGTTGCTTAGGATAGGAGGAGGAGGAGGATTTCTGAGGAGGAGCAGGGTACCGCTGGCGAGGAGCTGCGGCATAATTCCATGCAGTGTCCTCTTGGGAAAAGGAGGAGGAGGAGGAGGAGGAGGAGGAGGAGGACTGCTGCTTAGGATAGGAGGAGGAGGAGGAGGATTTCTGAGGAGGAGCAGGGTATCGCTGGCGAGGAGCTGCGGCAGAATTCCATGCAGCGTCCTCTTGGGAAGAGGAGGAGGAGGAGGAGGAGGAGGACTGTTGCTTAGGATAGGAGGAGGAGGAGGATTTCTGAGGAGGAGCAGGGTACCGCTGGCGAGGAGCTGCGGCATAATTCCATGCAGTGTCCTCTTGGGAAGAGGAGGAGGAGGAGGAGGACTGCTGCTTAGGATATGAGGAGGAGGATTTCTGAGGAAGAACAGGGTATCGCTGGCGAGGAGCTGCGGCAGACTTCCATGCAGGGTCCTCTTGGGGAGAGGACGAGGAGGAGAATTTCTGAGGAGGAGCAGGGTATCGCTGTCGAGGAGCTGCGAATGACTTCCTTGCGGCGTCCTTATCGGGGGAGGATGAAGAGGAGGATGAGGATGAGGAGGAGGAGGACTGTTGTTGAGGTCTGTAGTTCCTCACTGGAGGACTGCTTAATGACTGAGTCCTCTGGCTGTGATATATCTGGCGGGCAGAGGACGGCGGGTGAGAAATACTCGAGGATTTCGGTCCCGCAGCTGAGGAATCTTGCTGAAGGTGATTATAAATGGTCCGCCGGGACTTAAGAATAGACTCGCGATCAGAATAACCTCTTGACAACGGCGCCGAAGAGGGTTTCTGGGCGCTGACGGTGGATTCGGACTTAGGAGGGTTTGGGGACTGCCACTTCAGGTCAGGAGAGGACTGAGGACTGTAACCCCACTGTTCTGCGATGTTAGAAGCCCCACCTGAGGACTGTCCTCTCGCTCCAACCCGGCCGTACCTCGAACCACGAGAGGACTCCTGTGGAGGACTCCCTGAGGAGGACTGTTGATGAGGAATCACTGCGGACGGTCTCTGGTGACCGGTGGATGACTTCTCCGGTCGAGGACCAGGGTACCTCAGCTGCGGCCTGGCTGGTCGCGCCCGTCCTTTGTACCCTGACGTCACATATCCACCCCCAACAGCAGCGGCAGAGGCGGCGGAGGTGGGAGCAAAACTCTTCTGCTCTCCAGTCTGACCAACCTGACTCGGTTCCCACTGCTCTGCCTCCTGCTGGTATCCCTGTAGAGGATTCCGATCCCGCTGCTGCTGCTGCTGCTGCTTCTGCTGCTGCTGCTTCAGTCGCTGATCGTACACCCTCCCCGGCGCCCTGGACGCCCCCTGTCCTGCTGCCCGCTGACCTGTCTCCTGGGGAGCCGAGTAGGCTGAGGGTGAGCGGTAGGCTGAGGAAGAGCGATAGCCTGGGGAATCCGTATAGGCGCCCTTCGTCGAGGGGGTAGGCGGGTACGCAGCCTCGCCCTTGTAGCTGACCTCGGCTTGGAAGCCTCCATCGCCGTCTACTTTGTAGGTCACCGTCTGCAGTCTGCCGTCGGGCAGCAGGACAGAGTACGTTCCCCGCGTCGCCTCACCGATGCGACTCTCTCGCTGCCGGTACCTGGTGTCGTTCCTCTCCAACACGCTGTACGCGAAGGCATAGCGAGCAGCGGGGGTGTCTGTGGCGGCGACTGGAGTGTAGATAGCGCTGGCAGCGGCGGCGGGAGTGTAGATGGCGCTGGCGGCGGCTGCGGTTGTATAGATGGCGCTAGCATCGTCCTGTGGCAGTGCAGGGCCGGTCGTCGCCGTATTTTCTCCGAAGAGGACGCGTCCTCTTCGGAGAGAATGGGTCCTCTTCGGCGCCGGAGGAGGAATATGTTGTCCTCTGATCTGAGCGGGCGCCTGGTAGCGCTGTCCAGCGGCTATCGCCGTGAGGACAGCGAGCAGCACCAACACCTTCATTCTGCCGCCAACACCAACACCAACACCAACACCTCCACCTGGTGATACTGTCACTATTCAGCGTCACTCTCCAGCTATGATGTCTGGATGTGACTCTCTCGCTGTAACTGCTGAATGTGACTGATGCCTAGCCGTGGCCGGAGTGGCGCTATATATCCCAACCACTCCCAGCCACGCCCGGTGACTGTTCCTGCATTCATGACGCGCCAAGGGCGGATCCAGCCGGCCGTTTTAGGGGGGGGGGGGGGGGGGGCGGCGAACTGTTTTTTAGCAGACCTTACCTACCACCAATTTATAATTTCTTCCCGGATTTGGGCCACTTTATTTTGCAACTACACGATTTCTATTTTTTCACCTATTTTTTAAAGGTTTTTGACCTTTTGGGATTTCGAAAAAGGAAAGATGTCAGCTTGCAGTTTGTGTTGTTCCGACATTGCCTTACACTGAGGAAAACAATGTCAATTGTCATCTGTACCCAGGGGCGTCGCCGATAATTTTTTAGTGGAGGGCTCGGCTGAAATGACGAAAAAAATGTACCCCAATTTGTTATGCGTGTATTTAAGCCTTTGCAGCATTTTAATGTGGATTTGCATGTTTTAGTAGGTACTTGTTATTTAGTGCCGCGAAGCGGCGTGATTTTTTTTTTATCGGGTTTGCCTGATAAAACCAATAAATATAGGCATATTTATCTTTTTAGCCTTGTAGAGAATAAGAAGCTAAAAATGCTATGCATTCAATTCAGCGGTACGACGAAACGAAGACGATGACGATGGCTTCGTTATGGAGAAGACCACTGATGTGACGCCGCGAAGCGTTGTGAAGATTTTAATTTTAGGTCGTTGAAAACGCAATTTTAATATTGGAACCAGACCGTGAGTGGAGCCAAGCCTCAGGTAACACCTTTTCCTGGTTGCACATCTGGGTATGATGAAAAATGTTGAAATGAAGGTAGTTTGTCATATACATTAGCCTCGGATAGTAAATCACGATGACCGGTGGCAGTCTGCGCTCAATAGTACATATGCTAATAATAACTGTAGTCTGTATACATACCTATGTACCGAACTGTAACAAACAAGGTAACGGTGCAAATTGTTTCAAGGTAGCAAGAGGCAGACCGTCATTTCCGCGCATAAATGGTCCCTGTGGATCTGAAGAAGACTGGGGGAGATGGTTTGGGGAGATAGTCCTGGCCTGGTCCCCACTATTAGCTCTTTGGGCCAGCAAGTTGGGCACCGCTGGAACAGCTTCCGGTTGTCGAGGTCCGCGTCTTTGCGTTCGTGTCGCCTTTTTCGGAACTGGGCAGACTAGCTAAACATGTAGCCCGCTTTAAAGTTAATATGTTAAGAAGAGATTTGGCCCTGGGGCCAGCAATTACCGCCAAGAACAGCTACTGCAAGACACTAAATGGAAATAATTTGCCAAATTTGTATATGCAATTGCGAAAGTTGTGATATGCCGCGAAGCGGCGCGAACTTTTACTGTTTATGACTTTGGCGAGCTGGATTTTGACTGCTGCAGTTTTGGGATGGCCAGTATCGTTCTAAAAATGCATATATAACATGTCTTAGACTTCAGGTCTTGAGGAGGGGGGCATAGCCCCGTTCACCACCCCCCCCCTGGATCCGCCCTTGCAACGCGCTGTATTCACACTGCTGCTGTGTTCACACGGCTATGCATTCACGTCTGCGGCAAAGGTGCGGTCCAGTGATCTGTGGAACCACAGGCACCGGGCCTCACGTATGAAGACAGGACAGCTACCGGGCCTGGATGCAGGGCAGGTACCGGGCCTTACGTCAGGAGACAGGACAGCTACCGGGCCTCACGTCTGGAGACAGGACAAATACCGGGCCTCACGTCTGGAGACAAGACAGGCACCGGGCCTCACGTCTGGAGACAGGACAGGCACCGGGCCTCACGTCTGGAGACAGGACAGGTACTGTGCCTCACGTCTGGAGACAGGACAGGCATCGGACCTCACGTCTGGAGACAGGACAGGCATCGGACCTCACGTCTGGAGACAAGACAGGCACCGGGCCTCACGTCTGGAGACAGGACAAATTCCGGGCCTCACATCTGGAGACAAGACAGGCACCGGGCCTCACGTCTGGAGACAGGACAGGCACCGGGCCTCACGTCTGGAGACAGGACAGGCATCGGACCTCACGTCTGGAGACAGGACAGGCATCGGACCTCACGTCTGGAGACAGGACAGGCACCGGGCCTCACGTCTGGAGACAGGACAGGCACCGGGCCTCACGTCTGGAGACAGGACAGGCATCGGACCTCACGTCTGGAGACAGGACAGGCATTAGACCTGGAGATAGGACAGGTACCGAGCCTCACGTCTGGACAAAGGACAAGTACTGTGCCTCACGTCTGGACAAAGGACAAGTACTGTGCCTCACGTCTGGACAAAGGACAAGTACTGTGCCTCACGTCTGGAGACAGGACAGGCACCGGGCCTCACGTCTGGAGACAGGACAGGCATCGGGGCTCACGTCTGGAGACAGGACAGGCATCGGACCTCACGTCTGGAGACAGGACAGGCATTAGACCTGGAGATAGGACAGGTACCGAGCCTCACGTCTGGACAAAGGACAAGTACTGTGCCTCACGTCTGGAGACAGGACAGGCACCGGGCCTCACGTCTGGAGACAGGGCAGGCACTGGGCCTCACGTCTGGAGACAGGACAGGCATTAGACCTGGAGATAGGACAGGTACCGAGCCTCACGTCTGGACAAAGGATAAGTACTGTGCCTCACGTCTGGAGATAGGACAGGCACCGGGCCTCACGTCTGGAAACAGGGCAGGCACTGGGCCTGGAGAAAGGACAGGTGCCGGGCCTCAAGTCTGAATACTGGGCAGGATCAGGCTTCTCGTCAGTAGACAGGACAGGCACTGGGCGTCACGTCTGGAGACAGGGCAGGTCCCACCCTCTCGTCTGGAGACAGGACAGGTACTGGGCCTCACGTCTGAAGACAGGACAGCTATCGGGCCTGGATGCAGGGCAGGTACCGGACCTCACGTCTGGAGACAAGACATGAACCGGGCCTCACGTCTGGAGGCAGGGCAGGTCCCGGACCTGGAGATAGGACAGGTACCTGTCTTGTCTCAATGGGCGGATCAAGCTCATGCAGTCAAATTTGTTTCGCACGCACTCCTCCCCACCCACCTTAAATCCATTTTCCATGGAGTAAATCTGCTGGTGTTCCATTTCAGTGCGTGTGGAGCTGCTCTGCAGACCTCCGCAGCCGGGAAAATGCTCGGCCGATTTCGATGGGGCAAAACCTTTCGATTTGTCATCAAAATATGTTTCGATTTGTCATCAAATGGATTTACCACGTCCAGAACAGCGATTTTGCTCTTCAGAAAACCTCAAAATTAGAAATTGCTAAGTGCAAATAAAAAGGCATGTTCCTAGACCAGTTTTGGCTCAGAAATGCAGAGAAGGTAATTATTTGTCCGTATCTCGTCAAAAAAGTTAAAGAAGAGTCCAGAGAGCGAAAGGTGCTGGCGCCGGTGGGCCTGACTGAGCGTCTGGCCGTGTCGCTGGCCGGCCAGAAGCCCGCCCAATATAGCCTATATGCAGTCATCGTACACGCTGGTCGTACACGCCGGATGGACGCCGGTCATTACTTTTCGTTTTGCCGCGCGTCCTGCGGTGGCGACGGGGCCGGCCCGGACGGCGTTGACGGAGGCTGGTGGCGACTGGACGATTCCTGAGCGGCGCCGGTGACAGCGGCGGCCGCGCCTGGCCGACCACGGCAATCTTTTGATGCCGCCTACACACTGCTGTACCGGCTGGCGGGGGCGGCGGCGGCCGGTGGGCGGCCGCCTGCGCTGACGGCGCTGCCCGGCCCGCTGCGGGCTGCCTTGGACCGGGACAACGCTGTGTACCGGCGAGAGCGGCAGAGCTACTCTGGGCAGAGCCGGCCGGTTAACGCGCTGCCGCTGCCTCAGGACGGTGACAGTGGGCAGGACGGACCAAGCTCTAAGCTCTAAGTTGGAACTGTAGCGCATGTGGTGGAGGGTTGATAATTATATGTCGAGTGTTGTTTGCCTTGTTGTGAATGTTGTTACATGTCACTTGATAGGATGCTGTTTCTGTGTTTTTTCTTCTTCTTTCTGCGCAAAAAAAGAGTTATTTTAAAAAACAACGTCATCAGTTTCTTACACTTAGGGAGCCATCACTCAGTCAAAGACATTTGATATGGGTATTGTCCATACTCAGTTCTCTCACATATATTCCGGTTTTTCTAGCATCTTTGAAAATTTTGATTTTGTTGGGATTTAACAAAAAATCAGTTTATTTTTTATTTTAGGGGTAAGAACCCCAAAAGTGTGAAAATACGAGATTGCCATTTTAAAGAGAATGCCATTTTGTATCTTTGGTAAATTGCGTTTGCAATTTCCCTTAAAACTCTGTTTTCTACCATTTTTCAGATATTTATCTTTTTCCCACCAACATGACGTCATCAAAACATGATTATCTCCCAAACTGCTGAACGAATTTCAATTATTTTTTTACAGCACACGTACAATTGTTGTAAACTCAACTACAAAACATTTCAGCAAGATGTGTTGCACGTGTAAAAAGTTATTCAAGAAAAACCTCAGTGTGTGGGGGGGGGGGGGTCAGGCCCCCGTGGGCAGGGCATATTTTAACATAGTAACTGGGGTGGCAATTGCCACCCCAGTCATGAAGAATGCCACCCCAGTGACGGCACTTTGACATCCCAGTTAAAAAGATGCTGAAACGCTCCTCTCGGCGATAAAGTAGCCCCTGGCAGATGAGGCCGCCCCTTTGCATCAAAAGACATCAATCCAAATTAAAATACTGTCCATTTCAGCAGGGGCGCGACCACGTATATGGACAGACACATTCCGTATACGAACAGTACGGAATGTCCGTACCGTTTTTAACGGGAGCCGAATGCACCCCCTGACCATTTTTGTTTTGCAATTAGCACCGCCAACAGGACAGGCACCTGTGGCGTACATAGTATACGGTCATTCAGGGCATGCCCTGGTCCTTTGTACTCGAGGTGTCCATGCAAAGCTGGCGCCCCTCCGATCAGTGAAGGCGCCCCTCCGGCCCGTGACGGCGCCCCTCCGGCCAGTGACGGCGCCCCTCCTACCAGTGACGGCGCCCCTCTGGTCAGTAAAGGCGCCCCTCCGTCCTGTGACGGCACCCCTCCGGCCAGTGACGGCGTCCCTCTGGCTAGGGACGGCGCCTCCTCCGGTCAGTGACTGCGCCCCTCCGGCTAGTGACGGCGCCCCCACCGGTCAGTGACGGCGCCCCTCGGGCCAGAGACGGCGCCCCTCCGGCCAGTGATGGCGCCCCTCTGGCCAGTGACGGCGCCCCTCCGACCAGTGACTGCGCCCCTCCGGCCAGTGACGGCGCCTCTCTGGCTAGTGACGGCGCCCCTCCGACCAGTGACTGCGCCCCTCCGGTCAGTGACGGCACCCCCTCTGGCTAGTGACGGCGCCCCCTCCGGTCAGTGACGGCACCCCTCCGGCCGGTGAAGGCGCCCCTCCGGCTAGTGACGACGCCCCACCGGTCAGTGACGGCGCCCCTCCCACTAGTGACCGCCCCTCTCCGACCGTGACGCGCCCCTGGCCAGTGATGGCGCCCCTCCGGCTAGTGACGGGGGGAGGGGGGGGGGGGGGGGGGGGGGGGCGCCTCTCATTCCACACGGTGCGGAAGCAGAGGCGCTCCCCCGCGATCATTTTCCCAAAAACTTAACCGTTTTTAAGCAATTCAATTTGTAATTTGCAAAATGGGGCCTAGGCTAGTGCCACTGCCGCCGCTGATTGGCTAACAGCCACTTTTTTTTTAGCCAATCCCACTTTGTATTTGTATTTGTATTTGTATTGCAGCAAAACAACCACAGGCACAAAGCCCAGTTACGGTTGTCAGCCAATCTGCAGCGGTCTATAGCTCAATAATGACGTCATCAGCCCAAATAATAAAAAAAAATTGTATAAAGTTAAGTGACTTTTCGAATGAAAAAATATCACCATCGTTTTCAGCAGCAATTATATCAGCCCAAATTTTTCGACTACACCCAGCGTATATTTGACAAGTTTCAGAAAGGTGAAACATGCCTATTAAGTGTCCGGCAGAGGCTCTCCTTGGCGGTAATTGATGGCACTGGCGGATCTATGGGGGGGGGGGCATCAGGGGCAAACCCCCACAGGAATCTAGGAGGGGCATTCAGTACAAGTACGAATACGTGATTTACGCGATTTAGCGATTCATACGCGATTTAGCGACCACAGAGCGGTACTAGCTGTCGTTTTGTAGTACGGGAAACGGCCTACCATATGGACGTTCCTACATATATGGGCACAACTTACCAGGCATGATGTCCATCTGTGGAACCAACATGTCATAAGTGCTTGTGAGATCTTCCCGAATGCATTTAAACTTAATTTGGTTCATCCCACAATGACCGGAAGGTGAGAGACCATGCGACGGGGCGACCTTCTCAGCATTGCGGTCTACCACCACTGAACTCAATGACAACCCTACCACGGGCGGGCGGTATACTAGCTGTCCTTTTTGTAGTACGGGAAACGGCAGCGGCTGCGCGTAGTCGCGGATTACAATAGAAAGTGAGCGGAGTTACCCATCCATACTTACTTTATCCATGATACAAGTATGCCCCCCCCCCTCCCCGTGCGTTCCCTGGACAGAACGTGACAAACAATGATCTTAGGGGAAAACTTCATGATGAGAACGGAAGTTTTTCTTCTTCTTCTCGAGTGATTGAATTTGAAGTTTGTTGTAGGTATTCCTTGCTTTCAATGATAGACAAAACAGCGCACCTGATGCAATTCAAGCACCCAGGTGACCTCAACCCACGCCCCGCTGAAGGGGGGGGGGGGGGGGCAGAATCTGTCCCATCCCGGATTTTCTCGGTAACATAAAAACTATGATATATATCAACGTCAAACGTTCAGTACCCTATGCTGCATCCATTCTGTGTCTTCACACCGAAATCCAATGATATTGATATAGCATGTTGGGAGATAATGACGTTTTAATGACGTCATGTCATGACATTCTGGGTGGGAAAACGATAAATGTTTGAACAATCGTAGAAAGTAGAGTTGTAAAGTAAATTGTAAATAAATAACCAAAACAACGCCAAAAGTAAGGAAATGACATTCTCTTCAAAATGGCTATCTCGGATCTTGATTTTGTTTTGTTTTTGACCCCTCCAAAAAAAAAATAGAGAACAAATGCACAAAATCATTTAAGTAAATTTCTTAAGCTCGAATACCAAAATAAGGTGACGGGCCCAAATCCGCGGAGAAAAACAATGCGGGGGGGGGGGGGTACCTTTTTGCCACCAAAAGATCCCCCACGGACAGAGTCTGGCTCCGCCCTTGGCGTTTTTGGCGATGGCGCCTCCCTTGAGCGATGGCATCCCTAATCGGCGAGTTGCCTCCCCAGTCAAAATCCCTTAAATACGCCCTGCTCGTAGCGCGAGGGTTAATCATATTGCTTTGTTCTCCGCTAGAATAATTAATTAATTATTCTAGCGGAGAACAATACAATCTCATCAACGAAACCGCCCTAGATGCACTTCGGTAGTCGTTTATTCTACTAATTTCCTGTGAAACTACTGTCGGAACCTTGACATTGTATTGCAAACCACATTCTCACACACGTGACGTCACCATTGTGGTTCCTGGGATTGCAGCAATCCCGTTACCGTATTCACCACTTTCGCCACGCTGGCGCCCCTAGTGGCGGGCTCGGAAAACTGATCTTCGGGTTTTCCTCGATAAGTGGCGCAAAGGTCTGCGTCGGGCGTTCCACCGCCGGCTCAGCATTCTGGTTCCTTGCGTCCAGTCTGTGACCCCACTCCAGGTCAGGAGCACTCTGGCCTCTTGTAGCCGAGTTCACTGTCGCTTGCTTCTGAACAGGTGATCCTTTAGGGGCAGACACGGGCCTCCTGTTCCTCAGGATTCCACGAGAGTTCCAGCGGGCGTCAGCATGGCTGCCTGTGGCTGCCGGGGAGGACGGTTGCTGAGAGGAGGAGGAGGATTTCTGAGGAGCAGGGTATCGCTGGCGAGGAGCTGCGGCATAATTCCATGCAGCGTCCTCCTGAGAAGAGGATGAGGAGGAGGAGGAGGGGGAGGAGGACTGTTGCTTAGGATAGGAGGAGGAGGAGGATTTCTGTGGAGGAGCAGGGTATCGCTGGCGAGGAGCTGCGGCAGAATTCCATGCAGCGTCCTCATGGGAAGAGGAGGAGGAGGAGGACTGCTGCTTAGGATAGGAGGAGAAGGAGGATTTCTGAGGAAGAACAGGGTATCGCTGGCGAGGAGCTGCGGCAGAATGCCATGCAGCGTCCTCTTGGGAAGAGGAGGAGGAGGAGGAGGAGGACTGGTGCTTAGGATAGGAGGAGGCGGAGGATTTCTGAGGAGGAGCAGGGTACCGCTGGCGAGGAGCTGCGGCAGAATTCCATGCAGCGTCCTCATGGGAAGAGGAGGAGGAGGACTGCTGCTTAGGATAGGAGGAGGAGGAGGATTTCTGAGGAAGAACAGGGTATCGCTGGCGAGGAGCTGCGGCAGAATTCCATGCCGCGTTCTCATGGGAAGAGGAGGAGGAGGAGGACTGCTGCTTAGGATAGGAGGAGGAGGAGGATTTCTGAGGAAGAACAGGGTATCGCTGGCGAGGAGCTGCGGCAGAATTCCATGCAGCGTCCTCTTGGGAAGAGGAGGAGGAGGA
Source organism: Chirona hameri (assembly GCA_036785665.1). Classification (NCBI taxonomy): domain Eukaryota; kingdom Metazoa; phylum Arthropoda; class Thecostraca; order Balanomorpha; family Balanidae; genus Chirona; species Chirona hameri. Next base: position 346,888 of record JAXIVJ010000108.1, on the reverse strand, counting down.
GGAGGAGGAGGACTGTTGCTTAGGATAGGAGGCGGAGGATTTCTGAGGAGGAGCAGGGTACCGCTGGCGCGGAGCTGCGGCATAATTCCATGCAGTGTCCTCTTGGGAGGAGGAGGAGGAGGAGGAGGAGGAGGAGGAGGAGGAGGAGGAGGAGGAGGAGGAGGAGGAGGAGGACTGCTGCTTAGGATAGGAGGAGGAGGAGGATTTCTGTGGAGGAGCAGGGTATCGCTGGCGAGGAGCTGCGGCAGACTTCCATGCAGGGTCCTCTTGGTGAGAGGAGGAGGAGGAGGAGGAGGAGGAGGAGGAGGACTGCTGCTTAGGATAGGACGAGGAGGAAAATTTCTGAGGAGGAGCAGGGTATCGCTGTCGAGGAGCTGCGAAAGACTTCCATGCGGCGTCCTTATCGGGGGAGGATGAAGAGGAGGATGAGGATGAGGAGGAGGAGGACTGTTGTTGAGGTCTGTAGTTCCTCACTGGAGGACTGCTTAATGACTGAGTCCTCTGGCTGTGATATATCTGGCGGGCAGAGGACGGCGGGTGAGAAATACTCGAGGATTTCGGTCCCGCAGGTGAGGAATCTTGCTGAAGGTGATTATAAATGGTCCGCCGGGACTTAAGAATAGACTCGCGACCAGAATAACCTCTTGACAACGGCGCCGAAGAGGGTTTCTGGGCGCTGACGGTGGATTCGGACTTAGGAGAGTTTGGGGACTGCCACTTCAGGTCAGGAGAGGACTGAGGACTGTAACCCCACTGTTCTGCGATGTTAGAAGCCCCACCCGAGGACTGTCCTCTCGCTCCAACCCGGCCGTACCTCGAACCACGAGAGGACTCCTGTGGAGGACTCCCTGAGGAGGACTGTTGATGAGGAATCACTGCGGACGGTCTCTGGTGACCGGTGGATGACTTCTCCGGTCGAGGACCAGGGTACCTCAGCTGCGGCCTGGCTGGTAGCGCCCGTCCTTTGTACCCTGACGTCACATATCCACCCCCAACAGCAGCGGCAGAGGTGGCGGAGGTGGGAGCAAAACTCTTCTGCTCTCCAGTCTGACCAACCTGACTCGGTTCCCACTGCTCTGCCTCCTGCTGGTATCCCTGTAGAGGATTCCGATCCCGCTGCTGCTGCTGCTGCTGCTGCTGCTTCTGCTGCTGCTGCTGCTGCTGCTGCTGCTGCTGCTGCTGCTGCTTCTTCTTCTTCTGCTGCTGCTGCTGCTGCTTCTGCTGCTGCTGCTTCTGCTGCTGCTGCTTCAGTCGCTGATCGTACCCCCTCCCCGGTGCCCTGGACGCCCCCTGTCCTGCTGCCCGCTGACCTGTCTCCTGGGGAGCCGATTAGGCTGAGGGATAGCGGTAGGCTGAGGAAGAGCGATAGCCTGGGGAATCCGTATAGGCGCCCTTCGTCGAGGGGGTAGGCGGGTACGCAGCCTCGCCCTTGTAGCTGACCTCGGCTTGGAAGCCTCCATCGCCGTCTACTTTGTAGGTCACCGTCTGCAGTCTGCCGTCGGGCAGCAGGACAGAGTACGTTCCCCGCGTCGCCTCACCGATGCGACTCTCTCGCTGCCGGTACCTGGTGTCGTTCCTCTCCAACACGCTGTACGCGAAGGCATAGCGAGCAGCGGGGGTGTCTGTGGCGGCGACTGGAGTGTAGATGGCGCTGGCAGCGGCGGCGGGGGTGTAGACGGCGCTGGCGGCGGCGGCGGTTGTATAGATGGCGCTAGCATCGTCCTGTGGCAGTGCAGGGCCGGTCGTCGCCGTATTTTCTCCGAAGAGGACGCGTCCTCTTCGGAGAGAATGGGTCCTCTTCGGCGCCGGAGGAGGAATATGTTGTCCTCTGATCTGAGCGGGCGCCTGGTAGCGCTGTCCAGCGGCTATCGCCGTGAGGACAGCGAGCAGCACCAACACCTTCATTCTGCCGCCAACACCAACACCAACACCAACACCTCCACCTGGTGATACTGTCACTATTCAGCGTCACTCTCCAGCTATGATGTCTGGATGTGACTCTCTCGCTGTAACTGCTGAATGTGACTGATGCCTAGCCGTGGCCGGAGTGGCGCTATATATCCCAACCACTCCCAGCCACGCCCGGTGACTGTTCCTGCATTCATGACGCGCCAAGGGCGGATCCAGCCGGCCGTTTTAGGGGGGGGGGGGGGGCGGCGAACTGTTTTTTAGCAGACCTTACCTACCACCAATTTAGAATTTCTTCCCGGATTTGGGCCACTTTATTTTGCAACTACACGATTTCTATTTTTTTCCCTATTTTTTAAAGGTTTTTGACCTTTCGGGATTTCGAAAAAGGAAAGATGTCAGCTTGCAGTTTGTGTTGTACATTGCCTTACACTGAGGAAAACAATGTCAATTGTCATCTGTACCCAGGGGCGTCGCCGATAATTTTTTAGTGGAGGGGTCGGCTGAAATGACGAAAAAAATGTACCCCAATTTGTTATGCGTGTATTTAAGCCTTTGCAGCATTTTAATGTGGATTTGCATGTTTTAGTAGGTGCTTGTTATTTAGTGCCGCGAAGCGGCGTGATTTTTTTTGTATCGGGTTTGCCTGATAAAACCAATAAACATAGGCATATTTATCTTTTTAGCCTTGTAGAGAATAAGAAGCTAAAAATGCTATGCATTCAATTCAGCGGTACGACGAAACGAAGACGATGACGATGGCTTCGTTATGGAGAAGACCACTGATGTGACGCCGCGAAGCGTTGTGAAGATTTTAATTTTAGGTCGTTGAAAACGCAATTTTAATATTGGAACCAGACCGTGAGTGGAGCCAAGCCTCAGGTAACACCTTTTCCTGGTTGCACATCTGGGTATGATGAAAAATGTTGAAATGAAGGTAGTTTGTCATATACATTAGCCTCGGATAGTAAATCACGATGACCGGTGGCAGTCTGCGCTCAATAGTACATATGCTAATAATAACTGTAGTCTGTATACATACCTATGTACCGAACTGTAACAAACAAGGTAACGGTGCAAATTGTTTCAAGGTAGCAAGAGGCAGACCGTCATTTCCGCGCATAAATGGTCCCTGTGGATCTGAAGAAGACTGGGGGAGATGGTTTGGGGAGATAGTCCTGGCCTGGTCCCCACTATTAGCTCTTTGGGCCAGCAAGTTGGGCACCGCTGGAACAGCTTCCGGTTGTCGAGGTCCGCGTCTTTGCGTTCGTGTCGCCTTTTTCGGAACTGGGCAGACTAGCTAAACATGTAGCCCGCTTTAAAGTTAATATGTTAAGAAGAGATTTGGCCCTGGGGCCAGCAATTACCGCCAAGAACAGCTTCTGCAAGACACTAAATGGAATTAATTTGCCAAATTTGTATATGCAATTGCGAAAGTTGTGATATGCCGCGAAGCGGCGCGAACTTTTACTGTTTATGACTTTGGCGAGCTGGATTTTGACTGCTGCAGTTTTGGGATGGCCAGTATCGTTCTAAAAATGCATATATAACATGTCTTAGACTTCAGGTCTTGAGGGGGGGGGGGGGGGGGGCATAGTTCCGTTCACCACCCCCCCCCCTGGATCCGCCCTTGCAACGCGCTGTATTCCCACTGCTGCTGTGTTCACACGGCTATGCATTCACGTCTGCGGCAAAGGTGCGGTCCAGTGATCTGTGGAACCACAGGCACCGGGCCTCTCGTATGAAGACAGGACAGCTACCGGGCCTGGATGCAGGGCAGGTACCGGGCCTTACGTCAGGAGACAGGACAAATACCGGGCCTCACGTCTGGAGACAAGACAGCTACCGCGCCTCACGTCTGGAGACAAGACAGGCACCGGGCCTCACGTCAGGAGACAGGACAGGCATCGGACCTCACGTCTGGAGACAGGACAGGCATTAGACCTGGAGATAGGACAGGTACCGAGCCTCACGTCTGGACAAAGGACAAGTACTGTGCCTCACGTCTGGAGACAGGACAGGCACCGGGCCTCACGTCTGGAGACAGGGCAGGCACTGGGCCTGGAGAAAGGACAGGTGCCGGGCCTCAAGTCTGAATACAGGGCAGGATCAGGCTTCTCGTCAGAAGACAGGACAGGCACTGGGCGTCACGTCTGGAGACAGGGCAGGTCCCACCCTCTCGTCTGGAGACAGGACAGGTACTGGGCCTCACGTCTGAAGACAGGACAGCTATCGGGCCTGGATGCAGGGCAGGTACCGGACCTCACGTCTGGAGGCAGGGCAGGTCCCGGACCTGGAGATAGGACAGGTACCTGTCTTGTCTCAATGGGCGGATCAAGCTCATGCAGTCAAATTTGTTTCGCACGCACTCCTCCCCACCCACCTTAAATCCATTTTCCATGGAGTAAATCTGCTGGTGTTCTATTTCAGTGCGTGTGGAGCTGCTCTGCAGACCTCTGCAGCCGGGAAAATGCTCGGCCGATTTCGATGGGGCAAAACCTTTCGATTTGTCATCAAAATATGTTTCGATTTGTCATCAAATGGATTTACCACGTCCAGAACAGCGATTTTGCTCTTCAGAAAACCTCAAAATTAGAAATTGCTAAGTGCAAATAAAAAGGCATGTTCCTAGACCAGTTTTGGCTCAGAAATGCAGAGAAGGTAATTATTTGTTCGTATCTTGTCAAAAAAAGTTAAAGAAGAGTCCAGAGAGCGAAAGGTGCTGGCGCCGGTGGGCCTGACTGAGCGTCTGGCCGTGTCGCTGGCCGGCCAGAAGCCCGCCCAATATAGCCTATATGCAGTCATCGTACACGCTGGTCGTACACGCCGGATGGACGCCGGTCATTACTTTTCGTTTTGCCGCGCGTCCTGCGGTGGCGACGGGGCCGGCCCGGACGGCGTTGACGGAGGCTGGTGGCGACTGGACGATTCCTGAGCGGCGCCGGTGACAGCGGCGGCCGCGCCTGGCCGACCACGGCAATCTTCTGATGCCGCCTACACACTGCTGTACCAGCTGGCGGGGGCGGCGGCGGCCGGTGGGCGGCCGCCTGCGCTGACGGCGCTGCCCGGCCCGCTGCGGGCTGCCTTGGACCGGGACAACGCTGTGTACCGGCGAGAGCGGCAGAGCTACTATGGGCAGAGCCGGCCGGTTAACGCGCTGCCGCTGCCTCAGGACGGTGACAGTGGGCAGGACGGACCAAGCTCTAAGCTCTAAGTTGGAACTGTAGCGCATGTGGTGGAGGGTTGATAATTATATGTCGAGTGTTGTTTGCCTTGTTGTGAATGTTGTTACATGTCACTTGATAGGATGCTGTTTCTGTGTTTTTTCTTCTTCTTTCTGCGCAAAAAAAGAGTTATTTTAAAAAAACAACGTCATCAGTTTCTTACACTTAGGGAGCCATCACTCAGTCAAAGACATTTGATATGGGTATTGTCCATACTCAGTTCTCTCACATATATTCCGGTTTTTCTAGCATCTTTGAAAATTTTGATTTTGTTGGGATTTAACAAAAAATCCGTTTATTTTTTATTTTAGGGGTAAGAACCCCAAAAGTGTGAAAATACGAGATTGCCATTTTAAAGAGAATGCCATTTTGTATCTTTGGTAAATTGCATTTGCAATTTCCCTTAAAACTCTGTTTTCTACCATTTTTCAGATATTTATCTTTTTCCCACCAACATGACGTCATCAAAACATGATTATCTTCCAAACTGCTGAACGAATTTCAATTTTTTTTTTACAGCATACGTATAATTGTTGTAAACTCAACTACAAAACATTTCAGCAAGATGTGTTGCACGTGTAAAAAGTTATTCAAGAAAAACCTCAGTGTGGGGAGGGGGGGTCAGGCCCCCGTGGGCAGGGCATATTTTAACATAGTAACTGGGGTGGCAATTGCCACCCCAGTCATGAAGAATGCCACCCCAGTGACGGCACTTTGACATCCCAGTTAAAAAGATGCTGAAACGCTCCTCTCGGCGATAAAGTAGCCCCTGGCAGATGAGGCCGCCCCTTTGCATCAAAGGACATCAATCCAAATTAAAATACTGTCTATTTCAGCAGGGGCGCGACCACGTATATGGACAGACACATTCCGTATACGAACAGTACGGAATGTCCGTACCGTTTTTAACGAGAGCCGAATGCACCCACCGGACCATTTTTGTTTTGCAATTAGCACCGCCAACAGGACAGGCACCTGTGGCGTACATAGTATACGGTCATTCAGGGCATGCCCTGGTCCTTTGTACTCGAGGTGTCCATGCAAAGCTGGCGCCCCTCCGATCAGTGAAGGCGCCCCTCCGGCCCGTGACTGCGCCCCTCCGGCCAGTGACGGCGCCCCTCCTACCAGTGACGGCGCCCCTCCTACCAGTGACAGCGCCCCTCTGGTCAGTAAAGGCGCCCTCCGTCCTGTGACGGCGCCCCTCCGGCCAGTGACGGCGTCCCTCTGGCTAGGGACGGCGCCTCCTCCGGTCAGTGACTGCGCCCCTCCGGCTAGTGACGGCGCCCCCACCGGTCAGTGACGGCGCCCCTCGGGCCAGAGACGGCGCCCCTCCGGCCAGTGATGGCGCCCCTTTGGCCAGTGACGGCGCACCTCCGACCAGTGACTGCGCCCCTCCGGCCAGTGACGGCGCCCCTCTGGCTAGTGACGGCGCCCCCTCCGGTCAGTGACGGCACCCCTCCGGCCGGTGAAGGCGCCCCTCCGGCTAGTGACGACGCCCCACCGGTCAGTGACGGCGCCCCTCCCACTAGTGACCGCCCCTCTCCGACCGTGACGCGCCCCTGGCCAGTGATGGCGCCTCTCATTCCACACGGTGCGGAAGGAGAGGCGCTCCCCCGCGATCATTTTCCCAAAAACTTAACCGTTTTTAAGCAATTCAATTTGTAATTTGCAAAATGGGGCCTAGGCTAGTGCCACTGCCGCCGCTGATTGGCTAACAGCCACTTTTTTTTAGCCAATCCCACTTTGTATTTGTATTTGTATTTGTATTGCAGCAAAACAACCACAGGCACAAAGCCCAGTTACGGTTGTCAGCCAATCTGCAGCGGTCTATAGCTCAATAATGACGTCATCAGCCCTAATAAAAAAACTTAATTTGTATAAAGTTAAGTGACTTTTCGAATGAAAAAATATCACCATCGTTTTCAGCAGCAATTATATTAGCCCAAATTTTTCGACTACACCCAGCGTATATTTGACAAGTTTCAGAAAGGTGAAACATTCCTATTAAGTGGCTGGCAGAGGCTCTCCTTGGCGGTAATTGATGGCACTGGCGGATCTATGGGGGGGGGGGGGGGGCATCAGGGGCAAACCACCACAGGAATCTAGAAGGGGCATTCAATACAAGTACGAATACGTGATTTACGCGATTTAGCGATTCATACGCGATTTAGCGACCACAGAGCGGGTCTAGCTGTCGTTTTGTAGTACGGGAAACGGCCTACCATATGGACGTTCCTACATATATGGGCACAACTTACCAGGCATGATGTCCATCTGTGGAACCAACATGTCATAAGTGCTTGTGAGATCTTCCCGAATGCATTTAAACTTAATTTGGTTCATCCCACAATGACCGGAAGGTGAGAGACCATGCGACGGGGCGACCTTCTCAGCATTGCGGTCTACCACCACTGAACTCAATGACAACCCTACCACGGGCGGGCGGTATACTAGCTGTCCTTTTTGTAGTACGGGAAACGGCAGCGGCTGCGCGTAGTCGCGGATTACAATAGAAAGTGAGCGGAGTTACCTATCCATACTTACTTTATCCATGATACAAGTATGCCCCCCCCCCCTCCCCGTGCGTTTCCTGGACAGAACGTGACAAACAATGATCTTAGGGGAAAACTTCATGATGAAAACGGAAGTTTTTTTTTCTTCTTCTCGAGTGATTGAATTTGAAGTTTGTTGTAGGTATTCCTTGCTTTCAATGATAGACAAAACAGCGCACCTGATGCAATTCAAGCACCCAGGTGACCTTAACCCACGCCCGCTGAAGGGGGGGGGGGGGGGGGCAGAATCTGTCCCATCCCGGATTTTCTCGGTAACATAAAAACTATGATATATATCAACGTCAAACGTTCAGTACCCTATGCTGCATCCATTCTGTGTCTTCACACCGAAATCCAATGATATTGATATAGCATGTTGGGAGATAATGACGTTTTAATGACGTCATGTCATGACATTCTGGGTGGGAAAACGATAAATGTTTGAACAATCGTAGAAAGTAGAGTTGTAAAGTAAATTGTAAATAAATAACCAAAACAACGCCAAAAGTAAGGAAATGACATTCTCTTCAAAATGGCTATCTCGGATCTTGATTTTGTTTTGTTTTTGACCCCTCCAAAAAAATAGAGAACAAATGCACAAAATCATTTAAGTGAATTTCTTAAGCTCGAATACCAAAATAAGGTGACGGGCCCAAATCCGCGGAGAAAAACAATGCGGGGGGTACCTTTTTGCCACCAAAAGATCCCCCACGGACAGAGTCTGGCTCCGCCCCTGGCGTTTTTGGCGATGGCGCCTCCCTTGAGCGATGGCATCCCTAATCGGCGAGTTGCCTCCCCAGTCAAAATCCCTTAAATACGCCCTGCTCGTAGCGCGAGGGTTAATCATATTGCTTTGTTCTCCGCTAGAATAATTAATTAATTATTCTAGCGGAGAACAATACAATCTCATCAACGAAACCGCCCTAGATGCACTTCGGTAGTCGTTTATTCTACTAATTTCCCGTGAAACTACTGTCGGAACCTTGACATTGTGTTGCAAACCACATTTTCACACGCGTGACGTCACCATTGTGGTTCCTGGGATTGCAGCAATCCCGTTACCGTATTCACCACTTTCGCCACGCTGGCGCCCCTAGTGGCGGGCTCGGAAAACTGAACTTCGGGTTTTCCTCGATAAGTGGCGCAAAGGTCTGCGTCGGGCGTTCCACCGCCGGCTCAGCATTCTGGTTCCTTGCGTCCAGTCTGTGACCCCACTCCAGGTCAGGAGCACTCTGGCCTCTTGTAGCCGAGTTCACTGTCGCTTGCTTCTGAACAGGTGATCCTTTAGGGGCAGACACGGGCCTCCTGTTCCTCAGGATTCCACGAGACTTCCAGCGGGCGTCAGCATGGCTGCCTGTGGCTGCCGGAGAGGACGGTTGCTGAGAGGAGGAGGAGGATTTCTGAGGAGCAGGGTATCGCTGGCGAGGAGCTGCGGCATAATTCCATGCAGCGTCCTCCTGAGAAGAGGATGAGGAGGAGGAGGAGGGGGAGGAGGACTGTTGCTTAGGATAGGAGGAGGAGGAGGATTTCTGTGGAGGAGCAGGGTATCGCTGGCGAGGAACTGCGGCAGAATTCCATGCAGCGTCCTCATGGGAAGAGGAGGAGGAGGAGGACTGCTGCTTAGGATAGGAGGAGAAGGAGGATTTCTGAGGAAGAACAGGGTATCGCTGGCGAGGAGCTGCGGCAGAATGCCATGCAGCGTCCTCTTGGGAAGAGGAGGAGGAGGAGGAGGAGGAGGACTGGTGCTTAGGATAGGAGGAGGCGGAGGATTTCTGAGGAGGAGCAGGGTACCGCTGGCGAGGAGCTGCGGCAGAATTCCATGCAGCGTCCTCATGGGAAGAGGAGGAGGAGGAGGACTGCTGCTTAGGATAGGAGGAGGAGGAGGATTTCTGAGGAAGAACAGGGTATCGCTGGCGAGGAGCTGCGGTAGAATTCCATGCCGCGTCCTCATGGGAAGAGGAGGAGGAGGAGGACTGCTGCTTAGGATAGGAGGAGGAGGAGGATTTCTGAAGAAGAACAGGGTATCGCTGGCGAGTAGCTGCGGCAGAATTCCATGCAGCGTCCTCTTGGAAGAGGAGGAGGAGGAGGAGGAGGAGGACTGTTGCTTAGGATAGGAGGAGGCGGAGGATTTCTGAGGAGGAGCAGGGTACCGCTGGCGCGCAGCTGCGGCATAATTCCATGCAGTGTCCTCTTGGGAGGAGGAGGAGGAGGAGGAGGAGGAGGAGGAGGAGGAGGAGGAGGAGGAGGAGGACTGCTGCTTAGGATAGGAGGAGGAGGAGGATTTCTGTGGAGGAGCAGGGTATCGCTGGCGAGGAGCTGCGGCAGACTTCCATGCAGGGTCCTCTTGGTGAGAGGAGGAGGAGGAGGAGGAGGAGGAGGACTGCTGCTTAGGATAGGACGAGGAGGAAAATTTCTGAGGAGGAGCAGGGTATCGCTGTCGAGGGGCTGCGAAAAATTTCCATGCGGCGTCCTTATCGGGGGAGGATGAAGAGGAGGATGAGGATGAGGAGGAGGAGGACTGTTGTTGAGGTCTGTAGTTCCTCACTGGAGGACTGCTTAATGACTGAGTCCTCTGGCTGTGATATATCTGGCGGGCAGAGGACGGCGGGTGAGAAATACTCGAGGATTTCGGTCCCGCAGGTGAGGAATCTTGCTGAAGGTGATTATAAATGGTCCGCCGGGACTTAAGAATAGACTCGCGATCAGAATAACCTCTTGACAACGGCGCCGAAGAGGGTTTCTGGGCGCTGACGGTGGATTCGGACTTAGGAGAGTTTGGGGACTGCCACTTCAGGTCAGGAGAGGACTGAGGACTGTAACCCCACTGTTCTGCGATGTTATAAGCCCCACCCGAGGACTGTCCTCTCGCTCCAACCCGGCCGTACCTCGAACCACGAGAGGACTCCTGTGGAGGACTCCCTGAGGAGGACTGTTGATGAGGAATCACTGCGGACGGTCTCTGGTGACCGGTGGATGACTTCTCCGGTCGAGGACCAGGGTACCTCAGCTGCGGCCTGGCTGGTAGCGCCCGTCCTTTGTACCCTGACGTCACATATCCACCCCCAACAGCAGCGGCAGAGGTGGCGGAGGTGGGAGCAAAACTCTTCTGCTCTCCAGTCTGACCAACCTGACTCGGTTCCCACTGCTCTGCCTCCTGCTGGTATCCCTGTAGAGGATTCCGATCCCGCTGCTGCTGCTGCTGCTGCTGCTGCTTCTGCTGCTGCTGCTGCTGCTTCTGCTGCTGCTGCTGCTGCTGCTGCTTCTGCTGCTGCTGCTGCTGCTGCTTCTGCTGCTGCTGCTTCCGTCGCTGATCTTACCCCCTCCCCGGTGCCCTGGACGCCCCCTGTCCTGCTGCCCGCTGACCTGTCTCCTGGGGAGCCGAGTAGGCTGAGGGAGAGCGGTAGGCTGAGGAAGAGCGATAGCCTGGGGAATCCGTATAGGCGCCCTTCGTCGAGGGGGTAGGCGGGTACGCAGCCTCGCCCTTGTAGCTGACCTCGGCTTGGAAGCCTCCATCGCCGTCTACTTTGTAGGTCACCGTCTGCAGTCTGCCGTCGGGCAGCAGGACAGAGTACGTTCCCCGCGTCGCCTCACCGATGCGACTCTCTCGCTGCCGGTACCTGGTGTCGTTCCTCTCCAACACGCTGTACGCGAAGGCATAGCGAGCAGCGGGGGTGTCTGGCGGCGACTGGAGTGTAGATGGCGATGGCAGCGGCGGCGGGGGTGTAGACGGCGCTGGCGGCGGCTGCGGTTGTATAGATGGCGCTAGCATCGTCCTGTGGCAGTGCAGGGCCGGTCGTCGCCGTATTTTCTCCGAAGAGGACGCGTCCTCTTCGGAGAGAATGGGTCCTCTTCGGCGCCGGAGGAGGAATATGTTGTCCTCTGATCTGAGCGGGCGCCTGGTAGCGCTGTCCATCGGCTATCGCCGTGAGGACAGCGAGCAGCACCAACACCTTCATTCTGCCGCCAACACCAACACCAACACCAACACCTCCACCTGGTGATACTGTCACTATTCAGCGTCACTCTCCAGCTATGATGTCTGGATGTGACTCTCTCGCTGTAACTGCAGAATGTGACTGATGCCTAGCCGTGGCCGGAGTGGCGCTATATATCCCAACCACTCCAGCCACGCCCGGTGACTGTTCCTGCATTCATGACGCGCCAAGGGCGGATCCAGCCGGCCGTTTTAGGGGGGGGGGGGGGGGGGCGGCGAACTGTTTTTTAGCAGACCTTACCTACCACCAATTTAGAATTTCTTCCCGGATTTGGGCCACTTTATTTTGCAACTACACGATTTCTATTTTTTTCCCTATTTTTTAAAGGTTTTACCTTTCGGGATTTCGAAAAAGGAAAGATGTCAGCTTGCAGTTTGTGTTGTACATTGCCTTACACTGAGGAAAACAATGTCAATTGTCATCTGTACCCAGGGCGTCGCCGATAATTTTTTAGTGGAGGGTCGGCTGAAATGACGAAAAAAAATGTACCCCAATTTGTTATGCGTGTATTTAAGCCTTTGCAGCATTTTAATGTGGATTTGCATGTTTTAGTAGGTGCTTGTTATTTAGTGCCGCGAAGCGGCGTGATTTTTTTTTATCGGGTTTGCCTGATAAAACCAATAAACATAGGCATATTTATCTTTTTAGCCTTGTAGAGAATAAGAAGCTAAAATGCTATGCATTCAATTCAGCGGTACGACGAAACGAAGACGATGACGATGGCTTCGTTATGGAGAAGACCACTGATGTGACGCCGCGAAGCGTTGTGAAGATTTTAATTTTAGGTCGTTGAAAACGCAATTTTAATATTGGAACCAGACCGTGAGTGGAGCCAAGCCTCAGGTAACACCTTTTCCTGGTTGCACATCTGGGTATGATGAAAAATGTTGAAATGAAGGTAGTTTGTCATATACATTAGCCTCGGATAGTAAATCACGATGACCGGTGGCAGTCTGCGCTCAATAGTACATATGCTAATAATAACTGTAGTCTGTATACATACCTATGCACCGAACTGTAACAAACAATGGTAACGGTTGCAAATTGTTTCAAGGTAGCAAGAGGCAGACCGTCATTTCCGCGCATAAATGGTCCTGTGGATCTGAAGAAGACTGGGGGAGATGGTTTGGGGAGATAGTCCTGGCCTGGTCCCCACTATTAGCTCTTTGGGCCAGCAAGTTGGGCACCGCTGGAACAGCTTCCGGTTGTCGAGGTCCGCGTCTTTGCGTTCGTGTCGCCTTTTTCGGAACTGGGCAGACTAGCTAAACATGTAGCCCGCTTTAAAGTTAATATGTTAAGAAGAGATTTGGCCCTGGGGCAGCAATTACCGCCAAGAACAGCTTCTGCAAGACACTAAATGGAATTAATTTGCCAAATTTGTATATGCAATTGCGAAAGTTGTGATATGCCGCGAAGCGGGCGCGAACTTTTACTGTTTATGACTTTGGCGAGCTGGATTTTGACTGCTGCAGTTTTGGGATGGCAGTATCGTTCTAAAAATGCATATATAACATGTCTTAGACTTCAGGTCTTGAGGGGGGGGGGGGGGGGGGGGCATAGCCCCGTTCACCACCCCCCCTGGATCCGCCCTTGCAACGCGCTGTATTCACACTGCTGCTGTGTTCACACGGCTATGCATTCACGTCTGCGGCAAAGGTGCGGTCCAGTGATCTGTGGAACCACAGGCACCGGGCCTCACGTATGAAGACAGGACAGCTACCGGGCCTGGATGCAGGGCAGGTACCGGGCCTCACGTCTGGAGACAGGACAAATACCGGGCCTCACGTCTGGAGACAAGACAGACACCGGGCCTCACGTCTGGAGACAGGACAAATACCGGGCCTCACGTCTGGAGACAAGACAGGCATCGGACCTCACGTCTGGAGACAGGACAGGCACCGGGCCTCACGTCTGGAGACAGGACAAATACCGGGGCCTCACGTCTGGAGACAAGACAGGCACCGGGCCTCACGTCTGGAGACAGGACAAATACCGGGCCTCACGTCTGGAGACAGGACAGGCACCGGGCCTCACGTCTGGAGACAGGACAGGCATTAGACCTGGAGATAGGACAGGTACCGAGCCTCACGTCTGGACAAAGGACAAGTACTGTGCCTCACGTCCGGAGACAGGACAGGCACCGGGCCTCACGTCTGGAGACAGGGCAGGCACTGGGCCTGGAGAAAGGACAGGTGCCGGGCCTCAAGTCTGAATACAGGGCAGGATCAGGCTTCTCGTCAGTAGACAGGACAGGCACTGGGCGTCACGTCTGGAGACAGGGCTGGTCCCACCCTCTCGTCTGGAGACAGGACAGGTACTGGGCCTCACGTCTGAAGACAGGACAGCTATCGGGCCTGGATGCAGGGCAGGTACCGGACCTCACGTCTGGAGACAAGACATGAACCGGGCCTCACGTCTGGAGGCAGGGCAGGTCCCGGACCTGGAGATAGGACAGGTACCTGTCTTGTCTCAATGGGCGGATCAAGCTCATGCAGTCAAATTTGTTTCGCACGCACTCCTCCCCACCCACCTTAAATCCATTTTCCATGGAGTAAATCTGCTGGTGTTCCATTTCAGTGCGTGTGGAGCTGCTCTGCAGACCTCCGCAGCCGGGAAAATGCTCGGCCGATTTCGATGGGGCAAAACCTTTCGATTTGTCATCAAAATATGTTTCGATTTGTCATCAAATGGACTTACCACGTCCAGAACAGCGATTTTGCTCTTCAGGAAACCTCAAAATTAGAAATTGCTAAGTGCAAATAAAAAGGCATGTTCCTAGACCAGTTTTGGCTCAGAAATGCAGAGAAGGTAATTATTTGTCCGTATCTTGTCAAAAAAAGTTAAAGAAGAGTCCAGAGAGCGAAAGGTGCTGGCGCCGGTGGGCCTGACTGAGCGTCTGGCCGTGTCGCTGGCCGGCCAGAAGCCCGCCCAATATAGCCTATATGCAGTCATCGTACACGCTGGTCGTACACGCCGGATGGACGCCGGTCATTACTTTTCGTTTTGCCGCGCGTCCTGCGGTGGCGACGGGGCCGGCCCGGACGGCGTTGACGGAGGCTGGTGGCGACTGGACGATTCCTGAGCGGCGCCGGTGACAGCGGCGGCCGCGCCTGGCCGACCACGGCAATCTTCTGATGCCGCCTACACACTGCTGTACCGGCTGGCGGGGGCGGCGGCGGCCGGTGGGCGGCCGCCTGCGCTGACGGCGCTGCCCGGCCCGCTGCGGGCTGCCTTGGACCGGGACAACGCTGTGTACCGGCGAGAGCGGCAGAGCTACTCTGGGCAGAGCCGGCCGGTTAACGCGCTGCCACTGCCTCAGGACGGTGACAGTGGGCAGGACGGACCAAGCACTAAGCTCTAAGTTGGAACTGTAGCGCATGTGGTGGAGGGTTGATAATTATATATCGAGTGTTGTTTGCCTTGTTGTGAATGTTGTTACATGTCACTTGATAGGATGCTGTTTCTGTGTTTTTTCTTCTTCTTTCTGCGCAAAAAAAGAGTTATTTAAAAAAACAACGTCATCAGTTTCTTACACTTAGGGAGCCATCACTCAGTCAAAGACATTTGATATGGGTATTGTCCATACTCAGTTCTCTCACATATATTCCGGTTTTTCTAGCATCTTTGAAAGTTTTGATTTTGTTGGGATTTAACAAAAAATCAGTTTATTTTTTATTTTAGGGGTAAGAACCCCAAAAGTGTGAAAATACGAGATTGCCATTTTAAAGAGAATGCCATTTTGTATCTTTGGTAAATTGCGTTTGCAATTTCCCTTAAAACTTTGTTTTCTACCATTTTTCAGATATGTATCTTTTTCCCACCAACATGACGTCATCAAAACATGATTATCTCCCAAACTGCTGAACGAATTTCATTTCTTTTTTACAGCATACGTATAATTGTTGTAAACTCAACTACAAAACATTTCAGCAAGATGTGTTGCACGTGTAAAAAGTTATTCAAGAAAAACCTCAGTGGGGGGGGGGGGGGGGGGGGGGGGGGGGGGTCAGGCCCCCGTGGGCAGGGCATATTTTAACATAGTAACTGGGGTGGCAATTGCCACCCCAGTCATGAAGAATGCCACCCCAGTGACGGCACTTTGACATCCCAGTTAAAAAGATGCTGAAACGCTCCTCTCGGCGATAAAGTAGCCCCTGGCAGATGAGGCCGCCCCTTTGCATCAAAGGACATCAATCCAAATTAAAATACTGTCCATTTCAGCAGGGGCGCGACCACGTATATGGACAGACACATTCCGTATACGAACAGTACGGAATGTCCGTACCGTTTTTAACGGGAGCCGAATGCACCCCCGGACCATTTTTGTTTTGCAATTAGCACCGCCAACAGGACAGGCACCTGTGGCGTACATAGTATACGGTCATTCAGGGCATGCCCTGGTCTTTTGTACTCGAGGTGTCCATGCAAAGCTGGCGCCCCTCCGATCAGTGAAGGCGCCCCTCCGGCCCGTGACGGCGCCCCTCCGGCCAGTGACGGCGCCCCTCCTACCAGTGACGGCGCCCCTCTGGTCAGTAAAGGCGCCCCTCCGTCCTGTGACGGCGCCCCTCCGGCCAGTGACGGCGTCCCTCTGGCTAGGGACGGCGCCTGCTCCGGTCAGTGACTGCGCCCCTCCGGCTAGTGACGGCGCCCCCACCGGTCAGTGACGGCGCCCCTCGGGCCAGAGACGGCGCCCCTCCGGCCAGTGATGGCGCCCCTCTGGCCAATGACGGCGCCCCTCCGACCAGTGACTGCGCCCCTCCGGCCAGTGACGGTGCCCCTCTGGCTAGTGACGGCGCCCCCTCCGGTCAGTGACGGCACCCCTCCGGCCGGTGAAGGCGCCCCTCCGGCTAGTGACGACGCCCCACCGGTCAGTGACGGCGCCCCTCCCACTAGTGACCGCCCCTCTCCGACCGTGACGCGCCCCTGGCCAGTGATGGCGCCCCTCCGGCTAGTGACGGGGGGAGGGGGGGGGGGCGCCTCTCATTCCACACGGTGCGGAAGGAGAGGCGCTCCCCCGCGGTCATTTTCCCCAAAACTTAACCGTTTTTAAGCAATTCAATTTGTAATTTACAAAATGGGGCCTAGGCTAGTGCCACTGCCGCCGCTGATTGGCTAACAGCCACTTTTTTTTAGCCAATCCCACTTTGTATTTTTATTTGTATTTGTATTGCAGCAAAACAACCACAGGCACAAAGCCCAGTTACGGTTGTCGGCCAATCTGCAGCGGTCTATAGCTCAATAATGACGTCATCAGCCCAAATAAAAAAACTTAATTTGTATAAAGTTAAGTGACTTTTCGAATGAAAATATATCACCATCGTTTTCAGCAGCAATTATATCAGCCCAAATTTTTCGACTACACCCAGCGTATATTTGACAAGTTTCAGAAAGGTGAAACATGCCTATTAAGTGTCTGGCAGAGGCTCTCCTTGGCGGTAATTGATGTCACTGGCGGATCTATGGGGGGGGGGGGGGCATCAGGGGCAAACCCCCACAGGAATCTAGGAGGGGCATTCAATACAAGTACGAATACGTGATTTACGCGATTTAGCGATTCATACGCGATTTAGCGACCACAGAGCGGTACTAGCTGTCGTTGTGTAGTACGGGAAACGGCCTACCATATGGACGTTCCTACATATATGGGTACAACTTACCAGGCATGATGTCCATCTGTGGAACCAACATGTCATAAGTGCTTGTGAGATCTTCCCGAATGCATTTAAACTTAATTTGGTTCATCCCACAATGACCGGAAGGTGAGAGACCATACGACGGGGCGACCTTCTCAGCATTGCGGTCTACCACCACTGAACTCAATGACAACCCTACCACGGGCGGGCGGTATACTAGCTGTCCTTTTTGTAGTACGGGAAACGGCAGCGGCTGCGCGTAGTCGCGGATTACAATAGAAAGTGAGCGGAGTTACCTATCCATACTTACTTTATCCATGATACAAGTATGCCCCCCCCCCTCCCCGTGCGTTCCCTGGACAGAACGTGACAAACAATGATCTTAGGGGAAAACTTCATGATGAAAACGGAAGTTTTTCTTCTTCTTCTCGAGTGATTGAATTTGAAGTTTGTTGTAGGTATTCCTTGCTTTCAATGATAGACAAAACAGCGCACCTGATGCAATTCAAGCACCCAGGTGACCTTAACCCACGCCCCGCTGAAGGGGGGGGGGGGGGCAGAATCTGTCCCATCCTGGATTTTCTCGGTAACATAAAAACTATGATATATATCAACGTCAAACGTTCAGTACCCTATGCTGCATCCATTCTGTGTCTTCACACCGAAATCCAATGATATTGATATAGCATGTTGGGAGATAATGACGTTTTAATGACGTCATGTCATGACATTCTGGGTGGGAAAACGATAAATGTTTGAACAATCGTAGAAAGTAGAGTTGTAAAGTAAATTGTAAATAAATAACCAAAACAACGCCAAAAGTAAGGAAATGACATTCTCTTCAAAATGGCTATCTCGGATCTTGATTTTGTTTTGTTTTTGACCCCTCCAAAAAAATAGAGAACAAATGCACAAAATCATTTAAGTGAATTTCTTAAGCTCGAATACCAAAATAAGGTGACGGGCCCAAATCCGCGGAGAAAAACAATGCGGGGGGTACCTTTTTGCCACAAAAAGATCCCCCACGGACAGAGTCTGGCTCCGCCCCTGGCGTTTTTGGCGATGGCGCCTCCCTTGAACGATGGCATCCCTAATCGGCGAGTTGCCTCCCCAGTCAAAATCCCTTAAATACGCCCTGCTCGTAGCGCGAGGGTTGATCATATTGCTTTGTTCTCCGCTAGAATAATTAATTAATTATTCTAGCGGAGAACAATACAATCTCATCAACGAAACCGCCCTAGATGCACTTCGGTAGTCGTTTATTCTACTAATTTCCTGTGAAACTACTGTCGGAAGCTTGACATTGTATTGCAAACCACATTCTCACACACGTGACGTCACCATTGTGGTTCCTGGGATTGCAGCAATCCCGTTACCGTATTCACCACTTTCGCCACGCTGGCGCCCCTAGTGGCGGGCTCGGAAAACTGAACTTCGGGTTTTCCTCGATAAGTGGCGCAAAGGTCTGCGTCGGGCGTTCCACCGCCGGCTCAGCATTCTGGTTCCTTGCGTCCAGTCTGTGACCCCACTCCAGGTCAGGACCACTCTGGCCTCTTGTAGCCGAGTTCACTGTCGCTTGCTTCTGAACAGGTGATCCTTTAGGGGCAGACACGGGCCTCCTGTTCCTCAGGATTCCACGAGACTTCCAGCGGGCGTCAGCATGGCTGCCTGTGGCTGCCGGAGAGGACGGTTGCTGAGAGGAGGAGGAGGATTTCTGAGGAGCAGGGTATCGCTGGCGAGGAGCTGCGGCATAATTCCATGCAGCGTCCTCCTGAGAAGAGGATGAGGAGGAGGAGGAGGGGGAGGAGGACTGTTGCTTAGGATAGGAGGAGGAGGAGGATTTCTGTGGAGGAGCAGGGTATCGCTGGCGAGGAGCTGCGGCAGAATTCCATGCAGCGTCCTCATGGGAAGAGGAGGAGGAGGAGGACTGCTGCTTAGGATAGGAGGAGAAGGAGGATTTCTGAGGAAGAACAGGGTATCGCTGGCGAGGAGCTGCGGCAGAATGCCATGCAGCGTCCTCTTGGGAAGAGGAGGAGGAGGAGGAGGAGGAGGAGGACTGGTGCTTAGGATAGGAGGAGGCGGAGGATTTCTGAGGAGGAGCAGGGTACCGCTGGCGAGGAGCTGCGGCAGAATTCCATGCAGCGTCCTCATGGGAAGAGGAGGAGGAGGAGGACTGCTGCTTAGGATAGGAGGAGGAGGAGGATTTCTGAGGAAGAACAGGGTATCGCTGGCGAGGAGCTGCGGCAGAATTCCATGCCGCGTCCTCATGGGAAGAGGAGGAGGAGGAGGACTGCTGCTTAGGATAGGAGGAGGAGGAGGATTTCTGAGGAAGAACAGGGTATCGCTGGCGAGGAGCTGCGGCAGAATTCCATGCAGCGTCCTCTTGGGAAGAGGAGGAGGAGGAGGAGGAGGAGGACTGTTGCTTAGGATAGGAGGAGGCGGAGGATTTCTGAGGAGGAGCAGGGTACCGCTGGCGCGGAGCTGCGGCATAATTCCATGCAGTGTCCTCTTGGGAGGAGGAGGAGGAGGAGGAGGAGGAGGAGGAGGAGGAGGAGGAGGAGGAGGAGGAGGAGGACTGCTGCTTAGGATAGGAGGAGGAGGAGGATTTCTGTGGAGGAGCAGGGTATCGCTGGCGAGGAGCTGCGGCAGACTTCCATGCAGGGTCCTCTTGGTGAGAGGAGGAGGAGGAGGAGGAGGAGGAGGACTGCTGCTTAGGATAGGACGAGGAGGAAAATTTCTGAGGAGGAGCAGGGTATCGCTGTCGAGGAGCTGCGAAAGACTTCCATGCGGCGTCCTTATCGGGGGAGGATGAAGAGGAGGATGAGGATGAGGAGGAGGAGGACTGTTGTTGCGGTCTGTAGTTCCTCACTGGAGGACTGCTTAATGACTGAGTCCTCTGGCTGTGATATATCTGGCGGGCAGAGGACGGCGGGTGAGAAATACTCGAGGATTTCGGTCCCGCAGGTGAGGAATCTTGCTGAAGGTGATTATAAATGGTCCGCCGGGACTTAAGAATAGACTCGCGATCAGAATAACCTCTTGACAACGGCGCCGAAGAGGGTTTCTGGGCGCTGACGGTGGATTCGGACTTAGGAGAGTTTGGGGACTGCCACTTCAGGTCAGGAGAGGACTGAGGACTGTAACCCCACTGTTCTGCGATGTTAGAAGCCCCACCCGAGGACTGTCCTCTCGCTCCAACCCGGCCGTACCTCGAACCACGAGAGGACTCCTGTGGAGGACTCCCTGAGGAGGACTGTTGATGAGGAATCACTGCGGACGGTCTCTGGTGACCGGTGGATGACTTCTCCGGTCGAGGACCAGGGTACCTCAGCTGCGGCCTGGCTGGTAGCGCCCGTCCTTTGTACCCTGACGTCACATATCCACCCCCAACAGCAGCGGCAGAGGTGGCCGAGGTGGGAGCAAAACTCTTCTGCTCTCCAGTCTGACCAACCTGACTCGGTTCCCACTGCTCTGCCTCCTGCTGGTATCCCTGTAGAGGATTCCGATCCCGCTGCTGCTGCTGCTGCTGCTGCTTCTGCTGCTGCTGCTGCTGCTGCTGCTGCTGCTGCTGCTGCTGCTTCTGCTGCTGCTGCTGCTGCTTCTGCTGCTGCTGCTTCAGTCGCTGATCGTACCCCCTCCCCATTGCCCTGGACGCCCCCTGTCCTGCTGCCCGCTGACCTGTCTCCTGGGGAGCCGAGTAGGCTGAGGGAGAGCGGTAGGCTGAGGAAGAGCGATAGCCTGGGGAATCCGCATAGGCGCCCTTCGTCGAGGGGGTAGGCGGGTACGCAGCCTCGCCCTTGTAGCTGACCTCGGCTTGGAAGCCTCCATCGCCGTCTACTTTGTAGGTCACCGTCTGCAGTCTGCCGTCGGGCAGCAGGACAGAGTACGTTCCCCGCGTCGCCTCACCGATGCGACTCTCTCGCTGCCGGTACCTGGTGTCGTTCCTCTCCAACACGCTGTACGCGAAGGCATAGCGAGCAGCGGGGGTGTCTGTGGCGGCGACTGGAGTGTAGATGGCGCTGGCAGCGGCGGCGGGGGTGTAGACGGCGCTGGCGGCGGCTGCGGTTGTATAGATGGCGCTAGCATCGTCCTGTGGCAGTGCAGGGCCGGTCGTCGCCGTATTTTCTCCGAAGAGGACGCGTCCTCTTCGGAGAGAATGGGTCCTCTTCGGCGCCGGAGGAGGAATATGTTGTCCTCTGATCTGAGCGGGCGCCTGGTAGCGCTGTCCAGCGGCTATCGCCGTGAGGACAGCGAGCAGCACCAACACCTTCATTCTGCCGCCAACACCAACACCAACACCAACACCTCCACCTGGTGATACTGTCACTATTCAGCGTCACTCTCCAGCTATGATGTCTGGATGTGACTCTCTCGCTGTAACTGCTGAATGTGACTGATGCCTAGCCGTGGCCGGAGTGGCGCTATATATCCCAACCACTCCCAGCCACGCCCGGTGACTGTTCCTGCATTCATGACGCGCCAAGGGCGGATCCAGCCGGCCGTTTTAGGGGGGGGGGGGGGCGGCGAACTGTTTTTTAGCAGACCTTACCTACCACCAATTTAGAATTTCTTCCCGGATTTGGGCCACTTTATTTTGCAACTACACGATTTCTATTTTTTTCCCTATTTTTTAAAGGTTTTTGACCTTTCGGGATTTCGAAAAAGGAAAGATGTCAGCTTGCAGTTTGTGTTGTACATTGCCTTACACTGAGGAAAACAATGTCAATTGTCATCTGTACCCAGGGGCGTCGCCGATAATTTTTTAGTGGAGGGGTCGGCTGAAATGACGAAAAAATGTACCCCAATTTGTTATGCGTGTATTTAAGCCTTTGCAGCATTTTAATGTGGATTTGCATGTTTTAGTAGGTGCTTGTTATTTAGTGCCGCGAAGCGGCGTGATTTTTTTTTTATCGGGTTTGCCTGATAAAACCAATAAACATAGGCATATTTATCTTTTTAGCCTTGTAGAGAATAAGAAGCTAAAAATGCTATGCATTCAATTCAGCGGTACGACGAAACGAAGACGATGACGATGGCTTCGTTATGGAGAAGACCACTGATGTGACGCCGCGAAGCGTTGTGAAGATTTTAATTTTAGGTCGTTGAAAACGCAATTTTAATATTGGAACCAGACCGTGAGTGGAGCCAAGCCTCAGGTAACACCTTTTCCTGGTTGCACATCTGGGTATGATGAAAAATGTTGAAATGAAGGTAGTTTTTCATATACATTAGCCTCGGATAGTAAATCACGATGACCGGTGGCAGTCTGCGCTCAATAGTACATATGCTAATAATAACTGTAGTCTGTATACATACCTATATACCGAACTGTAACAAACAAGGTAACGGTGCAAATTGTTTCAAGGTAGCAAGAGGCAGACCGTCATTTCCGCGCATAAATGGTCCCTGTGGATCTGAAGAAGACTGGGGGAGATGGTTTGGGGAGATAGTCCTGGCCTGGTCCCCACTATTAGCTCTTTGGGCCAGCAAGTTGGGCACCGCTGGAACAGCTTCCGGTTGTCGAGGTCCGCGTCTTTGCGTTCGTGTCGCCTTTTTCGGAACTGGGCAGACTAGCTAAACATGTAGCCCGCTTTAAAGTTAATATGTTAAGAAGAGATTTGGCCCTGGGGCCAGCAATTACCGCCAAGAACAGCTTCTGCAAGACACTAAATGGAATTAATTTGCCAAATTTGTATATGCAATTGCGAAAGTTGTGATATGCCGCGAAGCGGCGCGACTTTTACTGTTTATGACTTTGGCGAGCTGGATTTTGACTGCTGCAGTTTTGGGATGGCCAGTATCGTTCTAAAAATGCATATATAACATGTCTTAGACTTCAGGTCTTGAGGGGGGGGGGGGGGGGGCATAGCCCCGTTCACCACCCCCCCTGGATCCGCCCTTGCAACGCGCTGTATTCACACTGCTGCTGTGTTCACACGGCTATGCATTCACGTCTGCGGCAAAGGTGCGGTCCAGTGATCTGTGGAACCACAGGCACCGGGCCTCACGTATGAAGACAGGACAGCTACCGGGCCTGGATGCAGGGCAGGTACCGGGCCTCACGTCTGGAGACAGGACAGGTACCGGGCCTCACGTCTGTAGACAAGACAGGCACCGGGCCTCACGTCTGGAGACAAGACAGGCACCGGGCCTCACGTCTGGAGACAGGACAGGCACCGGGCCTCACGTCTGGAGACAGGACAGGCATCGGACCTCACGTCTGGAGACAGGACAGGCACCGGGCCTCACGTCTGGAGACAGGACAGGTACCGGGCCTCACGTCTGGAGACAGGACAGCTACCGGGCCTGGATGCAGGGCAGGTACCGGGCCTTACGTCTGGAGACAGGACAGGTACCGGGCCTCACGTCTGGAGACAGGACAGGTACCGGGCCTCACGTCTGGAGACAGGACAGCTACCGGGCCTGGATGCAGGGCAGGTACCGGGCCTTACGTCTGGAGACAGGACAGGTACCGGGCCTCACGTCTGGAGACAGGACAGGTACCGGGCCTCACGTCTGGAGACAGGACAGCTACCGGGCCTCACGTCTGGAGACAGGACAGGTACCGGGCCTCACGTCTGGAGACAGGACAAATACCGGGCCTCACGTCTGGAGACAAGACAGGCACCGGGCCTCACGTCTGGAGACAGGACAAATACCGGGCCTCACGTCTGGAGACAAG
This sequence comes from Chirona hameri, assembly GCA_036785665.1. Lineage (NCBI taxonomy): Eukaryota > Metazoa > Arthropoda > Thecostraca > Balanomorpha > Balanidae > Chirona > Chirona hameri. The sequence goes on along the minus strand of JAXIVJ010000108.1, from coordinate 322,894 downwards.
ACAGGCACCGGGCCTCACGTCTGGAGACAGGACAGGTACCGGGCCTCACGTCTGGAGACAGGACAGCTACCGGGCCTGGATGCAGGGCAGGTACCGGGCCTTACGTCTGGAGACAGGACAGGCACCGGGCCTCACGTCTGGAGACAGGACAGGTACCGGGCCTCACGTCTGGAGACAGGACAGCTACCGGGCCTGGATGCAGGGCAGGTACCGGGCCTTACGTCTGGAGACAGGACAGGTACCGGGCCTCACGTCTGGAGACAGGACAGGTACCGGGCCTCACGTCTGGAGACAGGACAGGTACCGGGCCTCACGTCTGGAGACAGGACAGGCACCGGGCCTCACGTCTGGAGACAAAACAGGCATCGGACCTCACGTCTGGAGACAGGACAGGCATTAGACCTGGAGATAGGACAGGTACCGAGCCTCACGTCTGGACAAAGGACAAGTACTGTGCCTCACGTCTGGAGACAGGACAGGCACCGGGCCTCACGTCTGGAGACAGGGCAGGCACTGGGCCTGGAGAAAGGACAGGTGCCGGGCCTCAAGTCTGAATACTGGGCAGGATCAGGCTTCTCGTCAGTAGACAGGACAGGCACTGGGCGTCACGTCTGGAGACAGGGCAGGTCCCACCCTCTCGTCTGGAGACAGGACAGGTACTGGGCCTCACGTCTGAAGACAGGACAGCTATCGGGCCTGGATGCAGGGCAGGTACCGGACCTCACGTCTGGAGACAAGACATGTACCGGGCCTCACGTCTGGAGGCAGGGCAGGTCCCGGACCTGGAGATAGGACAGGTACCTGTCTTGTCTCAATGGGCGGATCAAGCTCATGCAGTCAAATTTGTTTCGCACGCACTCCTCCCCACCCACCTTAAATCCATTTTCCATGGAGTAAATCTGCTGGTGTTCCATTTCAGTGCGTGTGGAGCTGCTCTGCAGACCTCCGCAGCCGGGAAAATGCTCGGCCGATTTCGATGGGGCAAAACCTTTCGATTTGTCATCAAAATATGTTGCGTTTTGAACCCCAAAGTTTTCTTTTTGTTCAAAAATGGGGGACCATGGTGGAAAAATACCAAAATTTTGGGTGTTTTTTGATTGGTCATTGTGGTCATATAGTTTGACCGATTTTCGTGCAACAAACGTTTTTGAGCTTGAAATGTAATGATCTTCAACATATCACAAGACAAGTACAAAAATAAATTATATAATGAATATAACTCGCGTAGTTTTCAACCCATTGCGATGAAAATTACAGTACCCTACTGTTGAACAATATGACACACTCTGAAATTTCTGAAATTCCAACCCACAAGAAACGTGACCTATGACCTGTTTCTCAGGGCCATGTCAGGCACAACTGGAGTCCCGTAGTATCGATGCATGTAACTTGTGCAATTTTTGAGTGTTTGCTGTTCAGGAGCATATGCACAGGTGATTCCAGGTGACAGTTGTGGTTTCCACTGAGATTGTGACCTCGATTGACCTTTTCAGAGGTCAAGCGAGGTCATTGACCTCCGAAGACCTCGGATGACCTTTTTTTGCTTCTGGCGGTTTCTAGGACATTTTGTGACGCTGATTTGAAATCTGGGATCCAATTTACATAAATATATGTTCCACTAGGGAGGTTCCAGGGCACGGTTTTGGGAGGGTTCTGAGGCGACATTTGGCGATAATATGGAAATGCAATCTTCACCGTTTCTTCCTAACTGCCTCCAGTATGAAGGAAATACATCGGTTTACGGTGATTGAAAAAAGTAAAAATTAGTTGATGTTAATGAACTATCATAAAAATTGCATGGCAGAGGCGATTTCAGAGACTTGGAAAAGGGGAGGTTTCCAGGAAGTATGCAACGCTTGGCGGGCAATCAATAGAGCAGTGTAAGTAACATTTATAGCTAGCAAGATGTAAAAGATAGCTTCTCCTTTCATTAGTTGCATAATTTATTACATTTAGAGTTGCAGGCGCGTGTTCAGACACACGGAAGGGGGGGGGGACTACTGACATGGTGATGACGATATGCTAGCAATTACGGCGCAATAGACGGTTAGTTTATAATGATATATGCACATATGAGGCCAGTAGAGGGAATGAAGTCATTTTGCAGAGGTGAAAAAACGTCGCGACTGTTTCCCACCAAATTGCAAAAACGAAAATTTGTCTCCTTGTCCCTTGTAATGTCGAGTACGACACACACATGCGGAACTTTATATACTTAGGGGGATGCAGGTGCATCCCCAATGCTCTGATCTGCATCCCCAGTCTTTCATCTGCATCCCCAATAATATGACTTACTGTCTGTCAGATAGGGTTAAGTGTTTTGGTCATTTTGGCTGGGGGAAGAATGAGACACTGTACAAATATACAGGGGCGTAGGATCATATTCAGTTGAGGGGGCTTCAGCCCCCTCAACTTGTGGCTCAGCCCCCAACTTGTCATTCAGCCCCCCCCCCGTGTTGGATTTTTCATTTCATGACCGAAAAGAGCAAATTTCCTGAACAAATATGAAGAGAGCAAAATTCTTTGGACCCAAAAAGTCCAGAAAATGGCCCAAATTCCAAGGCTGCCCCCCAACTTTAAAAAAGTAAATGTTATAGATGCAACAACAATATAAAAGGAAAAGGGCACAGTACCAACACAACTGCCGGGTCAATGGTCATACACAATGGTCATACATATAGGTCAATGGTCATACACACTAAAGAACAGATATCTTTTTCAATTTCAGACACACAAAATGTCAATCTAGGTGCTTACATAAAAAAAAACATGAGCAAAGCAAGAATAAGTGAAGCATATTTCAGTTTTCACATTGTGCGTAGTTCTGGATAATGGACAGGTCACATATTAAAATACACCCTTAAATTGGCCAAATGTGTTAAAATTTGAGTATAAATATGTTGGTGAAATTGACACTTAATGAATAATTTGACCAATAATATAATTTTTTTTTGTCTGAAAGCATACCATTCATCCTGAGCTGGAAAAAGAACAGACATTATCATAGACCTAAACAAAATGGAGAAAAAAAACAAGTCAGGATTATCATTTTTGAGCCTGACTAACATTATTTGCACAAGATATACCTGGTCATGGTGTTGAAAAGTGGAGGGCCACATCAGTAAAGGTAATTTTAAAATAAAATAGGCTTATTCAACACCAATCAAACCAAGTTATACGAAAACAGCACAAATATTTAAAGCAATGCGCCATATTTTGCAATGCAATGCGCCATATTTATATTGAAAGCAATGCGCCATAAATGCGCCATATTTTGTCATGACTGCGCCGTATTTGTCTCTTTTATTATTACTAAAGTACTGCCTAGTTTTGTATTAACAAAGATGAAAGCATACTAAAATGCTGTTACTGCCTACTGCCAAGTTTGTTTACCTTGTGGGAAATATGGCGCATGTATTTTTTATATTTTTACATCTCAGCTGTAATATGTAGAAGGACCGGCCCTGGACTATTGGCATCACCAGATATTTAAAGTTTGAGAAGAAGTATTTGTGGCAGACGTTCGCGTCCTAAGAAACACCTTTTACTAGGAAAAAATCAATCATATTTTGCACCCCCAAAAATGCAGGTTTGGTGTCGATGCGAGCCTCCGATTTCATCAACCTGCCCCATTTTTCCGAACCTGAAATATTCATATGTATCAATGGCAAGAGGCATTCAGTCCCAGGTTCCGGGAGCACGTTGTCCCTGTTTGTGCCCCCCTCCTCCTTGGTGACACCTATGGGCCACTGTAAAATGTAACGCATAACAAGTCGGCATAATCAGATTGTTCTGTTGTTTTAAAAGACGCCTCTTACAGGGACAAGGGGCTAAGACCCCCTTTGAGGTCAGTTATTTGTTGTTGAAACCGTTCATTTAGTTAAGCAAGGGAAATGTGATGGAGTAAAAGGAACCCAAAGACGAGAAAATCTCAAATCCGCAAACAAATATTACATAAGAGTGGTTATCTCAAGATAAAAAAGTTTGGCCCAAGATGAGGTATAAGATGGGCAAAGAAAACGGATACGCTTCGTCCCACCGTTTTTATTTTTTCGTCATCGCTGAAAAACCTTGCAGATGTGCAACCCATAGGCATAGGAACGGAGGGAGGGGCGGTGGAATAGGGGGCAGGGGGAGCAGCTGCCCCCACTCAAGAAATTTGGGGAAAATACATGGTTTTACCCAATGACCCCCCCCCTTCCACCCCACCCAAAAAATGTTAAAAACAACAAAAACAACAACAATATACCTATAAATTAATCCAAACGAAGAAACAAATAATGCAGGGTGGGAATTCTACTCTTTTTTTTGTTGGTGGAGGAGTACATATCTTCGCAAACAAAGAGTACAAAAATAACCTGATGGTAGGCCAAAACAAAATACTGATATACTAATGAATAATGATGAATGATAAACTACAAAACTAAATTCCCCAGATCAAAATGTGTTGACAATTCTTGGTAAGTACCTATGCATTCATGCAGAAAAGCAATGTATACCTACCTAAGCACACATTTTCTTTTTCAGGACAACAATTCAGAACAATGCCAGAAAACCGTTACATCAACATGGGGCCTGGCGGTCATAACCAGGAAATGTGTCCATGTAAAATGAGTCACTTTTAGTGTTTTTTTTCCAGTCTGGCTCTCCAACCGAATAACATTTCAAATCACGAACTGGCCTTCATATCATATAATTAAAATTATTTCAATGCTACTAAAAAAGATACCCACCGTGAGATCAACCCCACACAATAATCAGTAATCACAACTCACGTGTGCGCCGCGTGTGCGTCACCAACAAACAATGACAAAGGCTGTTGTTTCACTACTCGCTACTATTCTATGAGCGAATGGCAAACGTCACAGGTACAAGGGAGCTAACGGCTATCCATACTGGTACAACTCACAATCAAGCTAGTCGATTGGTCAAAACCGAATAGGCTTCTGACGTCACAAATGTGAGTCAACATGTTACGGAGATAACAGCATCCCAGTGCGTTTTGCCGTCAGAAAAGTAATTGTTACTCTTTTACAGAGTACTTGTTCTCTTTCTGAGGCGGGAGAATAATTGGTGGGGCAATTGGAGTAGGTCACACTGTGTTGTGGCATAGGGACCTACTCTAATTACATTTGTACTCCCAATAGTTGTACTCTCGTCAGTCTCTCAGGTCGATATCTCCGGAACCGTTCCACGCAGCGCCATGAAATTTGGAACAGCTATTGATACATCTCTTCTGCATCTTCTGACTAAATTTGATGTTAGGGTCATGTCAGGTCAGGTCACCAGGTCACGTTAAATGACCCTACCTCAAAAACCAATCAGAACACTACCAAAGAAAGAGTTTTGGAATGATCGATTTGAAACTCATGAGGTATGACAAGGTCATCAGGAACTACAATTCGTCTATCTCTATTTTTTTTTTTTAAATCAAGGACTAATGACAAAATCAGTCAGGGGAGGATCCGTGGGTTGTGGGGGGGGAGAAAATCCAGTGGCGTATTTCCAAAAAGTTGTTGAGTGGGGGAGGAGGGGGGGGGGGGGGGGGGTAGCTGGCCGTCAGCCGTCAAGTTGTTGACCCGGGGTGGGGGGGGGGAGGAGGGGGTTAGCAGACCGTCAGCCGTCAGCGATCTATATTATTTTCCCCGGCCTCTACGCTGTGGCTGTTGTGTTGCGATGTTACGATGAATTAATTGCCGAGACTCTTTACCGAATGCGGCGCTTTCAGCGCAAGTAACCCACGTGAAGGGCACACGGTGGAGATTTGTTTTTGCTGACGGTGTTTGCCTTGTGAGTTGGGTTTGTTCAAGGAAACTTTATAACTTTGTTCAGGGAAACTTTATAACTTTGTTTGGTTTGTTAACAGTTCAAGTTGGGACTTGGGTTTGTCTTTGCCTAAGCTTTTATTTTAATCCAGTGGCAGTGGGTGGATGGAGGTAATTGTGGTGTTGGCTACAATTCAGTCCAACTTTCCAAGCCAGAAGTCAACCTTTTATGAACAGGTTTTCTCTGCAACAAACACTTTTATGAGTTAATAAACAATAGATATTTCTGAGGAGTACAAAAAATAAATTTTTACCAGTCACAATTTGGGAGTACAAAATGTGTTGGTGTATATGGAACCAACAAACGTGAACTTTTCCAACACTGAAATAATGACACAAATAGTGGACATATTTGGAATCGGCACTCCAAAAAAATGTATTTTTTTGTTTTTGTTTTCAATGGAGTCTACTTAAACTGCAAATTTACCGAAGCTGGGAATAAAGCAAGCAAATGCCTTTCAGAGCACATAGCAGCATGATGTTTCATTTTTGTTTATATATGTAAGACAAAAATGGAAGGGGGTGTTTACCTGCTACTGCATCCCCAACCAAAAACAAAAGTTCCGCCCCTGATGACACAATATATAAATCACAAAAATAGGTACGTAGGTGCAAGGCCGTTTAAGTGTAGGTGGGCATATGATATGGTATGCCTAATACATGCGGTCACAGAATACAGCTCGCATTAAAAGCTGGAGTTTTCACAGCAGTTGGCCGCCAGAGACCACTAGTGAGCCAGGATCTATGACGTCACAAGGAAATATTTAGCAACCAACGCTAAATGTTTATTTGTTTATAAATAAATAAATAAATACATATTTAGCGTTAAATATACCATTTATATATGGTATATTTCAGGGGCGGATCCAGGATTTTCTAAGGCAGGGGGCTTCAGGCCTGAGGGCGGCATATTTCCTCGGTGACGGGGGCCGCATGGTGCCTTCCGAGGGCGGCATGGTGCCTTCTGAGGGCGGCATAATGCCTTCCGAGGGCGGCGATGTACCTTCCGAGGGCGGCATAATGCGTTGTGAGGGCGGCAAGATGTCTTCTGAGGGTGCCAGGGTGCCTTCCAAGAGTGCTACGATGCTGTTGGTAGACGCAAGGGCGCCCTGGCGGCTTCCCGAAAACGCTACGGCGCCTTCGGCGCCGGCAAATCCTATACAAAAATGGCGCCGTTTTCTAAGGCAGGGGGCTTCAGCCCCTACGGCCCCCCTGGATCCGCCACTGGTATATTTAACGCATTTGAAAATGGTATTCATAAATACCATTTGCTTGCGACGTCATAACACCCTGGCTCACTACCGGTCCCTGGCGGCCAACTGCTGCGAGAACTCTAGCTTTTAGTCCGAGCCTAGAATACTGGTGAACGACGCTGTGAACACAAACCCGCTTCATCACAGATGCGCCAGATATGTACAATATGAGGGAGCTGAAAAATAATGATGTATCGAGAGGCAGGCGTTAAGGGTCAAAATTCCCATGATGCAGCAGTAAAGAAAACCCTTATGAAGATTGTGCCGGTCTCGCCAGGTATTACCTTTTGCCCACTATTGCCTGTCTCTCAGCCTTGTCTGTCTCTGAGAGGAAACAAGTACTAAATTAAATACCGTGAATGCTATGCTATAATTTATGAAGAATGTTCTGTGGTAGTTGTACGGCGGTCAAAGCAAAAACAGAAAATTGCTTAAAAAATACTTGTAATTAGCAGTATTATGTCTCCTGGACATTTTTTTGCCGATGTTTTTCTGTCTCCCACTCCAGTGGCCAAGTAAGCAGTTTTTTCACCTCTGTCATTTTGTTGCAGAGGCGCGCTCAGCAATGAAATAAAGGGGGTCATATTATTGCAAAGAAACTAAAATGCATGGGCCTACAATGACATAATATACGGCAGTTTTCGGATGAAACGCGGACCAGAAGGTACTTTACGAACGATTGTAAGATAATAGGCAAGTTCAGGTAGCGTAAAAAGGGGGGTAACCAATGTGAATTGAAGTTGTAATTGAAATAGTCACTGTTGACTAATTAGTATCATAATAGCGGAGAATATACCTATCAAAAGGTCTTGCGCTTCCCCAGTTTGAATCCTGGATACGTCTATGATGAAGTACAACATGCAAAAAGAACTATCTATGATCAGTAACTTATTTATATTGCTGTGTTGCAACTTGCCAGCGGTTAATATTTTCTCTATTTGGCCTCCCTTTTTCACTAACCTGGCACCGCCGATGGCGACAAATTTGTTTGTAACTGTTTTGTCTAATGTCACAATAACACATTATTTCATTTATTAAAAATGACATAAAAGACAGTTGTATTATACATTTTCTTCACCCCCATATTGAGTGACCTGCACACGCCTATTATATTGGAATTTTGAGAAGTGCCAGCCATATATCAATCTCCAATTCAATCTCTATCAATCCCCGTTAGTTGCGTGAAATCAGTTGATAAACATGACAGCTTTGTTGGATTACACATACCCTTAAGATTTGTAGCTTTTGCCCCCCCCCCCTGTTGCCCCCTTATGAAACATTTCTGATTTTTTTTAGAAATGTAGATTGTGTTGAGGGGAATCATACGCCGTTTGATTTTTGAACATCAGACGGGTGGATCTCGAGATCTCCGGGGGAGGGCGGGATCCTCCCCACCCCCTGTTACACATAGGGGTAGCCATGAGCCTGTTACAAATTGGGTTAATGCGGGGGGGGGGGGGGTCGTTCTAGCTTCCCCCGACACTAATAGGGTTAAGATCAAACGCCTTACAAGATGTAAATAAATATACACTGGGCAGATAGCTTATTGAAAACTTCGACAGGGCTATTTTCCGCTCCCTCTGCCGCTAGGGAAAACAGGAAGTAATTGTCTATCAATTGTATATTGATGATCTGTTAATTATTTGTTTTCTTCTAATTGTCAGTCAATATCTAATTTTCTTATAATTGTTAGTAAATTTATATAAAATATAACAAAATAGTGGCCGACGGGCAATCTGCACGTGACATAGTTTTTTTCCAGGGGTCCTGCTTTATGCAGATTTTTGGGGGGTTTATTTCAGAACATTTCGCAAAATCCAACTTCTCGAGCTCCTGACTGCCATATTCCACCGGATATCTTAGTGCCAAGTTTGGTTGGGGTAACATAACAGTCTTTTGATAAAGACTCACCAATGGAAGGGTCGTTGGTTCGATTCCCAGTCGGATCACACCATGTTTCACGGGTGGTTGCTAAGCTTACTCTGCGACAGTGCTTGGTATGACCACGTGAGACGATGTTTGAGTCAAAAGGACGCACATCCTGTTTTTTTAAAGGGTTCTCCACTTTCAAGTTCTCGAGAACACATTTTAAAAACAACCTTTCCTGTAATTTGTTAAAGGGATTATACGGGTTTCCGTCCTGAAAGTAAATGCGCTCTTTTGCAGTTGTAGGAGCTTTAAACACGTTTAAGACATATAACAGGGACCTCAATGCTAATTTAGTCTATTATTTCAGAAATTATCATTGTTAAAACTTGGTCGTTTTTCGAGACCAGTATCAGATAACGAGTACTTGATCGGCACTACTGTCCACCACTTTTGTCTTAAGATCAATTTTAGAGTTTTGAATTATCTGCAAGTCCTACACTGGATCACAAAATTATTATGCAATTCAAAACTGACGGGACTTTGTATTACTACACACTGTTCGTTGAGATTTTGTGTTTTTGTGGTTTTCTTTTCTCTGGCCTTAAGCGTTGAGAATTTGGTGGTGGCGTATTAATTTTTTGGCATAAAAATTCATGAAAAATATAGAAATTTTATGGGAACACTAGGCAACTGCTGCTGTCGTTGGAACAAAACAAGTTTATTTTCCGTCAAATATTGCTTATTTTACCGGAAATATGCCATACGTGAAGTGTTTTTATTAGCATAAAAGAAATGACTGGCTCTGCCTCAGCCGGTCCTGCAGAAAATACGCGGTGGCATCACCGCGCACTTTGGAATGTCCATACGTGCAGAAGAGGTCATTTCCAGAAAATTGTGGCTACCGTGGGACTTCTACCACCTTTATAAGTACGTTTTACTATGTAACTCAATTATTCTGGGGAAAAACCGTATAATCCCTTTAAATTTGATATATTGCGCATAGGCGTATCCAGGGAAAAAAACATGGGGGGGGGGGCAACATGCGCGTAACGTTTGTATCATCTTAGTAATTTGAAGTTGGACCTAATTTGAGGGTGGGTATCGCCTCCCATTTTTGTATCCTGAGTGCGCCTCTGCCCCCAAAATATGTACAATCCCAGTATCTATGATGCATATTGCATTGAAATTGTTTCTGACGCATTTATTGCACTCTAAACCAGGAAGGAAATATGCTCCGCAAAACCGCATTCGTAACACCCTCCCCAAAACAGGAGCCTGGATCATCGCGCCATTCAACACGCGCCATTCTGCTGGACTGATTTTTTCACAATTTTGACACATCACGCGCCATTCAATTTGGGAAAACGTCACAAAGTTTCAGGACACTAGGCCTAACGGCTAAGAAGCGGTAAGTGAGAAAAAGAAAACACCGGGAGGGGCAGAATCTGCCGCCGGATGGAATAGGGTTAAGTGAAAGGAATTTTTGCTTCAGTTCAGCAGGGTCATCCGAGGTTATCTGAGGGTCATAATGCGCCCCAGGTGGGTCGTACGGAGCATTTTTTTTAAGGCGCCGACGAGATAAACACAATGGTGTCCGTTTAAGGTCTGTATCTGTATATAATCAAAAGTTGTTGGCAAAAACTGGTTGATGACCTCGGATGACCTCAAATGACTTTGAATGACTCACTGATTAAAATTGTGCCTGGGTCATCAAGAATGACCTATAATAACATGATTTGGAAAGATTTGGTATGATATAATGTGTATCAGTTGCATAAGAAGCATTTGCAATTTGTATCATTTACTTTTATTGGGGAAGTCACGTGTTCTACCTGACCTTAGGTCACCGATATACAATATCTGAGATAAACGAATTGTAGGTGTACTTATGCCTAGTTAAATACTGTAATATAGAAACCACTCAGCCTAAAACTGTGTCTGTGGCACGACCGCAAACGTTTTGGAGGTGCAATCACGTGACCTGATCTGATCTGACCCGAGGTCAAAAATTGCACACAATGTGGATGATTGCACACAATGTGAAAAATTGCACACAGCGCAGAGGCTCCACGTCCGTCCCCATCACTTGCGGCGTGGTCCAAGGCTCAATTCTGGGACAAGTGTTATATTTACTTTGTACAAATGACTTGACATCGTTTTTATGTGACACCAAGACGGTGTTATAATGGTGACGACGTGGTGCAATTTATCCACTGTTGCCTCTCCAACCAACAGGGAGAGCTACAACGAGACATCGAGTCAACGCTGAGCAAACCCCAGCGATGGCTTGTTGAAAACACTCTTAAAATGAACCCAACCAAATCTGGCCTTGTTCTCATTTCTTCTCGACAAAGGATGTTTGGACACAATTTCGAAGTACGTTTTGGCAATGCAATGCTTCACCCATCTTGTAGGGGTCGTTTTGGACAGTAATCTTACTTTCGAAAAGCATGTTTCTATCATGACGCAACGATGCTACGCAACGCTGTTCGGTCTGTCAAAATTTGCGCACCGACTGCCAAAAGAAGTAAAAGGTGTATCATTGCATCATTGTTTTTTTTCTCGCATATATTGTATTGTGCGACAGTTTGGGCAGGCTACAACGCAACACAACGTAAGCGTATACAAAAAATAATAAAGCACTGCGCAAGAATTGTTAAATGCTGTCGTCGTCAGACACGTATGAGTTATGATGCCTATGGATTTGGATTGACATGGCCGAAAGTGGACGAACTTGCTGCCGAGCGAGACCTGGTGATGGTACATAGTCTGCGGTATGATAATAGCCGTTTTCACGAAGGATTTTGCGTTTAGGGCGTTTAGGGCTATTGGGGCGATTGGGGCGATTGGGGCGATTGGGGCGTTTTGTGTAAATGGGTCTATAACTCGTAAGAAAACGGCTTTTCCCGGTGATGTTTGATATCAATCGCAACTTTATGAATTAATGCATTTTTCTGGAAATTCCATTTTAATGATAACACGATAGTTTACTTACAATTACCAATTTCATCTTAAACTAGCTCTGGTGATGCCAGATGGCTGGGGCGGTTTGAGGCGTTTGGTGCGACTCAATCTTGCTCGAATCCCGGATGTGCGGGGTTCGGGAAATGGTCATATTTTGCAATGACATGGTTTTCAGGAATAATAGTTTGTTTCAATGAAAACTAGATGAAATAGTCCATTCATATTTTCAGTCATATTCACTTTTGATAGGAAGGATTAACGATAATTAGTGATTTCGTTTTGATCATTTGTTGTAAGATGACGAGAATGCTGGCTCCGTCTCTGCGCTGGCTCCGCGCAGGCGCCGCATCCCGGTAACCATGGCGACCACGTGATTCCGGCGCCAGCCGGCCCGTCACCATGGCGACGAGCCAGCCGGTCGCCTGACGTCACGTTGCGCGTGTGCAGAGCCGTGGTCTGCGCCCAGCCATGCCGTCCGTTCGATCTAGAGCAGCCATTTTTCAGTTTTCAGTACCAGTGGCTGCAAAAAGCCCGCATGTTTTATGGGTTTATAAGTGTTTTATTCTGAGGTTCTTTCAGCTTTTTATGAGATTCATCAATTAATCAATTGATCAAATCAAGAACATTTGGTGTGATTCGTTGCTTAAATAAATGAGTAAGGATTGTTCCGGTTTTCAGAAACCAACGAAGTTACCGCTCTAAATTGGATGATCTCAGCGGGACGGAGCGACGATGAATTAAGGCCTGTCTATGCTTTTGATATTTTATTGCATTTGTCATCATAATATTATATTTCTGTGTCATTAATATCTTCAATTTTTCCCTAACTAAGTGTCAATTGCGTATTTTATTTAATCAATCCTGATTATATAGTATACTTGTTAGCCTCTTTTGGGGCGTTTTCGGTATATTTTGTAGAAGGAACTAACGCAACCACAAATTGCCAGATTTGCTCAATAATTTGAATATTCAAAGCAAACTAACGGGAAATATTGAATTGTAAGAGCATATACTTATGCATTAATCCATAAAATTGCGATTGATACCAAAAATCACCGGGAAAAGCCGTGTTCTTACGAGCTATAGACTCATTTACCCCAAACGTCCCAATCACCCCAAATTCCCGAAACGCCCCAAACGCTCCAATCGCCCGAAACGCAAAATCCTTCTTTAAAACGGCTAATAATACCACAATATGTCTGAGAGAATTGTTGTAGTACCGCGAGAATGTGTCCGCCAGAGAAACCCGAGGTTCTGCAGCGGGGCTGCTGCACATGCCTCGAGTCCGTACCGACCACGCCCGTCGATCGTTCAAATTTCGGTCAACGGCCAAGTGGAACGAGGCGCCGGGCGAAGTGCGAGACACTGGAGCAGTGACGGTGTTTCGTACGTGGATGATGGAGTGGCTGACAGCAGATCGCTAACTCTGCGAGAACCGACTGTCTTGTGCTTTTAACGCCTTTGTGTCGACAATGTTGTATGTGGATTTATTTTAATAGTGTAACTGTGATACAATGTAAAATGACACTTGTCATGCAAAACCGTGTCTTGCAGATGACATACGAATACACGATGATTGATAGCCAAACACCTGTGGCAAAAACGGCGGCGCGCAGCCCCGGCTTCACCGCTGTTTTTTCCTCGTAAACCTTAGTGGGTGGGGTTAATAAGTTTGTTGAGTTTTAAAAAATCTGTAGCTGCCCCTCTTAGTAAGGAGAGGCTAATAATAACAAAGTTCATAATCTGACGAAAATATATCGAAAATAATAATAATTATGTACGTTACACTTACATGGTGTAGATAAACGATTGACTGTTGAAATGTCTGACGAACCTTATACATTTTGACCCGGGATACCGCTAGAGAAAACAGTGAAAAACATGGGAATGAGCACATTATAGGAAAATATGTTTTTTGAAACATATTGTCCCATATTTCCAATAATTTAAAACACTTGTAAAAAGTGTTTCAAAATCGATTTAGAACACGCTCCATTTCCCATTGCTTCAACAAAAACATACCATCGGGCGCCCTCTTACATACGTCACATGCGTCTTGCCAGATCTAGTGGGAACTAAACTTCGACCCCCTGGTTTATTCTACTAATTTCCCGTGAAACTACTGTCGGAACCTTGACATTTTATTGCATACCACATTTTCACACACGTGACGTCACCATTGTGGTTCCTGGGATTGCAGCAATCCCGTTACCGTATTCACCACTTTCGCCACGCTGGCGCCCCTAGTGGCGACGTCGGAAAACTGAACTTCGGGTTTTCCTCGATATGCGGCGCAAAGGTCTGGGTCGGGCGTTCCACCACCGGCTCTGCATCTTGGTTCGTTGTGTCCAGTCTGTGACCCCACTCCAGGTCAGGAGCACTCTGGCCTCTTGTAATAGAGTTCACTGTCGCTTGCTTCTGAACAGGTGATCCTTTAGGGGCAGACACGGGCCTCCTGTTCCTCAGGATTCCACGAGACTTCCAGCGGGCGTCAGCATGGCTGCCTGTGGCTGCCGGAGAGGACGGTTGCTGAGAGGAGGAGGAGGATTTCTGAGGAGCAGGGTATCGCTGGCGAGAAGCTGCGGCATAATTCCATGCAGTGTCCTCTTGGGAAGAGGAGGAGGAGGAGGAGGAGGAGGACTGCTTCTTAGGATATGAGGAGGAGGAGGATTTCTGAGGAGCAGGGTATCGCTGGCGAGGAGCTGCGGCATAATTCCATGCAGTGTCCTCATGGGAAGAGGAGGAGGAGGAGGAGGAGGAGGAGGAGGAGGAGGAGGAGGAGGACTGTTGCTTAGGATAGGAGGAGGAGGAGGATTTCTGAGGAGCAGGGTATCGCTGGCGAAGAGCTGCGGCAGACTTCCATGCAGGGTCCTCTTGGGGAGATAATGATGATGATGAGGAGGAGGATGATGAGGAGGAGGATTTCTGAGGAGCAGGGTATCGCTGGCGAGGAGCTGCGAAAGACTTCCATGCGGCGTCCTCATCGGGAGAGGATGAAGAGGAGGATGAAGATGAGGAGGAGGACTGTTGTTGAGGTCTGTAGTTCCTCACTGGAGGACTGCTTAATGACTGAGTCCTCTGGCTGTGATATATCTGCCGGGCAGAGGACCGCGTGTGAGGAATACTCGAGGATTTCGGTCCCGCAGCTGAGGAATCTTGCTGAAAATGATTATAAGTGGTCCGCCGGGACTTAAGAATAGACTGGCGATCAGAATAACCTCTTGACAACGGCGCCGAAGAGGGTTGCTGAGCGCTGACGGTGGACTCGGACTTAGGACGGTTTGAGGACTGCCACTTCAGGTCAGGAGAGGACTGAGGCCTGTAGCCCCACTGCTCTGCGATGTTAGAAGCCCCACCTGAGGACTGTCCCCTCGCTCCAGCCTGGCCGTACCTCGAACCACGAGAGGACTCCTGTGGAGTACTCCCTGATGAGGACTGTTTATGAGGAATCTCTGGGGACGGTCTCTGGTGACCGGCGGATGACTGCTCCGGTCGAGGACCAGGGTACCTCAGCTGCGGCCTGGCTGGCGGCGCCCGTCCTTTGTACCCTGACGTCACATATCCACCCCCAACAGCAGCGGCAGAGGCGGGGGAGGTGGGAGAAAAACCCTTCTGCCCTCCAGTCTGACCAATCTGACTCGGTTCCCGCTGCTCTGCCTTCTGCTGGTATCCCTGTAGAGGATTCCGCTCCCGCTGCCGCTGCTGCTGCTTCTGCTGCTGCTGCTGCAGTTGCTGCTCGTACCTCTTCCCCTGCCGATGACTCCGCTGCTGCTGCTGCTGCTGCTGCTTCAGTCGCTGATCGTACCCTCTCCCCGGCGCCCTGTACGCCCCCTGTCCTGCTGCCCGCAGACCTGTCTTCTGGGGAGCCGAATAGGCTGAGGGAGAGGGAGAGCGGTAGCCTGGGGAATCCGTATAGGCGCCCTTCGTCGAGGGGGTAGGCGGGTACGCAGCCTCGCCCTTGTAGCTGACATCAGCTTGGAAGCCTCCATCGCCGTCAACTTTGTAGGTCACCGTCTGCAGTCTGCCGTCGGGAAGCAGGACAGAGTACGTTCCCCGCGTCACCTCACCGATGCGACTCTCTCGCTGCCGGTACCTGGTGTCGTTCTTCTCCACCACGCTGTACGCGAAGGCATAGCGGGCAGCGGGGGTGTCTGCGGCGGCGGCTGGAGTGTAGATGGCGGTGGCAGCGGCGGCGGGAGTGTAGGTGGCCCTAGCGGCGGCTGCGGTTGTATAGATGGCGCTAGCAGCGTCCTGTGGCAGTGCAGGGCCGGTCGTCGCCGTATTTTCCCCGAAGAGGACGCGTCCTCTTCGGAAAGGACGGGTCCTCTTCGGCGCCGGAGGAAGAGGAGGTCCTCTTCTGGGTTTGGCGGGCGCCTGGTAGCGCTGTCCAGCGGCTATCGCCGTGAGGACAGCGAACAGCACCAACACCTTCATTCTGCCGCCAACACCAACACCAACACCTCCACCTGGGATACTGTCACTGTTCAGCGTCACTCTCCAGCTATGATGTCTGGATGTGACTCTCTCGCTGTAACTGCTGGATGAGACTGATGCCTGGCCGTGGCCGGAGTGGCGCTATATATCCCGACCACTCCCAGCCACGCCCGGTGACTGTTGCTACATTCACGGCGCCCTGTATTCACACTGCAGCTGTGTTCACACGGGTATGCATTCACGTCTGATCCGTGGAACCACTGGCGGCCAGCGGCGGTAGCGGCGGCGGCAGCGAGGGCGGCGGCAGCGGCGGCAGCGGCGGCAGCGGCGGCAGACGGTGTGAACCGTGACGTCATCAGGCGTGCCGGTTTCCGTTCTCTGTCTGTTTTGGCTGTCAGTCGGCGTGCCTGCCTGCTGTGTCATTTTTTGTCTATCAGCCAATCTGAGAGTGGGAAGCCAACTAAGCATGCCGATGAAAACGAACCTTTTTCAGTTCCGTTGCAAGTATATTTGATAGGAAATCCACTTGGAACACATTTAAATACATGATGGACCAAAGACGGCGTTGCTAATCGGATGGTATGGTTACAATGCGATAGACTGATATGACTCTTTTAATCTCTTCTGCGATGCTACGAATGACATTACGGCTGCTGCTGACTGGCTTAAGGCTGACTGGCTTAAGGCTGACTGGCTTAAGGCTGACTGGCTTAAGGCTGACTGGCTTAAGGCTGACTGGCGGCTGGTGACTGGCTTAAGGCTGACTGGCTTAAGGCTGACTGGCGGCTGGTGACTGACTTAAGGCTGACTGGCTTAAGGCTGACTGGCGGCTGGTGACTGGCTTAAGGCTGACTGGCTTAAGGCTGACTGGCTTAAGGCTGACTGGCTTAAGGCTGACTGGCGGCTGGTGACTGGCTTAAGGCTGACTGGCTTAAGGCTGACTGGCTGCTAGCTGCTTAATGGAATGGAATGCTTAATGGAGTGGCGTTGTCCTCATCAAGCACTGTTTGTAATGGACTCGAGAGTAATCCATTGTAACGTTTAATATATACATTCATTATATAACCTCAATAATGATAACTTTCCATAACCAATAAAGCTGCTGATCTGCTTTATTGTATATGAATCGCGGGTGGTGAAGATATGCTATTAAAATGGCTTTGAATTGGCCCACTCTGTACATTTGACCACGCATTTAGAATAGTAGCTTTCATTTTTAGCAATATTTTACGTACAATTCTCATATCCTGGCTTCCTTGAACATCACATTTTACCGGTTCGCATGTTCTTAAAAATACACAGCTGCAATTACAAACCTTCCGAAGTGAAATCGAATGATTTTTAATGATTGACATTGTTTTTATAATGCCGTACAACCATGAACCCGCGCCGTGCCGGGGGGAGCCTTTAGACGCCCCCTAATGTTTCTCGAGGAGAGCGAAAAAAGTGTGGCGCGCAGGGCCGCCGTTTTTATCACATCTGTTCGGCCATTAACCCGCGCACTGCAGGGGCTTTGCGCCGAACACGAACTGCAGGGGGGTTGATTTCCGCCCCCCCCCTAAGATCTCGAAAACCACGCAACGTAGCGCGAAGCGGAAAAAGGCTTTTGATAGCTTCATACATTTTCTATCGAAAGTATTTCAGTGTTGTTTTAAGTCAGGTCAAAATTGAGGTCACCAGAGGTCATCAAAGGTCAAATTTTCCAGTTTTTCCCTGTTTTAGGACATCGCTCCAGAAATTCAAATATATCTCAGAAACAATGATAGTTAGAAAAAACGGAAAAAGCAAACGCCAGCCAGTGCAATTTGTAATCGCTATAGTGTCCTCAGATTTGATCTCAGGTCAATATTTAAGGCTCCAGAGGAAAAAAAATCATTTTTTTTGCTAAATCGTTTTTTGCTATTTACTTTGTACTTAAAAAGATAACGGAAAACTGTTTACGCCATTGTGTTTATCTTGTCAAGGCGCTTTGAATGATATATAATGTGACCTTGTTAAGTCAACTTAACAATTTGACCAAAGGTCAAGGTCAAGTGGTGACCCAAGTAGGGCATGTTGTACATGGGAAGACGTGTCTCGACGAGACAAACAAATTGATGTCTGTTTTACTTCTCTATCTTTATTATGTCGAGAGTTATTGACAAAAAAGTGATGGTGAACTCGCATGACCTCAAATGACCCAATAGGGTTCACTGAACAAAACTTACACTTGGATCATCAAGAATATCCTATAATAACATGATCCAGAAGTAATTGGACTAGTACCATGCATATCTTTGAAATAGGAAGCATTTGTATATTTCCCCATTGACTTATTATGGCGAGGTTACAAAATTGACCTGACCTTAGGTCACCGATATCAAAATTCCGGATTCAACGAATTGTAAGTACTGATGCCCTCATGACATCCTGTAAGTTTCAACCTGATCGGTGAAAAACTCTGGCTTTGGCACAACTGCAAACATTTTTGGTGGTGGGGTCACTTGACCTGGTTTGGTGACCTGACCTGAGATGACCCGAGCATATTTTTTTTTATCTCAAAGTGTGCGCTATTGATGTCCTAATAAGTGTATCAAAACCCGGCGGCGCTACACGCCGCCGTTTTTTCGCTATCTTTGAAAAACCTGAGGGGGGGGGGGGGGGGGGGCGGAAATCAACCCCCCCTGCAGTGCGCGGGTTAATTGTGCACATGATTTAAAATGAAAATACCTCGGGTCATCTGAGGTCAGGTCACCAGACCAGGTCACTTGTCCCCACCTCCAAAAATGTTTCCGGCCGCTCCACAGCCACATTTTTCGGTCAATCCATTTCCTACTTACAGGATTTCATAAGAGCAATAGTTCCTACAATACGTTTATCTGGGATTTTGTTTTATATCGGTGACCTAAGGTCGGGTTAATTTCGTGACCTCCCCATTATAAGTCATTGGGGAAATAATTAAATGCTTCCTATTCTGAGGATACTAATTATATCAGTCCAATTCCTTCTGGATCATGATAACATAGGCTGTGCTTGAAATTCCAGGTGCAATCTTTGTTCCGTGACCCCTACAGATTCAGATGAGGTCACCCGAGGTTACCAACACTTGTTTGCCAATAAATCTCGACAAAATCAAGATAGATAAGTGAAACTGGCACCAATGTGTTTATCTCGTCGAGACACGTCTCACAATGTGCAAAATGACCTAATTGGGTCACCACTTGACCTTGACCTGAGGTCATATTTTTAAGTTGACCTAACCTGGTCATCATGCATATGATACGAAGCGAAAATTTGAAAATATGACTCTTGATGACCCCTGGTGACCTTTAATATTGACCTGAGAAAACAAAATGAAATAGTTTCAAAATGCATTTTGACGAGCTTCCGAACGGTGTTTTTAGTTTGTGTCTAGGTCCCATAGGAGCCGAATTAGAGGGGGCGTCGAAAAGCCCCCCCCCCTCTCCGGCACGGCGAAGGTGGTGCCGAGCACCGGTACGGCGAGGATTAACTCTGTTTTTTGTTTTGTTTCTATAATATTACCTGCCATGAACCGGGACAAAGTACCCACGATACAATTATTTCCTCCCTCTATGTCGGATATATTTACACATGTGCGAAAGCTAATGGCGAAAAAGTATTTCAAATTCCAGGACGGCAATGCAGCAAGCAATCAAAGACAGTACTGCAGCGTGACTGGGGTGTATAAAGTCTGTTCGCTGCTGCTATTCTTGCGTGGCACGTGTGAAAGTGTTTGCGGTTTCCTGTCGTTCTGTGGACCACTGCCGCCAGCGGCAAGGCTGAAAGTGACGACTCGCACCGTTCTGCCGTTGCAATTTGGCTGACCGCTCACTTTGACCACTCAACTGTGAGAACGTCACGTGAACGTCACGTGAACGTCACGTGAACGTCACGTGAACGTTGACGCTGGCAGATACAATTCGACTCCAGACTCTTAAAAACCGCTGCGCGAGACTAGTGACGGGAGCATTGTTCAGATCACCGACTACTGCACTACTTAACGACCTGGGTTGGGAACGACTCGAGACAAGACGACTCATTCACAAACTACTTTTCTTCCACCGACTATACTACAACTATCCTCCTCTCCCTTCATATGTGATGGACATGCTGACGGACACAAGACAAGATGCTACCGGACTAAGACTGCGAAACGCACACCTCCTCTCCATCCCTCCAACTCGCCTCACATCCTTCCACCGTTCGTATATCCCTTCCACTATCAGACAGTGGAAACTTCTCCCCGCAGCTTTGCGCAACACCAAATCCCGCTCTGACTTTGCTTGTCAGGTCTGGCAGCGATTTGGGGCACCAGAACCACCACCTTTACACTCACACGGCACAACAACAGGAAATACACACCACACAAGACTTCGCGTCGGATTAACGACACTGAATGCACACTTCTTCCGAATCCAACACAACAGCACACCAAGTCCATCATGCATCTGCGGCCACAGTCACGAAGATACAATACACTACATACTCTGGTGCCCCCTACATGACACTAATCGATCACAATTATTCACTGCGATAAAATCTATCATACCCAACTTCGATAACCTCTCTGCTCAAAGAAAAATTGACACCCTCCTTTTCGGCAAAAATCTCAACAAAAACCAAGGAACGTTCATTGCCCACCACTTACAAACATTCATTCTACGCACCCGTCGATTCATCTCCACACCCCAACATTCACACATTACCCATTCGGCTTGTTGACCTGACCTCGGCTGCCCGGTGCCTGAGACACATTAAGTGTACCAAACGGTTGCTCGGAGGGTCGTTGGCGGGGTTGGCGCTGTCTGATCCCCTGCTTTAGTTATTCTCTTATTTCTAGTGTATGTCATTTCTGTTAGGTTGTTTATGTGGACTTATGCCAGTTTATTATTTTAGTTATACTCCTTAGGAGAGGCGCTTTAAATTAAGCCATTGCTTTTGCGCCAATCCGCTACTGTAATTTCATTTGGATTGTTTTTTCTGTTAATAAAATACTGTGAACTGTGTGAACGTCATGGGAACGTCACGTGAACGGCGCTGCATCCTGGCGCGGTACACGGCCAGGATGCAGCGCCGTGTACCGCGCGATGTGAAGAAGCTGCTGGTGGAGGCACTAGTATTCCCCTATATACGCTACTGTTTGGCTGTGTGGGGCGGATGCACGTCTACCCAACTAAAACGCATTCAAAAGTGTGTCAACTTCGGTGCCCGAATTGTTATGGACCTTGCGTACCGAGATCGAGTATCAGCGGCCCTAAAAGAGCTCTGTTGGCTCAGAATAGAAACGCTTATAGCCGAGCACGACTTGCATATTATGTACAAGCTCATCCATGACGCAGACGCACCAGTGTCAATCCGCCGACTCCTGGCCGACCGCTCCGAGGTATCTTGTCGCACCACTCGAGCGACACAAAACCGAGAGCTGGAAGTTGCCCGAGTCAGAACGGAGTTTGCGCGGCGCTCCTTTCTGTGTCGTGCGACGCGGGCATGGAATCAGCTGCCGATGACTGTCAGGTGTTCTCCAAGTTTTATAATTTTTAAAGCGAACGTAGGTGAAGTCATGTAATTTAACTTCGAAATGAGTATGATATGCGATGAGTATGTTTTAATGCAGTGTTTTTACTGAGCTGTAAATGACGTGGATTACTGAAAAACCATGCAATGGATGTATCCGAAATATATGATGATGATGATGATGATGTGAACGTCACGTGACGTCACTAGACAACTGTGGGAACGTCACGCAACGGGCTGGGAGTCCACAGCACTGTGAGTCATTACTGAGAGTCATTACTGGATGGCGTCATAAAGGTGGGAGATACGTCCCGGGAGGCGCCTTGCTGGCCGCTAAATACTCGTAGGTACCCGTCCATCAGTTTATATGTTCATGGTTCATAATCTTGAATATTTTTCAACACTGTTTTGAGAGACATGATGATAATAAGAATTGCTAACCTAACTCTCATAATGCCAAAAATGATGATTTAGTAAAAAAAAAAAAATTGAAGCTTTCTGCTTGCGCTTTCATCAGCCATTATGTGTATTTTTCCCAACATTTAGCAAAAAAACATACGAATTCAAATCTACAGTAACATGCATTTGGGCACACGCGTACTTCCGGTAAAATAGGTAACAAATTCATATATTATTACAAGAAAATGCATACTTTTGATATATCGCATGAACTGTAAGTTGATGCATGTAATAATAATAAGCTGTTTCGCGCGATAAGGACCTCTTTCCCCGGACTGCTGGGCCTCTTCCCCCGGAAGATATGGGCCTCTTCCCCCGGACTGCTGAGAACACGTAGCGTACAGATCATCGAAGATCTTGTTGGCAAAAACGTCTACCCGCTACATTTGGTAAAAAGACTAACGAATGAAGCCATACGAAGGAAGTCGGTCAGACCTGTCAGATCCGACCCTGTAACGGTCTACCTTGCGCTCCCGTTCGTCGATGACGCGCTCTGTCGCAGGGTGGAGGGCATCATCAAGGCGAGTCACCTCAACCTCAGTTCCGAGTGGCGTGGAGGGGGGGGGGGTGTTCTAGCCCTAGGCACAGACTAGTGAGGTCGGCCTACCTCCCCGTACCCTGCCCTGGAGGGGGAGACACTGCAACTGCTGTGAGGCGGGATTGCGTGGGAAGTGTCACACTAAAAACGTAATTTATCGCATGGACTGTAAACTGTGTAAGATACACGAGTCCCTTTACATCGGAGAAACTCGCCGTTCAGTCAGGCTCAGGTATAATGAACATATCAGAGACGCAAAAAACAACAAATCAGATACTCTGTTCGGTCTTCATCAAACAAATCACCCAGGCGTGCAGCTAAACAACAGCAACGTCTCCATCCAAATTGTACATATGTCCGAAGACGGCCCAGATCGAAAGATCTGGGAATCCATGTACATACGTTATCTGAAACCCATTCTTAACCCGCGCACTGCAGGGGCTTTGCGCCGAACACGAACTGCAGGGGGGTTGATTTCCGCCCCCCCCTGAGATCTCGAAAACTACGCAACGTAGCGAGAAGCGGAAAAAGGCATGTGATAGCTTCATACATGTTCTATCGAAAGTATTTCAGTGTTTTTTTTTTAAAAGTCAGGTCAAAATTGAGGTCACCAGAGGTCATCGAAGGTCAAATTTTCCAGTTTTTCCCTGTTTTAGGACATCGCTCCAGAAATTCAAATATATCTCAGAAACGATGATAGTTAGAAAAAAACGGAAAAAGCTAACGCCAGCCAGTGCAATTTGTAATCGCTATAGTGTCCTCAGATTTGATCTCAGGTCAATATTTAAGGCTCCAGAGGTAAAAAAAAATCATTTTTTTCTAAATCGTTTTTTTGCTATTAACTTTGTACTTAAAAAGATAACGGAAAACTGTTTACGCCATTGTGTTTATCTTGTCAAGGCGCTTTGAATGATATATAATGTGACCTTGTTAAGTCAACTTAACAATTCGACCTAAGGTCAAGGTCAAGTGGTGACCCAAGTAGGGCATGTTGCATATGGGAAGACGTTTCTCGACGAGACAAACACATTGATGTCTGTTTTACTTATCCATCTTCATTATGTCGAGAGTTATTGACAAAAAAGTGATGGTGACCTCGCATGACCTCAAATGACCCAATAGGGGTCACTGAACAAAACACTTGGATCATCAAGAATATCCTATAATAACATGATCCAGAAGTAATTGGACTAGTACCATTCATATTCTTGAAATAGGAAGCATTTGTATATTTCCCCATTGACTTATCATGGGGAGGTTATGAAATTGACCTGACCTTAGGTCACCGATATAAAAATTCCGAATTATACGAATTGTAAGTACTGATGCCTTCATGACATCCTGTAAGTTTCAACCTGATCGGTGAAAAACTCTGGCTTTGGCACAACTGCAAACATTTTTGGTGGTGGGGTCACTTGACCTGGTCTGGTGACCTGACCTGAGATGACCCGAGCATATTTTTTTCTCAAAGTGTGCGCAATTGATGTCCTAACAGGTGTATCAAAACCCGGCGGCGCTGCGCGCCGCCGTTTTTTTCGCTATCTTTGAAAAACCTGAGGGGGGGCGGAAATCAACCCCTGCTGGGGGGTTGATTTCCGCCTCCTGAGGGGGGGGGGGGGGGTGGAAGTTAACCCATGCAGTGCGCGGATTAACACTCAAAACTTCGTCATGGCCTATTATCTGAGAGTTCCTGATATCTAAGCACGGCTGTTTGGTGTTTGGTGATTTCTTTTTATCTTAGTTTATCTTATCTTATCTGAACCTGATAGCTTAGAGTACAGCTTAATAATTTTACGAGTGATATTGTGTAATTTGTATTGTGTAACCTTGTGTAACCCTGTCGTGAAACTTTACAAATTTTACAACTTAAAGGCAATGTATATTACTAATATTTATGCTAGCTGGTTGAATGTTTTGTCTCATAATTATATTTAGTAACGTAAATATATTTGTTTCATAGGGGGAAGGTGTGTTTGTATATTGTATATATTATGTTATATATTGCGTTTGTATATTGTATATACTGTATATGTGGTAAGAGGCTGTATGCGTGGTTATATGTCGTTATGCTGTATGTCGGTTTGTTAATTTTATTATTTGTATATGCATCAACTTACAGCCCATGCGATATACAAAAGTCTTCATTGTCATGTAACAACATGTGAATGTGTAACCTATTTTACCGGAAGTACGCGTGCGCCCAAATGCATGTTACTGTATATTTGAATTCGTATGTTTCTTTGCTAAATGTTGGGGATTTTTTTTTAAAAAACAATTAATGGCTGATGAAGGCACAAGCCGAGAGCTTCCTCTCTTGTGTTTTATTTACTAAATCTTCTTTTTGGCATTATGAGAGTTAGATTAGCACTTTTTATTACTGTTCATGGTTCATATAATTTATCATTGGGAGCATTTTTGCCAGATTTTCCAGAAGGTATTTATTGATCCTGCACTTGCGATTGTGTCATTGTCAGAAATCAGGGAGGAGATTTGGTAGGGGTTCAGCTGGGAATAATCAGCATCTCTGTTATTTACCGGGGTCTCCGCTCCCCGTCTCCGTCCGGCCCCGGTATTGTCCAAACCATACCGTCTCGGGCGTTCTGACGGCGACTTTTGATTGGTTGACACGCTGCTTTGCGCCCCTGACGCATGCTGTGCCGCCGACCACTGCTCTAGGCCGCCTCCCTAAAACGGAGGTTACTCGCAGGTATACGCTATGGCACTTTTTGTCGGTGAGCCTTCTATCCTACCGAAAAGCCCTTGTTCCATTGTTGATGATTGTAAGGCAAGAAATGTGGTTGATGCCATGGCGACGAATTGACAATTTGCACTGATCTGATCTTTCCACCCCCCTATCTGCGTTTTGTTTATGTCTAACCTTGTGATAATTGTCTTCTAGCTAGTGAATTTCATTAGTTTGATTCTGCGGTTACTTAAATACTCGTGTAGCGAGCAAAATAGGTGCGTCACTATCCTGTGTGCCCCCATTACTTTCCCATTGATCGCTTAATATTCCAGTCTACATAGACCAAGATCAATAGATGATAATTGCAATATATCTACCAAACAATCTTCAAGCTAGACGAAACCAAACGAGGTGACCGAAAACCGCTAGTCGCAGCATCAGGCCAGACAGTTTGGCAGAACATTTGTATTCAAATGACCGTAATTATACCCGTCGTTACGGCATATCCTACCGTATTTATGATCACCGAATGTTTTGACGGCGAATTTCAACGGGCGTAAAACGAGTCGTGTGACGCTATTTGAATCGCTGCAACTTGCAGGAGCCAAACTTGTTGTCATGGCAACCGAGTATGTATACTCGATAAAGCAAAAATTGGCTAGGAAACCGAAAAAGAACTATGTGTAACGGTGTTAATGGTGTATAGAAAAGAAGACTTCATGGACGAACTAATTTCTCGACACAACTTATTCAGCATATTTTGTATTTTCATCGCCGGCACTAGCAGAAAACTTCACGAGATCCACCTAACAGAAACAGCATTCTATAACAACAACAAAAACTAAAAGTGGTGAATCAGATCACCTCTCTGTAACCAACACAGTCACCTACATCTATCAGTGCAACATACCAGCCGTTTTAATCAGCTATGTAACTGAGATCCGGCAGGCGCTAAAGTCTGCTGAATTATAGCATCAAATGGATCCCACTTCCACCAGTCAGCGGCGCGTTTACATCTGTCACTGAAGCGCAGGCTCACATCCGATTTAGGTATAGGTTAAACTGAATAGTCCGTCGGGTCTGTTTTCGCTGGAACCTATCGGTGAAGACCAGACTGGCTGATCATTAAAGCATCACTACATAAGTAACCAGCATATTACTAACCAGTGAAATCAAACCAGTTACTTTCTTTGCAATTACAATAATAAATAACCTTATTCTCATAATACCGAAAAATATTTTAAAAAGACAAAGTCAAATTAAGGAGCTTTCGGCTTGCGCCTTCATCAGCCATAAATGTATTATTTTCCATTTTTGTCACCAGTTAGCAAAAAACATAACTATTCAAATATCCAGTAACCTGCATTCGGCACACATGCACTTCCAAGATGGTAGAAATTCAAGTAGGCTGCGCACAGCAACATGCCAATCAATTGGTCGAGTCGGGGTATTTAACACAAATACAACAAATACAACCGCGCATAACAAATACCTATCTACCTCATATATACCTGTATACTATACTTCTATGCATATATTCACATACCACATACCACATACCTATCTACCTCATATATACCGCATACCACATACCTATCTACCTCATATATACATGTATACTATACTTCTATACATATATACACATTTACGTTGAATATATATACACACAATGCCTACCTCACCTAAAGACGAGCTTCTAGCTATACATATACCTATGCGTCCTACCGAATATAACACATACCTATCTACCTCATATAATCATGTATACTATACTTCTATGCATATATACACACATACCACATGCCACATACCTATCTACCTCATATATACCGCATACTACATACCTATCTACCTCATATATACATGTATACTATACTTATATGCATATATACACATTTACATCAAAAACATATACACACAATGCCTACCTCACCTGAAGACGCGCTTCTAGCTATACATATACGTCCTGCCGAATTTATACAATAATTATCAAAACACCCTTTTTCCAATACATATAAATTAATTTACGTTACCGAGACTCACGCGTGCCGTCCCCCCCCCCCCCCCACTCCGCCCCCAAACTCCCTCAAATGGACATGAACCCCGCCATCCCACGTATCCAGTGATCGACCCAAGAATACAAAATCGAAATTATGATACAATAAATGCAATAAATGCACATATCCACCGAACAGTCAGACTCAGATACAAAGAGATATCAGAGTATATGCCATGATGAGGTTTGTGGGTTAAGGGTGTTAAAAAAAGAAGAAAAAAGGGTGTTTTGATAATTATTGTATAAATTCGGCAGGACGTATATGTATAGCTAGAAGCGCGTCTTCAGGTGAGGTAGGCATTGTGTGTATATGTATTTGATGTAAATGTGTATATATGCATATAAGTATAGTATACATGTATATATGAGGTAGATAGGTATGTAGTATGCGGTATATATGAGGTAGATAGGTATGTGGCATGTGGTATGTGTGTATATATGCATAGAAGTATAGTATACATGATTATATGAGGTAGATAGGTATGTGTTATATTCGGTAGGACGCATATGTATATGTATAGCTAGAAGCTCGTCTTTAGGTGAGGTAGGCATTGTGTGTATATATATTCAACGTAAATGTGTATATATGTATAGAAGTATAGTATACATGTATATATGAGGTAGATAGGTATGTGGTATGCGGTATAAATATGAGGTAGATAGGTATGTGGTATGTGGTATGTGAATATATGCATAGAAGTATAGTATACAGGTATATATGAGGTAGATAGGTATTTGTTATGCGCGGTTGTGTTTGTTGTATTTGTTTTAAATACCCCGACTCGACCAATTGATTGGCATGTTGCTGTGAGCAGCCTACTTGAATTTCTACCATCTTGGAAGTGCATGTGTGCCGAATGCAGGTTACTGGATATTTGAATATTTATGTTTTTTGCTAACTGGTGACAAAAATGGAAAATAATACATTTATGGCTGATGAAGGCGCAAGCCGAAAGCTCCTTAATTTGACTTTGTCTTTTTAAAATATTTTTCGGCATTATGAGAATAAGGCTATTTATTATTGTAATTGCAATGTCTTCAATTGTTCTCAAAACAGTGCTAAAACAAATACAAGATCAGTTACTTTCTCTCGACTTCGCACAGTAGGGCTGCTCGCAGTCAACACAAACGCATGTGGCACTGACAGCTGGTATTGCTGGGGGATATGGCAAATGTGTCGACACTCGCAATACACGAAAATAACCAAGATGAGATCCCGTAAACCGAACCATGCCGAAGACACGATGGACTCTGCGGTAACAACAGGTGCAATGTTTGACGTCACACTACGGCCCGCTGATGGCATGACGTCACACTATGGCACGCTGATGGCATGACGTCACACTATCTCGTCATCATATTGCGTCATAGTATTGCCTTGGATCACTGACGGCTAAACACGAGATCAATTCAACAATATGAGTCATTGCACAGCAGAGAGCTATCCGCCACAGGCGTCAAAAGCAACCGTCAAACAAACGACACTATGAGATGAGACTACGAGGCAGTTGTCTCGTCGACTATCACCACACTGCAGACGTCAAATAGCAGCCGTGAAAAATTAACGCCTCGATGCTGCAAAACACTGGCGTCAGCATGTCTGAAAGCATTCTGAAAACAAGTCACTGCATGTATGTAGTCCCATGGACAACTGTTCCGAGTGTGTAACAGATGACAATTCGTTCAGCATGCTTTCCTAACTATCCGCTTTAACTGCGCTATAACTTCTTTAACCAGCCAGATCCGCATCATTTGACGCTTAGACTATAGGACATGCGCACGATCGTACGCCAACATAAAACGCACGGCACATCTGGTAACCGACACATCTGGCAACCGATAAACCTTGGCACATCTGGCAACCGACACATCTGGTAACCGACAAACCTTGACACATCTGGCAACCGATAAACGTTGGCACATCTGGCAACCAACACATCTGGTCACCGACAAACCTCGACACATCTGGCAACCGATAAACCTTGGCACATCTGGCAACCGGATGGCAGAGTGAAGGCGGGCCATCTTGAGGCAGTTTTACAACAGGTTCGCCACCGTATTCTCACTCCGTACAGCAGGATCTCCACCTCTCACCGTATTCTCACTCCGTACAGCAGGATCTCCACCTCTCACCGTATTCTCACTCCGTACGGCAGGATCTCCACCTCTCACCGTATTCTCACTCCGTACGCAGGATCTCCACCTCTCACTCCGGCACGTGACACTAGTGTTCGGCAAAGTGTTCGCTATCCACTGGACTGTTGTCTATTCGGTATTCAGTTCTCGTAGCTCACGGTTCTCCAAGGACACCGCGCCAGACATTTCTCGCCATGTCGCTAAGGAATCACTCAACATGTCACTAACGGCATTAGAATGTCTGTGAGATCTAGCGACTTTCCGGGATTCAGTCTCTATACCCTCGGAGCACATTACATGCGCCTCTCTGTTTTGTCATTCTCTTGATTCGCTCCTTTGTCTTGCCTTGGCTTGTCTGGATCCGTCTTTCCTTCTCTCCTCATCTAAGACAAATATTTAGGCGAATCAAGAATCGGAAAGTGGAGATTAAAATGATGAAGCATAACGTATGAGTACAATTAAATCAACCCAGTGAATGCTATTAGACCCATCAACTAATGTTTCCGGTATTGCTTTTTTAATAAAGGTGAAGGTGAAGATTTGTGAAATAATTTTAGTCCGAAAAGCTTCACGAGTTTTATTTTTCCATTTCTGTCACGGATCTCTTCCCCGGAAAGAACGAACAAAGTGTGAAAAATATCGCTTACCGGAAGAACATAAAGCTTTTCCTCTGATTCATTCTACTTCCGGCCCTCATCGCTCCTCGCTTCTTCGGCGGTTCGACGCGGCCCCCCTCTGGACTCTGATCCCCCGGCACTCCCAGATCTGACCTTGACCTCGTCAGGTCACACCTTGACCTCCCGCCCCAGGCGCGGTGACCCTCAGGACTAACGTTACACACGTCCGCCACCAGGTTCCGCTGGCCGGAATAGCTGAGAAGCCGTGTCGTCGACAGCGATAGATACGATGAAGCGGTATAGACGCCCTCCTCCGGCCTCCGGTTGACCTCTAGAAGGTCGTGGAACTCGGTGAGTTTGTCGACGATCAGAGTTAAGATGGCGGTGCCGTGGTTCAGCTCGATGAGACGAAGAATCAAGAGGCCGTCGTAGCCGAGGTACGTCAGAAGGTTACGGCACGTGCGGTCTAGACGCTCCCCCTCCATCCGGCCGGTCCGCCAGAGATAGTACCTGCAGAGGGAGGGGTCAGGTCAGACTATGTCAGGCCAAGTCAGGTCAGGTCAGTCGCTCGCCCTCCATCCGGCCGGTCCGCCAGATATAGTACCTGCAGAGGGAGGGGTCAGGTCAGGTCAGACTATGTCAAGTCAAGTCAGGTCAGGTTAGTCGCTCGCCCTCCATCCGGCCGGTCCGCCAGAGATAGTACCTGCAGAGGGAGGGGTCAGGTCAGGTCAGACTATGTCAAGTCAAGTCAGGTCAGGTCAGACGCTCCCCCTCCATCCGGCCGGTCCGCCAGAGATAGTACCTGCAGAGGGAAGGGTCAGGTCAGACTATGTCAGGCCAAGTCAGGTCAGGTCAGTCGCTCGCCCTCCATCCGGCCGGTCCGCCAGATATAGTACCTGCAGAGGGAGGGGTCAGGTCAGGTCAGACTATGTCAAGTCAAGTCAGGTCAGGTTGGTCGCTCGCCCTCCATCCGGCCGGTCCGCCAGAGATAGTACCTGCAGAGGGAGGGGTCAGGTCAGGTCAGACTATGTCAAGTCAAGTCAGGTCAGGTTAGTCGCTCGCCCTCCATCCGGCCGGTCCGCCAGAGATAGTACCTGCAGAGGGAGGGGTCAGGTCAGGTCAGACTATGTCAAGTCAAGTCAGGTCAGGTCAGACGCTCGCCCTCCATCCGGCCGGTCCGCCAGAGATAGTACCTGCAGAGGGAGGGGTCAGGTCAGGTCAGACTATGTCAAGTCAAGTCAGGTCAGGTCAGTCGCTCGCCTTCCATCCGGCCGGTCCGCCAGAGATAGTACCTGCAGAGGGAGGGGTCAGGTCAGGTCAGACTATGTCAGGTCAAGTCAGGTCAGGGCAGGTCATCTCGTCCGCCATAGGTATAGGTAGTACCTACAGAGATTGGAGATGATCAGGTCAGGCAAGGTCAGGGCAAGTCAGGTCAGGTCAGGTCACCTCATCCACCACAGGTAGTACCTGCAGAGGAGAGGCGAAGTCAGGTCAGGGTATCCAGTCAATCACAGAGAACAACTGGAAATATTGTGAACTGAAACTGAAAGTGAATGATGCAAACACACTGGAGTGGACACGGTGACGTACGCCCGGAAGTCCCAACTATATCATCTTATAACATCATGAGAAAGAAAGCTCGACACATTGACACATTTTCCCGACACGCCCGGTTTTATGTCATATAGAACTTCATATCCAAGCCAGCCTGGCGTGACAGAATATACTGCAATAGCCACTAAGCCAGCTGACGCGCGTTAGTTTATTGCACAGGCAGAGGTAGGCAAGCTCGACAGGACAGGTAACCGAGGGAACCGACAGGTACCCGAGGGAACCGACAGGTAACCGACAGGTAACCGACAGGTAACCGACAGGTAACCGACAGGTAACCGACAGGTAACCGAGGGAACCGACATGTAACCGACAGGTAACCGACAGGTAACCGACAGGTAACCGAGGGAACCGACATGTAACCGACAGGTAACCGACAGGTAACCGACAGGTAACCGACAGGTACCCGAGGGAACCGACAGGTAACCGACATGTAACCGACAGGTAACCGACAGGTAACCGACAGGTAACCGACAGGTAACCGAGGGAACCGACATGTAACCGACAGGTAACCGACAGGTAACCGACAGGTAACCGACAGGTAACCGACAGGTAACCGAGGGAACCGACATGTAACCGACAGGTAACCGACAGGTAACCGACAGGTAACCGACAGGTAACCGACAGGTGACCGAGGGAACCGACAGGTAACCGACAGGTAACCGACAGGTAACTGACAGGTATCCGACAGGTAACCGACAGGTAACCGAGGGCACCGACAGGTAACCGACATGTAACCGACATGTAACCGACAGGTAACCGACAGGTAACCGAGGGAACCGACATGTAACCGACATGTAACCGACAGGTAACCGACAGGTAACCGACAGGTAACCGACAGGTAACCGAGGGAACCGACATGTAACCGACAGGTAACCGACAGGTAACCGACAGGTAACCGACAGGTAACCGACAGGTAACCGACAGGTAACCGAGGGAACCGACAGGTAACCGACATGTAACCGACAGGTAACCGACAGGTAACCGACAGGTAACCGAGGGAACCGACATGTAACCGACAGGTAACCGACAGGTAACCGACAGGTAACCGACAGGTAACCGACAGGTAACCGAGGGAACCGACAGGTAACCGACAGGTAACCGACAGGTAACCGACAGGTATCCGACAGGTAACCGACAGGTAACCGAGGGCACCGACAGGTAACCGACAGGTAACTGACAGGTAACCGAGGGAACCGACAGGTAACCGAGGGAACTGGCAGGTAACCGACGGGTAACCGAGCGAAATCGCCGGCCAATACCACAACCTTTAGAGCGGTTAGAATTCTCACGGCACCGGCGACTGTCCGACGTTCCGCTTAATGCTGGACCGGTGCCGACCATAACATTCCCAATCAACCAGTTAACGCCAAAATGAAGTGAGACATATGTGAGAGTTGGGTGGATTTCATCGCGCTCATTGTAGCTCGTGATATATTGCCTGTATGGTTCAGTGCCCACTGGCCGTGGGTTTTCGCGAACCTGTCATGGTGTCAAGCTTCACGAACCTGTCATGGTAGAGCGCCCGGAATTGTCAAGATTCACGAACCTGTCATGGTAGAGCGCCCGGAATTTGTAGAACACCTTGCACAGTTCCACTCCAGAGTGATAAATGCCAAGACAATGTTAACAGTCTTGAAGAAAAACGAGCCAAATTGCAATTATGTTTGTACTGGGTGCAGGAAGAGTGAAAGTATGTGGCATGCAATTCATGAGACCTGTTTTCCCATTTAGCCAGGATTAGGGTTTCTGAAAATTAGATATCTATTATTTTGTAGATAATACTGTAGTATCCAACCACAGCGTCAATGTGTTTTGTTTGTCTAACAAAGCACGCCGGGTCAACATGACTTCCGTTTAATTTCCGCTCCCCCAATGACGTATCATCACCGTTACCATTGTCTCAGAATAGCGCCAGCGTAATCCCGAGTCCCATTTCACGCCATTCAAGAGATTTCGCGCCATTCAGAGAGAGTCGGGCGATCCATTTAGGCTTCTGCCCAATATTCCCGGCCGTTATAACACACACCATTTCACCCGGCTATGACTGAGCCTTCAGAGACCGGCCTGAGGTGTGGTGCCGGGCAGTCGAGCCGTTAGCGGCTGAATAAGTAGCCCTGGTGTGAATGCGCTATGCAATTCAGCGGCCGAAGAGAGGGCGTGACAGCCAGTCGTTAAACACAGTGCAAGGCCCGGAGAATCCCCACAGGCGTCAATGGATATTTGGCCCAGAAAAGACACAACACGTTGGATGCAAGAATGTTTGGAGTATGGTATAGGTAATGTAAGCTGGTGGCGCATAACTCGTTAGCATTTTTGATTTAAGAATGGGATTTTGCATATGAGAATTATGTGACTCTGATGACTCAAAACAACACATCATGAAACACTGTATGAATGAATAAACGAAGGAACGGATGAATGAATGGATGAATGAATGACTACATGAAGTAACGAACGAACGAACGAACGAACGAACGAACGAACGGACGAACGAACGAACGAACGAACGAACGAGCGAACAAACGAACGGACGAACGAACGAACGAACGAACGAACGAACGGACGGACGGACGAACGGACGAACGAACGAACGAACGAATCACCCAAATCACCTGACTCACCAAGCTCACCTCACTCACCTCACTCGCCCAACTCACCTTATTCATCTCACTCACCTAACTCACACACCCAACTGACAAACTCACCTGACGAAACTCCGCCGGGACGTCTGTGATGACCTGAAGAGCCATATCAGCGTGCTGTAGAGCGTCAGAGGCAACAGCGCCGCCACGTAGAACCATAACACACCAAAGATCTTCTCATTGAACAGGTTGATAGGCAGAACGCACTGGCAGGTGTAGTGCTCCAGCGCACCCTGGTTGGCTGCAGACACCTGGCCGGGTGAACGGAGCGTCGTGGGTTCAAATCCGGGCAGGGGGGATTTTTTTTTGCACATTTGGAACAGCAGTTGTAGTTTGAGTATTCTTAAATGATGATGTTGTTCATGAATAGGCATGTCAATGTTTATGGCATTAGTGTAGCGACACTAATGCAAAATCGTCTATCATAATTTGTTGAATATGCCAGTGAAAAAAGCATCACGATACTGGCAACTTTCACTGGCAACTTACCGTCAACTCAGAATAGAACAAATGATCCCACGTTGTCTCATCAAGCTAATCGCTACAAGAACAACGGGATAAAGACAATGATGATTTAGGTACGTCTGCGGAGATATTGGGACAATTTTGGCAGATTATTTTCGGCGATTCTCCCCATACTCTGTTCGCAATAGCAGCCCGTAATAACTGTCACACTTGTTACGTTTTGTGGGTTATTTATTGCATCTCACCACTACACTTTATTATTCCATTAAGTATTATTTCTGTCCTTTTTCATCCCTCAGTCCACTTTTTTCTTCTTCTTCTGAGTAGCTGTTTTCGTTCGGTAGTTGCTTCCCTCTACCTTTTGGACTTTTACATTTCATATTCGTATCGTCTGTTCGTAAATTGTTACTACTCTCCTGATTGTTCTGCTTTGTGTCCGCAACTTTCTTTTGAACTAGTTCCTTCTCTTCCAAAATACCTCTCACATCATTTGCTTCCTTACCCTTTCATTTTTCTTCTCATTGAGGTTTCTGCTAACATTCTGCAGTCAGTTCCCTTCGTTCTTCTAGTTCTCTCTTTACCGAGTATTCTCTCCTCGCTCTCCAACATAGCCAAGACGTTTTCTCCACATGTCTTCCCTTTTGTTGCCGCCATTTCTCCCCCTCTCTCGCCTCCCTCGCCTCCCTCGCCTCCCTCGCCTCCCTCGCCTCCCTCGCCTCCCTCGCCTCCCTCGCCTCCCTCGCCTCCCTCGCCTCCCTCTCCTCACCTGACAAAGTGTATGCAGAGGAAACAGGGTTGACGTGTACCAGTCCCGGTTGGACACGTACGTTCTCAACACCTGGAAACCGTGCGCAATATACGCAGAACCTGCAGCGCAGAACAAAACACGGGCAATTAAAACCTACACAAACTGGTGCTAAATTCACAGCAGCACCACATATTGGTAGAGCTGGCACGTATCAACCAGCTAACTCGGAACCATTACTTACATTTGGAAGACCCCGTGCAACTTGAAGCGGTTGTGTTTGTGGGATTGTGTTTGTGGGATTGTGTTTGTGGGATTGTGTTTGTGGGATTATGGACGCCTTGCTTCTGAGATGGCTCTGTTGGCTTACATAACATTATATCGTTGGTCGGAACGTACTTTGGAATCCTGATAAAGCCTGTCAACTCTATGTATTCCACACATAAGCGATCTTCATACGACTTTATATATAACCTCCATGCATTTCATCTATCGATTTAACTTCCCTGTCCACAAGGGCGGATCCAGCCGGCCGTTTTGGGGGGGCCAAACCGTTTTTTTTTAGCGGACCTTACCTACCCCCAATTTCGAATTTCTTCCCGGATTTGGGCCACTTTATTTTGCAACCACACGATTTCGATTTTTTTCCCCATTTTTTTATAGGTTTTCGACCTTTTGGGATATCGAAAAAGGAAAGATGTCAGCTTGCAGTTTGTATTGTTCCGACATTGACTTACACTGATAAAAACTATGGCAATTGTCAGCTGTACCCAGGGGCGTCGCCGATAATTTTTGAGTGGGGGGGTCGGCTGAAATGACGACAAAAAAATGTACCCCAATTTGTTATGCGTGTATTTAAGCCTTTGCAACATTTCTAATGTGGATTTGCATTTTATAGTAGGTACTTGTTATTTAGCGCCGCGAAGCGGCGCGAATTTTTTTTTGCTCGGGTTTGCCTGATAAAACCCAGAAACATAGGCATTTTTTAGCTTCTTAGCCTTGTAGAGGATAATAAGCTAAAAATGTTATTCATTCAATTCAGCGTTACGACGAAACGAAGACGATGACGATGGCTTCGTTATGACGATGGCTACTGATGTGACGCCGCGAAGCGGCGTGAACATTTTAATTTTAGGTCGTGGAAAACGCATTTTTAATATTGGAACCAGACCGTGAGTGGAGCCAAGCCTCAGGTAACCCCTTTTCCTGGTTGCACATCTCGGTATGATGCAAAATGTTGAAATGAAGGTAGTTTTTCATATACATTAGCCTCGGATAGTAAATCACGATGGCCGGTGGCAGTCTGCGCTCAATAGTACATATGATAATAATAACTGTAGTCTGTATACATACCTATGTACCGAACTGTAACACACAACTGGTAACGGTGCAAATGGTTTCAAAGTAGCAAGAGGCAGACCGACATTTCCGCGAATAATTGGTCCCTGTGGATCTGGAGGAGCCTGGGGGAGATGGCTTGGGGAGATAGTCCTGGCCTGGTCCCCACTATTAGCTCTTCGGGCCAACAAGTTGGGCACCGCTGGAACAGCTTCCGGTTGCCGAAGTCCGCGTCTTTGCGTTCGCGTCGCCTTTTTCGGAACTCGGCAGACAAGCTAAACATGTAGCCCGCTTTAAAGATAATATTTTATGAAGAGAGTTGGCCCTGGGGCCAGCAATTACCGCCAAGGAGAGCCTCTGCAAGACACTTAATTAAATTAATTTTCCAAATTTGTATATGCAATTGCGAAACTTGTGTCATGCCGCGAAGCGGCGCGAAATTTTTCAGTTTTTGACTGAGGCTAGCTTGATTTTGACTGCTGCAATTTTGGGATGCCCAGTACCGTTCTAAAAACGCAAATATAGCATGCATTAAATTTCACGTCTTGGGGGGGGGGGGGGGGGGGGGGAGGGGGCAAAACATAGTTTGGCCCCCCTTAAACAGGCTTGGGGGGGGGGGGGGGGCATGGCCCCGTTCGCCCCCCTGGATCCGCCCTTGGTCGTGGGTCTAGTTATTCCTTCGTCGACGACGAAATAATTATTTATGAACGTGTTCATTTTTTTTCTTAAAATTTCACAGAACACGGAATTTTATTGTTTTTTATATGCGTTGAGGCTCATATTACAGTTATTTTTATATATATATATACATATATATTTTTTTTTTGGGGGGGGGGGGGGGCAAAAGACATGTTTCCCCCCCTTCCTTCCAGGCTTTTTTTGGGGGGGGGGCATGGCCGGATTGCCCCCCCTGGATCCGCCAGTGCCTGTCCAAAAGGTGAGACAGGATATTTTATTTTGTTTAAATCTGAGACGGATGCCACGATTTATGGGCCAAACGATAGCTTCTCGAAATTGTCTCTCGCCGTGAGGGAGGCATCTGTCTCGCCGCATGTCTCAGCGATAATAGGCAAGCTATATATGCATGGACTGAAATTCAGATGTGGTACAATAGTTCATGTCCTTGATCTTTTGCACATGAAACACATCGCAGACGTTCCCGCGCTGTCTTTCATTTTTGACACGGCAGCCAGAAGGAGTAGCAAGACGGCAGAAAATCGTATGCAAATTATGATGGATTTTTCATCGCACGAGCGTTTTACCGCCTGCGATCCGCCAAGGCGAATATCATAAGCCAGATGACGAGATAAAATCGATGACTCGGTAGGCGAGGTGGAAAGAGTCCGTCTGCGTCTCAGCTGCATGGCTGGCGTTCGGACGATAATTGAGTAGATTGTATGACGATAATATGTAAATGAGGATGCATAAAAAATAGCCATAGCAGTGCCATCACAAATATGTTTGTTAAGCACAAGCAACAATGTATATACAGTGATCATACTACCTACACATGGAATACACAATGAACTTATAATAATAAAGTACACATACATAAATAGCACACATGTATATAGTACACATATACAAAAAGTGCACATATATATAACAAGTGCACATATATAACAAGTGCACATATATAACAAGTGCACATATATAACAAGTGCACATGTATGTATTAGTGCGAGCCACGTTCGAGCGTGGTGTAGGTCATCCCTGAGGTCAGCATAAGATTTTCGTAAATTGGTGATTTTAAGTTATTTGTTTGAAAATCGCAAAGTCTATACCCTTCTATATGAGGCCATTGAAGGCCATTTTGTGAGGCCTAACAAGGCCATTGTTTTGGATTGTATTTAGCCTACTCTCATGGAGACTTCCCATACAACCCGCCTTCAATTTGATGCTGCTCCAAAGAGTTGAAGTTTGTTTTCAGTTGTTGTGGCCCTGCCAGCTCAGGTCTGAATCTGATACAATATTACGTTAGGATATAATTTTACGTATCTTAATCAAGATGTAAAAGGATTGTATCTTTATGTGAAATCAGTCACAGTCTAATTGTTTTCAATGTTTGTGATAATTATATTTTTTATGATAGCGACCTTGCTTGTGCTACCTGCTAGTATTTTACCCATGCGGGTGGTTGCTGCACGCTTCTGCCGGGTAAGCAGGTAGACAAGTGGCATCTCTTATGACTACATTTGCAACTTAGAACTGAAAAGTGATTTGATAGTGCTGCATCTCTATTTGTATGTTGAAATTGTTGATGCAGATTACCTACATGGTTGAAAGCTTGAAGCTTTGGAATTTGGAGGTTTCTTTTCAGCTTAAAATGTTTGTTGATTGAGTTGCGAACCCAACTCAGTCAGCTCTCTTAAATATTTGTTACCGACTCAATCATGGTTTCTACCTGAACTCTTCGATTCAATCACGACTCAAAGCCAAGTCCTTAACAAATTTAGCGACTCAATCAGTTTGAGTCGCAAAAACTGCTTGATTCATGAGTCGCGATTCAATCAGAATTGAATCGTATACTAGTCTGTTTGTAACCGTTGCTCTTACATACAATAAATGGAAACATGAATACATTTGGTTTAATACGGTTTATTTTTGGTTGTAACTTATAGCACAGTATTATAG